>JARFIW010000921.1:2400000-3000000 GCA_036346225.1 Platerodrilus igneus
TATCACACAAATCTTGGGAATATCAGTTGAAGAACACCATATACCAGAAGCTAACTCGGAATTTTATGGATACTGTCCAAGAAGAAAAAACCGTAAAACCAAGAAACATGCGAAATATAATACAGTAATTTGTACAGAACATTCGATTTTTACGAGTTTACGATGTTTCAGAACCAACAACACCAGTGGTTGCTCTACTGAATAAGTTATGAGTTTTAGTTAATTTTTGTATGTACGAGTACGAGTTTAAGGATTTTATAACAATTTTTTTTTACCATACTATCAAACTTTCTTATTATTTTTGTGTTTTTTTGACGGTCAATAGGAATATAAACAATTAATACTTAGCTATTAATTCTGTTTATATTTTGTATGTGTTATGTAATAAAACATATTACGCAGATTTGGTATTTCTACTATTGTTTGGGTTAAAACGATATAAAAAGTAAATGTGAGAGTAATTCTCACGCGCGACCTCTCCGGTAACTACTTATAGCGCGACCCCTGCAGGGTTAACAGCTATTTTGGTAAGAAAAAATTATAATGGTGAATATAGCTCATAATTAATTTTATTTTAATCAGTAAGCTCCTTTGCTGCAAACTCCCCAGTTGGCAGGGGTATCGCATTGTGGAATGTGCTGCCTCAGTGTGTCTTTGACCCTTTCCCTGGAACAAAAGCCCAGTTTACTAACCTGTTAGATTAGTATTTCTTAGTTTGATTTATAATTGTAATTATATTGCTACCACCGCTGGCAACAGCATTGTATTGATAAATAAATAAATAAAAGTATATAGTTCCAACCATGTCTAGGGTAAATTAGTCCTATGCAAAGTGGCCCTAGCTTTCTCTGGGATAAATTGTAACGAATATATTTTCTGTAGCACTATTTTTGCAAGAATCACATATGTACCATTTTAATCTGTGGTATTTAATTCTCGTATTTGGTACTGTGATATCTGAAAGAAACAATTCCATAATGAAACAGGAAATCATGACCGTTTAATTAACTTAAATGTTTTACCCAGAGATATTTAATAATAATATACACTCAAGAAACATATTTAAAAGGGATCTAGTCGTTTGTGTTGCCTAACTTGCAAGCAGATTATACCTTTCATTCGTTAAAATTAGGATAGCGCTTGCGTGAATACGGTCACGAGGACGCGCTAAGCAGATGCGCTGTCCCGTACTTGTACGGTACGAATAACGAAGTCGGGCATTGTTTTTGAGAATGTTGTTCAGACTGCATCGTACAGAAATGGGTTCCCAGGCTTTACATAAGTGGGGCCTCAGGATAGGCGTGCCGAAGTAGAGGTAGGAGGGCTGGTCGTCTTGGGACACAGAGAAGATTTTATTCCTGTGACACCGGCAAGGCGTTTGATCACGCTTCTCCTTGAAATGGTTCGAGTCGGTATTTGTTAACGGTAAGACCGCATTATTCAAACAATTTATAAAATATCTTCATTTCTTTAGCGCATGATGAAGTAACATACATTTGAAGTGCACATGAATTGACTAGATATACGTATAAAGAGATTGGGACAATGTTCGTTTGTTAAGAAACTACAGCTGTTGTTTGGTGTTTGGTTACAACCATTTAGTAAGCAGATTTCAGAAAACGTGCGTCGCAGTTTGATAACTAGGGATGACGGCTTCATTAAAAACAGGTATCAAACCTTTTTTTTGTGTTATGTTTGTGAGACCTTGAGTGTGCTCACATAAATTGTTATCAGGGATTGCTTAGTTATACTAAATTTTGTGCATAAAGAACAGCGTGGAAGATTATTGTTACGAAATACTATTACAACAATTTTGTAAGATATGTAGAACATTCACAAGTTAAAAATGAGGAGATTCTAAAGTCCATTTCCTGTTTTCTAGAAAATTCCTTACTGATGTCAAATTTTAATAAGCTCATTATGCTTGAATAGGTTGAAATGTTATTTATCCAAGTTAGCTGCACGTGATTTATTTTTTTTTAGAAATAATTTAAACTCAATGTGAAACATATGTAAGCCAATAAACAGATCTGAGTATTTGGTATCAGGAACTTGTTATAAAATATTATTAAACTTAAGGTCTTGTTATATCAAGGCAGATGTATAAAGAATCCAATTTTATTATTTCATTTTTGTAAACATATTTAAAAAAAATAACGAAAAGAGAGACACTATATTAAATTTCATTTTTGGACTCAAGTTTTTTATTCCATGCACAATTAACTTCACTAAATTTTTTTAAAGAAAATAAATCTTTGAATAATGAAAGTAGGCGAATGCTGAAGTAATTTAAAAAACACAGATATGCTACAACTGATTTGTTCTAGGTATTCATTTTTGATTCAAATATCTTTGGTGTGGTAATCTTAACATTATCCACCTGTAATTGGAAAGCACAAACAGTGTCTTTTTAATAGAAAGTTTGTTGTGTATTTTTTCTTTCAGGGTCTTCGAGATTGAAGAGGTTGTAAGTATGTTCCAGAGGTTTCCAGATGCATTAGTTCAGTAAATTGTAAGTTTTTTATGGTGCTTATATCTCATGAGTTTCTGTATCTTCTCATAGGAGTAATGAATTTCTGGTGTTATCGTCCATATAGGTACAGTGGCGCTCAATTCCCCTTTTTCTTTTTATGTTAGCTTATTGTAGAGTTTAGACCATCCCCACACCCTTTCTCATTGCTCACCCTTGGGGTAATTCCCAGACTTAGCCGCGAACCAATAAGGCTTCACTTCTATCCAGCGAGTGGAGGTCAAGTAAAAAAAAAGGTTTCAAAATGAATCCTATGTACACCTATGGGGTCAAATTAGTCCTATGTCTTAGGGGAAAATCTGCTTTATATTTACTTTGGAATCAAAATTTTAAATTGCAAACGCTGTATATATGTACTGTAGCACATTTAGAAATAAAGTCTTTCATTTCTTCTTGTTTGTTAAAATTTTTAGATCTTGTGCTTGATATAGTTGCTTTGCTTAATTGTGTATCACTTTTGTTACTTGCATCATTTCATAGGGAGCTGACGATATTTTGATTCTTTTTATCGCAGTGCCATTGTTATTTGCTCTCAGTTTGCCAGTATTGTTTGTCTCAGAACGTGTTAAACATATACCTTGGTATTCTATAGATAACACCTGATTATTTGCGTTTTGTGCTATATCAGTCCAGAGAATTCACGTAATAAAAGTTAAAATGTAATGGTATAATTGGTGTGTTATTAATAAGTTTACACATTTTTGGTAATTTTCATCGAGGTCTGTTCAGCTTGGCCAAAAATAGATAATAGAGTAATCAGAGACTGTCCATTTTTAATCAATTATTTCTTAAACTGCTATTAATAGCCTCATCAAAGATTGATAAAAGAGTAATTATTAGAGATATTGCAAAAATTTTTATCTTTGTATTCTATAGTAAGACCCTTCCATAACCGCACCGTGCTGCATACTGTTTGTGTTTGGCTTACTTTGCCTTCAGTCATTTCTGCGCATTTGGATACGAGTACCATGCCCATTTTATTATAGGTCCGTGATGACAGATATATACATTCCTACAAAAGATAAAATTTGAAGTATTTGGTGCTGAGCGTAATGGTTCAGATGCGATGTTCCTTGTATGGGGACATACGAGCACAACGATAAAACGAGTGATGTCCCCCGTAAGGGGATATACGAGTGCAAAGGGTTAAAATTATACTGGTTGAATATTGAACTTAAACTTCATAAATCTGTATCAGATCTGGTATCGATAATAATCTAGTGTTAAGAAATTGGTTTTAACAATTCCATTGGAATTTCTTGTTCTCACTTACTGAGTAGTGATTACAATAATTAAATTTAATACTTTTAATTTTTTTTAAATAATAACTACATTACATACATATACAATTAGTTAAAGTAAAAACATTACAATATTCGTTCATAGAATAATAAATATGCCTGTGTCTCAAGGACTTTTTTTTCAGGCACTTCTGAAATATTTGAGTCATTAATATAATACCATTTTCCCATTGAAATGTCAGTATTACTTTTTGTGGTTTTGCGTTGTGAAAACAATCAATGTTTTTTATTTTTAGGTAAGAATTGCCAACGGTGACTGTCGCTATCTAACGTCGTTCTTACTTTTACATATGCGACATAGTGTCCATAATGAATAGAACCGTTATGCTGTATAACTCCGTATAATGTGTATAAAACTTTGGATTGATTAAAGTTCAGCCCTTGAAGGTTTTGACATTCTTTTAAGCAAAATGGTGTTAAATCCAGTAATATAGGGAACGATACTTGGTCATTCAATTTTGTTGACCGAAATCTTAGGGTTTGAAATCTTTTTAAATGTAAAATCAATACAGGAGGTGGAATGTTGATTAAAATTCGCTTAATGGCATTGGTATAAACATTTTTTTTATCAGGTCCAACTTGTCTCTTTGTGCACCAATCACAGACTATTTTATTATTTCCGGTAAGTAACTCACATGCAGTAAATTGGTTTAAACAAGATTGCACGGAGTAATCGGTCTTTTCACATTTATATTTTGGAACTATAGTATTTCTATATGTATCGTTTATATAATGTTCTTCATCTGTTTTTTCATCTTTGTATATATCAAAATCTCCATAGACATTATGTATTTTCTTGCTGTCATTAAATAAGGATGTATTTCTGTCGATGGTATCTTCTCTATTAATGTAAGATTGGCCTTTTGGACTGCTTTCTTTAGATTTTTCAATTCGGCTGGTGACAGTTTGGTTGCCAGTAGATCCTACTTGATTAGAGCACTTTTGTTGTTTTCTGTGAGATTCTTTAATTATAAGTTTTCTTTCTTTATTTGGTGTTGTGATGATTTATGTTCGTCAAATTCTTTTATTTTGTGATGAAATAATGGAGAAATTTGTTTTTCTGATATTGGCAAGCTCAGATCAAGGAAGGGTTCATCTCGATGTGAAATGTGGTTGCAATCTTGGCACTGAATTGTACTAATTAATGTGCCTCGAAATACCTGTTCAGTGGGTAATAATAGCTCAAAGTTCTGCTGTTCATAAATTTGTATACCTTCTCTATATTTTCAATACACGATGGATTTATTTTTAGATTTAGTTCCGTTTTTTGTAAAATTACTGCTTGATAATTTCTTAAATGATCTTAACGTACTGCTTCTAATAGATGTCGTAGCAATTCATGTGAGTCGTGTTGTTTGTTTCCAGCAAACTGTGGCATTGTTTGCTTAAGTCTTGAAAGCAGTATACTGGGGTTATATATTTCTGGTTTACCATTTAGTAATTCTTTTAGCGTTTGTGCTAAAATGTGTTTTAAAGGGTGCCCTTTTTCCAAAGCTTCATTAAATGAATTAGGTAATTGGAAATATTGTTCTGAATTTGAATTTTCAAGAAGTAATTGTAATAAGTATGGTGTTTGTCCGAGACATTGTATAACGGAATTGAAAAAGCAAGTATTGCCTAAATTTTTTAAACCACGTGTTCTTGGAAAATTTACATTAAGTTCTTTTTGTATTTTTGTTTCTCCCATTTTTTTATCTTTAATACTTTCTCTTTTGGATGTGAATTCATTATTCATTGTATTGTTTGTTTTTGAAACATTAACGTTTTCCTTTAGGTTGTTTATAGTAAGATATCTATGGTCATTCTTCTGGTTTCTAATTAAATCTGAGTAAAATAAATCAGATACATGTTTAACGATTGGATCTATTTTATTATTGTTTTTAGTGTACGTGTTATTATCTAAAGATTTTGAGGGTAAAAAAGAAAATTCTTTTAGATTTTTAGATGGTGGGATTGTTCCGAGAACAGAAATAGCGTTTCCTCTTTGAATTGCTAAAGCAATCCTCTGTAACAGGAAGTTAGTCGCTCTATTGTCGTATGTATTGTGTGTAATTCTTTTACCTATTTCTTTTAAGAATTTTAATCCTAGTTCTCCAAAGGTTCTGAAGGTTTCGATCGAAACTGGATAAAATAGATAAAGATCTGATAAGGAAGAATATTTTTTTAATTTTATGTTTTCTCCGGTAATTGCTGCAGAACTGGGTTTATGTGAACAAGCAGTTACATGTGAGGGAGCAAGTGTGTCACAACAAGTAAAATCCCAAATTGCTGCTTTCCCTAACTTCCATGGTATTAAATTAATTCCGTCTGGCCTTTTGCCGTCATCTCTGAATAAATAATAAGGTTCAAGGATAGAAGGAACGTCAGCCGAAACTAGCGCTCGTTTAATTAGGCCATTTATGATATTATGACGTACGTGACGGTCTGCGCTAAAACGACAACTAAGTCCATGAATAGCTAATTCATTTACTTCAGTTCCGCAGATGCATGTATGTGGTGTGCATAACTTCGCGCCTAATCTAAGTCCTGCGGCAATTCTAAAAGAATTGTTGTCTAATAAAGTCCCTAATGAAGCCGACGGTAGGGATTCTAGCCAAATACCTGAGTATTTTGATGAAACTGCAAGAATGCGTGCCTTATGTATATGATTTGAAACAGATTCAAGCATATTTTTTGAAGCAATATCTAATAAAGGTATGTCTCATTCTTTCTGGATAGATTTGTTGTGTGTTATATTAGTTATTTTTGTTTTAGATTTCCATAAATTTCGTTCGGAACATTTTCGAAATTTAAAAAGATATTTTGAATTAGAAGCCAGGATGCATTAATTGAAGATAAAAATGTTGGTAACGCTAGTGAATGGGCCGTTCGGATTCATAGCCCACCTCTTTTATTAGGTAATGAAGCTTGTGCCCATTCGGTTGGATTAAGTTTGATGTTTAGGATTTCCTCTAGAGTATTGTGTAGTAAATTGTCGAAGGAACTTAATATGTCCGGGTATATCCAGGTTGGACTACATCTTAGAATGTATGTCAGTTTGGGAATGGCAAAGCAATTTTTAAGTAGGAAGAATGATATATGCGACGGGATCATATTGGATCGTAGTCGATCGGCCATTATTGATAATGAATCAATTTTTTTATTTATACAGTTGGAGATTGATTCTGCACAAAGAGGTGCCCAAGTAGAGTCCAATTATTTTTATCTGGTATGGCAATATTCGGGGCAATAGAGTTGAATAGCTCTTGAATGTATTTTCTATTCTTTGGGAAAATGTTTAGTAATTCGCATTTTTCAAAATTAATTTCTAATCCTATAGATTTGGAATTTTCAATTATTGTTTTAAAGTTCTCAGAAACCGATATAATATTGCCGCCGATGCAACCATCGTCTAAATACCATACATTAAATTCTGTGTTTATACATTTAATTAAGTCGTTAATTGCTAAACAAAATAGGGGCGGTCCTAGCGGATCTCCTTGTTGTAGTCCCCTTTCTGAATAAATGATATTTTTGTCAAAAGAAAGAAACGAAGAGTGTTCATAGTATTGTCTTATATAGGCGGACAAATTTGGAGTATGTTTATGAATTTTATCAAAAATTGTATGTCTATGTATCGAATTAAAAGCGTTTTTAAAGTCTATTTTCAATAATATTTTTTCTTCCTGAAAGTTATTTAAACATATGCGAGCAGCGTGAGCTACAATTTCGCAGCCATTTAGGGTTGCAAGACCGAATTGTAATGGTCTAAATAATTTCCCTAAGTTTTCATTTATGTGTTTACAGCATATTTTAGATGTTAACCTACGGTAGACAGTACCTATTGCAATCGGTCTAATTCCACCATCTTTCTCTTTTATAGCGCATAATGATGCTCTGTATAAAATTGGGCATATGTCGTTTGTTATATTTCCAGCTAGCATCAGATTGCATAATGATGTTATTGATTTCAAAAGATTCTGTGCATGAATCCCTGTTGAAAAACTTATAAGGTCTTGTAGGTGTGAGGGGCGAAGTGAATCCATACCACCAGCCGAGCTGGTTTTGAAGGATTTTATTGCCAATAGAGTATCTTTATCGGAAATGACTAAATTACAATGTGTGTGTCTAAGTTTGGGTATGTTGTGGTAGATTTTGGATGTTTTAATTTTAAATTTTCAAGTGTAGCGTTGTCATAATCTGAAAAGGTTTCATTTGAACACAAAATTTTGATAGCAGATGATAGGTCACCATCTGAAACTTTTGAAATGACTTTTTTTGAGATCCATTTATTAAGTAAAACTTTTTTTTTTGTACGAGTCTTAACTTGATCTGGAATAGAATATTTTTTTATATTATCTAAAATTTTTTTTGTAACGGTATCTGATTTATTTTTTGATCGTAAATTTGGAATAGCCAATATTTTATATGGGAACAGAAAAAGGTCTTTCCAAGCTGACACTGAATTTAATTTTACACATTCATCTATGACTTCAGTTAATTTCATAGCAACTTGCGGTCTAACACTTTTTGGAATACGTTTTATTATATTACCGTTTCGTTTTAGGGATGCTAAAACACAATTCAGATTCCATATTTCCTTATCATCGCTCGGTGGGTTTCTACTTTCGTCGTTAGCGCTTGGATTATTGTTCACATCAAAATTTGTTTTTATGTTGTTGTATTCTCTATGAGCTGTTCTTGTATGAATTTTAACTCCTCTTTCATTTTTAAATTTCTTGTTACATATTTTACATATATTGCCATTTTCTAGGTTTTGAGGTATGTCACTTTTGATTTTTCCTGTAATGTCAAGTTTTCTAATTTTATCCATATTATTCATATAAATTATAATTCCACTCTTTTCTATAATATAAATGTGAATACAATAATTATTCGGACTTGTACACCATCAAGTACTCTTCGTAACTCTATCTATATTTATAACTCATTGCGTATATTAAACATATTTATTATTAACTGTTATTACATAATAACCTATTTATATACACATAATCCAAGCATTTAATACCAATATGTCTTTTTTGGTACTCTTTCTTCCTTAATGTTCATTTTATCCATAATATTCATCTCAAACGTTTTCAAACATGCCTCAAAAGTTATCTCAGAAACTTCCTTTTCTCCAGTATCTTTGGGTTGTTCTAGATACGTAGCTTTCGTTTTATAGTCTATCGTTTCCTCAGCTGTTTTAGGCATTGGAATTATACGACCTGTGCGTAATGACACCCAAACCTCATCTCCTGATTCAGTAAAACGCCATTCAAAAGGTGTGGCTTTCAAATTTAATTATTAGTTTTCCTTTGATAGATAAAGGCCAGGTCGCTGATACGTGTCTGAAAGCTGGAAAATAGAATGAATGACCACCGTTTTGTACACTCACTATTTAATCAATTCATAATAATTATAAACAGATGACTGGAAAATATACCGTAAAATCAGCGTAAATGTTTTTATATTATTTCTGTGTTCTAACAAGATAAATATGGTTGATTGAGTCCACACGGCGACGGTTTAATTCTTACAACTACGATACCTGTTATTTGCATTTAAAAATTGTATGTAACTTTCTGCTCACACACTGCACAATTTATACTTTTATAAAATACAATAATTATTGCATTTAAGGAATTGAATTTAAGTATTTCAATTTAAGTATTTGAATTTAAGGATTGGAACATTGGAAAGTTCTATTTTGAACCACACACAACAAACAGACAGCTTGTATTATATAATACCGATTTATCGGAAAACAAAAGCAACTGTCAACTGGGGCGCATTTACCAGGACACATCAAACAGAATTTGAATTAATATGAAGCCAGGGACGGCTGAGAAATATTAGAATAAAGAAAAAGTCAAGTGAATTCTCAACACCTAGAAAGCGTAAGAATTATTGTGAATGAAATAACTAGTTGCCTATGAATCTGACAAAGGCATGAAATTGACCTATGTTTGTTGTTACGTGCCATTTGGCACTTAAACATTGTTTTTAGTTTAATTCTGATGTGCGCAAGTTTCGCGCCATAAATTTAAAAGACTAGGCGCGTATTTCCGTTACGTCACAGTGCGTTTGCGCCAGATCGCGCGACGCGAGTGGAGTAGGGACAAAGTGGGGAAAAGTTTCCGTTAGACGCTTGAACGTGGCTTTTTTGCCAGAACCTTCGAGTGGAGTGGACGTTTTTCGGTAACGTATCGTTAGCTTTATCTATGTAGATTCCTTTGCCTAATTGTCTTTGTTTGTCGCCTTTATCATGTTTCCTGTCCATTCCCTACATAGGTGATGAATTTGTAGCCGTAGGTAGAACCGCATTCCACGCTGGAGTGGAGCCCTGAGATCGAGTCCAAGCTATTTGGATGTACGTCAGACGTACCCCCGTTAATTGCCGTTTCTTGTTAGAGGGCCAGCAGCAGCCCTTAGGGACGTGCAGCCACCATTTTTATCTATCCTGAAGGACGATTGGCGTACTTCGTGGAAATCTGGACCTATCATGTAAGTAATGGCTGTATAATCTATTGTCTTAAATTTATATATTTTTCCGATAATTGCGTCTTAAATTTGTGCATTGGTGACGTCATTGATAGATGGGCGCGCCAAGTCTGTAAAAAGGTTAGCGCTACCATCCGCCAGCGGCGTTGCTCGTTTTTTTATATCGCGCTTGCGCGATGTATTTATCGACTTTTTAACTGTAAATTATCGACGTTTTTAAACTGTAAGAATTTGGGTTTAAAGCGTAAGATTGTTCTTTACTAAGTTTACAAAAATAATTAAAAATCTCACTAAACAAAATAATTGAACGCTTTCTATAAATATTTATTTTTCATATAGGAGCATAATATTTGATTTCAATACACGTACAAAATTTGGTTATTTCAAATTTTCATTTCTGGTGACATTTTGAAACTTACTGATAAAAGTAAGACTTTGTGCTTACTCTGTGATTAATTATAGAATGTATTTAGGCTACAAACTGAGTGAAAAATCCACATTCGCATAAGTAGTGTGATGGCGTGAGTTCCAAATCCAACCGAAATTTAAGCTTAATATTTTTAATACCTCTATGTATATTTTTTTTGTAAAGAGACGCAAACTGCTGTTTCATGTTTTTATTTAACCGCATGTTTTATTACAAGTATAGATTCTGTACGAATTTGAGGACAAACCTTCATAATTTTGAAACGTAATTTGATCGTTGAACTTTCTACACTTTTGTTTGATGATATTTGCTTGTAGTGGTTTTTTTATAAGTGTAGTGGCGCCCGGGTTTATCTGTTAATTATTAACCGAACCCCCTCCCCAAAGTCTTATCCTCAGAAGTAGAGTTTAGAGTTATCCTGGAAGTCTCGCAAAAGTCTGTTACCATTTACAGATAAATATTACATCTTATGTTTGAGTTTTGTGAGAAGGTGGCATAGTGTTGGTACCCCCTTTTTCACTAGTAACCAACAAAACAACACCTCAAGAGACCATAAAATGTTATACGCTCTCGTTCAGACGAGAGGTAAAATGTGGGTCCCGTGTGTGAATGCTGTTACACACGTTAACAATTCCTAACTGGCTTGAAATAGCAAAGGTTGGTCAAAATTCAAAATTTCCAGGTAAAAGAAACTCGCTTCCAAGCCAATGTAATACTTTTGGATGGACCATTGGAAAATCGAATGTAGGTTTTTTGTATTGTAGGCTTGGTTTATTTGTACTACTGGATTCGGATGCACCCAACGCCATCCATATTTTGTTAAGTTTTTTAAATTAATAAATAATAGAAATAGCAACAATAAAAGGGTAAAAAAAAAACTGAAATTTTAAAATTTAGATAGCAAACGCTTTGTTATCAGTATTGATAAAAAATAAGGCGCCACAGGGCGGTAGAGTTGAATAAAAATTAACAACTTAACTGCGGCTTCTCATTTTTTTTATTAATATTGATATCAAAGCGTTTGCTATCTGATTTTTATAATTTCAACTCGATTTTACCTTTCATAGGGTAGAATTCTCAGATGAAGTTTAGGGTCACCAAATCGATGACGCCCTAGTGCGACGCACCATTTATACCACGTTTTTAGAACTGCCATGTGTATATACATAACAGAATGATTGTTGTGTCTAAAATTGTTGTTAAGATACAAAAGAGGTCTATTAAGGGTTAAAATTAATTTTGTGCTAGTAAGGAAGTCGCCTGTTAGATAATGAGAATATCCTCTTGTGTTCAAAATCATACTATAGTTAATTGTTTGTTGGAAAGGTTCATTTCAGTCTACATGGCGAGGAGAATTCTCAGAACTCCCAGAATAACCCCATTAATGTTTTTTAAAGTTTTGCCATTGATAATGACTATTTAACAATCAATAATCAATAATTGTTTAAAATAATTTGTAATTTAGGGATTTTACTATGTTTCATTTGAATGGTACCATGGGATTCATATTTATAATCTATTATGCGGAGCTTGAAGGTTTATCAGTTTAAAGATTTAATTACCTACAAATATTTAAATATATTGTCTTAAAACTATTGGGACAAAATTGAAATAAAACAAGAATGTTATGAAAATATCAATAACTTTAAAATGACACCAGTCCGACCCTCGTGCTACTAAAGTTTTTGGGATGAATCGTTTTATTTTGACCCACTGTAGTTAGAAAACGACTAAACTTAATTAGATTATTGGTTTCTTTTCAAGGTCGTATTTTTTATGCAATTACCTATGTAAGTGTAATTATAAAGGTCTACTTACCGTTATTATAGTCCTAGAGTTGACTTCAAGAAGCCCACCAGCCCTAAAGTTAAGCATACTGTTGGACGCCTGTATTACAAGTCCTATTGGTATGTGTAGATTCGGAATGTGGTTCTGATACCAACTCGAATCGTAAATGGCGTATCCAATTTTTAGTGCCTGAAAAGTACTTAGTATTGTAATTTCTCAAAATACTACTGAGCTATTTACTTCATGTACTACGCAATCAGATGGAATACTGTATAACGCCAGTGTTGCCAAAATGCTTATGCAAGCTTGTGTATGTTGTAGTTTTACCATAACAAGTTTGCTAAAAATAAGATACAGAGATAGTACAATTATCTTTTAGAAATCTTTCCATTAGAAATGTTCTACAATGGATATTGGCAAATATATACATCATTCGCAACAATAATAAAATGAGTTCCAATTACTTTAGCAGCCATATTTTCTTTATGAGTTAAATTTCTGTTACCTAGAGTATAACCTGACCCTAGTGATATTCAGATCGGTGTTGTATACATAAAAACTATATTTCCATTGTTATAATCTCAGCAACAATTTATATACGTAACAAAATGAAAGGAAGAAAATGTAATAGACTTCTTAGACAGACTAAAAGTAATGAAAATGGGTTTAAATTTAAAAATAAACATAGACAGTTCATTATCTGAACACACAAAAACAGCATTAATTTGGCGAATCAACGCCATAGCCGTCACGATTTTAATATCAAATACAAAGATGTAAGAAATTACATAAACTCATGCGAAATTTGTCAAGAAAGTAAGTATGAGAGACATTATAAAAAATTAGTATTCAAACCAACCCCGCTTGGTCATGAGACATTCGATTGATACATATAAGATGCATAGACAGTATTTCGTGGCAATAGTAGACAGCTTTTCAAAACTTGGACGAGCATACCCAATTGAATTCTTAACGTTTGTAGAAATTGTAAACAAGCTGGATAGGAAAATAATCACAGATAACAGAACAGAATTAAAAAATGTGGTAATTCAAAGACTATGTCAATCGCATAATGTAGAAATTCACTATTCTACCTACACCATATAACCCAAATCGTATCAGCTAAATAGAACAATTTCATTCTGCTTTAGCTCAAACAATCCTTACATTAAAACATGCAAAACCCCACGAAGACATTGAAACCTTAATGAACTATGCAAGTTAAGGTTCGTGGCTTGAGAGCGGTTTTTTAAAAAAGATTTCCAACCTTCCTAACACTTTTATTTTATTTTTATACAGAAATTAATGTTGAATTTAGACAATCTTGAAATTATTACTTTAAGTCCGAAACTATTAATTAATTGTACAAAGTGAGTTATCTAACTAACTGCAATGCTAAAGCTGAACGATGGATTAACTGCCTGTGAGTGGAGCTTCCGGGCCTTTTATAACATCCCTACCCCCTCACAAGTCTATGGGAACTTGCAGACCTAATGTCTGCTTACACTTGACTCTATTCGTGATACATAGTTGCTATCTTAAAGCTATTCATAACTACTTTGTTGCGAGCTTACTTCTGCGTAATCTCGGTACGTGACTGTCTACGACCGTCTGTGACCTGACATCTGCAGTATCACTTATCCTTGTGCTACAAAGTAGCGCTTCCGTTCCCATGAACGTTAATAAACTGAAATGAATTGTCCTTCATGACATTGTTGCACATTACTTAGCGCATTTTCTAATATTTCTAATAACTTCTTAATTATTAGTTTATATATATATATATATATATATATATATATAATAAATGGGGGATTACATAACTCCTCTCGACGTACATTAAAAATTAAGGGTTTTTACCTTTCTTGATTTTTAATTAAATAAATTCGTTTAATCTCATTTCTTAAAATTCATAATTTCTAAGGTTACATTTGTTTCTTTAGTTGCCTTAAATCTAAAACCGTTTTCTTTATATTTTTATATCTAATACACACTTTATAAGTTACATAAATGATCAATAAAATAGTCAATATAATCAATATAATTGTCCATACACTAATATTGTCGTAGTACACTTTGGGCGTTTTGATCTCGTTCAGGTGTTTTTTGTAGTCTTCCATGAGTTTCATGGCGTGGTTGAGGTTGTCTAATTCCAGGTGTTCCAATTGTAGGGGTTTTTGAAGTATTTCCTCGTCTTCGTCTTGAGTAATCTTGATTTGTAAATCGGGTAGATTTGCTAATTTTTTGCTTTGTACGGGATCTTGGTAAACTCTAATTATTTCATTTTTTAATTTTAAATAACAATTTTCCTTAAGGGAGATTAATTTACTTCCGGTTAATGCTAAATTACTTTCGTCTTGATTGCAGTATATTGTTGCGATTACTTCGGTGGGGAAAATGGCTATCCATTTATTTTCCGTTACTTTCTGGATTTTCATATTAGTGATTTGTACAGGTTTGGCTTCACAATTTTCATAATGATTGGTGAATTTTAGTAGTTGTACTTCACAAGATATGTCTTCTTGAATTGTTGTTGTTGTCAATGATTGGCATAAGTATTGATTTGGTGTGACTTCATCACATTTTTCGTTCGTATAACCATATCTTTGTTCATTTAAGCATAGGAATTTGGTTTTTGGAATAATAACTTGGTATGTGCTAGTCATTTTCATTGGAAAAGCAAATAAGTGATAATAATTGTAATTGTTAATTTCTACTATTGGTATTTCTATTAAAAATGTTATATCGTTATTTTTTACATAGCTTTTAACTATAGCTATTTTTTCAAATATTAAAATGTTTGATTCCATTACATCGAAAGGTAATTTACTGTTAGTTATAAAAGATTTTATTCTTAATAATTCTTTTAATAAATTAATTGGTTCTATGATACTTGAATGTAGGGTATTTAATTTTGCAAAGGTTACTGCGTTTTCTAATGTTGCTAGGATTTGTTGCATTAAGGTAAGGGTTGATATTATCTGGTTGTATATCGTGTTGAATCTGATTAAATCTCGCATGCCTAACATGGTAGTTTGCATGTTATTTTCTAGGGTTTGTATTCGATTGGCTATACTATCTTGGTTTCTAACTAATTTTCTCAGGGTTTCATTAAATTTGATGATTGTTGATTGAGTTAACGATATTTGGTTACTAATTATGGTTTTGATGTCGTTTTGGTTTTCTATTAATTGTTGTATCGCGTTGTCATACCGTTCTGCGTCTTGATTATCTAAATAGCCGGTAATTGCTTTTATTATGTTTCCTAATCCGTTGATTAGTCCTCTTTTTCTTCTTGCCGTTTGTTCTGTGGGTATTAGTCGATTAAATTTGTCTTCTATATTTTTCAAAATGCTTTCTGTTATACTGTCGTAGTTCATCATTTCTATTGCGTATTCTTTTCCGAATTTTGTTGTGTCCATTGATTGTTTTAGTCGAAAATAATTATTTTTGATAATTTGAAATTCTTGTTTCAGCTCGGTTAAATCGAATTTTTGTGCAAAGGTCCAATAATCTATAGTGTTCTGCATACTGCCTAATTTTATTGGTAGTATACCGGGGCTATTCTTTATATCTTCAATTATGATTTCTGTGTCCGTTCTACCTGGGTGGAGGTTGACGGTAAGGGTGATGATTACTCCATCTGAAAGTACAGGGTGTCTTAAATTTTTGAGGTGAACATATTTTGTTATCTTGCCATCGTCTACTGCGGCTACGTTTTTATCGGATATTCGTTTGATTTTAAAGGCGCCTAAATTTCTCGATGCCGTTTTGTGTCTTTTACTTTGGTAATTTTTCTCGAATACGGTTTGTCCTATGGAAAATTTATTTATATCTGTGTTTTTATTACGGGTCGCGGTAATGCATTCTTTGTCGTTATCTAACTTATCCTTTACTTTGTCATAAGTTATTTTTAGTTTCTCTTTGTGATCCTTGGCGTATTGCTGATAGATTTCCTTGTTATAATGTATATCATAAGGGTTGCGTGAATCTGAGTGTCCTAGGGTTAGTTCTAATGGTGTAAAATTTGTCGATGAATGAATTCCTAATAATCTGATTTGTTCTAATAGGGTTGAGTGTAGTCTCTCAATTAGTCCGTTGGATTCAGGGTGGTTTTCAGTTATAAAGTGAATTTTTATTTTGTATAATTCCAAAGTGTTTTGTATTGTTTCGTTTTTGAACTCGCTTTCGTTGTCTAACGTGATTGTTTCGGGCGTTACATAAAATGTAAAATAGTATAGAAATCCTTGAGTTACGTCTATACTATTTTTAGAAGTGATTGGTATTGCTTGGCCTATTTTTGTAAATGCGTCCACGATTGTTAAGTAACTTTGTGCTTCTACTACTAGAGTAACTGCATGTAATTTCTGAAAAGGTTTGTCTGGTGTTTTAGTCAACATTAAGGGTATCTTCGGGGGTTTTCTGTCATATTTTGCTCTATCACATAGTTCACATTGATTGATATAGTCTGTGTTAATTCTTTCATGTCTTTGAAATAGTAACGTCTCATGATTTGCTTTAGGGTTTCGTTTATTCCTCGATGGTTAGTCTTTCCTTCGTGTTGATTTTTGATCACGTCATTTATTTCGTCAGGGTCGTCTAATGTTATTAATTTTCTTGTGCATCTTATAAGTTCAGGGCCAGAATTGTTGAATAGTTTAACATATATTTCTGAAAATCGTTTGTACGAGTTTTTCGTGTTAAAGTAAAAGTAAAATCGTTTTTTCTCGGGGGTGTATTCTTTTAGAATTTTAATTATTTGTGATTCGTTGTCGTCTTTGGTTATTTGAACTTGGTAAATTTTTTTATTATCTACCTTTGTATATTTTACAGGGTTGGGGTTGTTTAAAACTTCTGTGATTATAAATTGATTGGGTTTCGTGTCTATGGCTTCGTTTAAAATTTTAAATGCGGTTTCCGGTTCGTCATTTTGTGTCGAATGTATGGTTTCCATTTCATCTGAGTCTTCTCTAATCTCTGTCTCATCTACGTTTCCTATTACTGATTCTATCTCTAGTGCGTTAAGTTGGATTTTACTTAAAGCGTCTGCGTTGTTGTTGTAAATTCCCTTTTTGTATGTGATCTCGTAGTCATATTCTTCTAGTCGAATTCTCCATCTTTGTAATTTTGAGTTGGGTTCTTTGAGTTTGCATAGCCATACTAATGGTCTATGATCGGTGTATATATAAAATTTTCGTCCGTATAGGTATGGTCTAAAATACTTTGTTGCCCAAATTATGGCTAACAATTCTTTCTCTATTGTATTGTATCTTTGTTCTGTTTCGTTGAGGGTTCTGGATGCGTAACTGATGGGTTTATCGTTGCCTACTGTTCCTTGGCTTAATACTGCGCCTAAGGCTACATTTGATGCGTCTGTTGTTAATACGAGTGGTTTCGAAAAGTCTGGGTATTCTAATACGGGGTGATTTGTTAATATACTCTTGATTTTGTCTACAGCTTTAATAATTTCTGGGGTATGTACAATTTTGTTTCCCTTTTTTAAACAATTGGTTAGGGGCTTGGTTATTTGAGCATAACCTTTAATGAATTTACGGTAATAACCGCTAAGGCCTAAAAATCCTTTTATCTCTTTGTTCGTTTTGGGTATGGGGTAATTTAATACAGCGTTTGTTTTGTCGGGGTTCGGCATCACTCCTTGGGGTGTTATTACGTGTCCTAAAAATGCTACTTCCTTTTGTAGAAATTCGTTCTTATATAACTGTACTTTAAATTGCGCGGTTCTTAATCTTTCGAACACTTTTCGTAATCTTTCTATGTGCTCCACTAATGATGTTGAATACACTATTATATCATCTAAGTACACAAGACATTTTTCGTTGTGTATCCCTCATGGTATGTTATCCATTACTCGTTGAAAAGTTGCGGGTGCGTTCTTCAGTCCAAATGGCATCCGTTTATACTCATAGTGTCCTCTAGGTGTGCTAAAGGCTGTTTTTGGTGTATCTCCTTCTTCCATTTCCACTTGATGGTATCCTGATGCTAAGTCTAGCGTCGAAAAATATTGGCACTTGCCTAACTTATCTAAAATTTCTGTTATATTCGGTAACGGGTATTTATCGTCTACCGTTTTCTCATTTAATTTGCGGTAATCTATTACTATTCGGTATTTCCGTTTTCCTGATGCGTCTAGTTTCTTTGGTACTATTAGTACGGGGCTGCTCCATGGTGAATTGGAGTGTTGTATAATATCTTGATCTAATAGATCGGTTACTTGTCTGTCAGCTTCTTCCTGACTTGCCTGGGGTAATCTGTATGCTTTGGTGAATATCGGTTTGTTGTCTGTTAGCTCAATGTTGTGCTTAACTGTATTTGTAAAGGTTAGGGGTATTCCTTCGCAATGGAATATGTCGCTGTATTCGAAACATAATTTTTGATTGGGGTTTGGTCTAATGTGTGTTATTTTGGTGTTGGGTCTGGTGTTACCAGATGAGGTATCCATTGGTGTAGGTTTATAATAATTATTGGGATTATTATTGTTTATCATCGGTGAGTTTTTAATAGAATTCGCGTTGAATGCTGGTCTTTGCTGATTTGCATTTTGATTGAATATCTCGGTTGAAATGCGGGTTTTGAAAAGTTTGAGTTAAATGTTGGTTGAAATACGGGTTTTGAAAAGTTTGGGTAAAATGTTGGTTTTGGGAATTGCTTATATTGATTGTTAAAGATTGAGTTATTAAAATGTGGATTATTAGTTCGCATTTGGTTGGTTTGTGCATTGAACGGGTTGCATAGTTTTTATTGGCGTATAGCTTTTATTCGCGTTGGGGTTATATAGTCGGTTTCTGTAATACATTACATTTTCTTCTTCGATTATCATGTTCATTGCTTCTTCGAAGTCTTGGGGATGTTGAAATCTAATTTTATCTGAAAGTCGTTCGGGTAGTGCATTTAGATAGGTGTCTAATGCCATCTCGTCGTACATTTTTGTTTTTAAAAGTCTTACGTTTGGGTCGGTTTCTTCAATTTTGAGTTTTGTCAAGATTAAGCTTCTTACATCTTGGCATTTCATACCAAATTGATATGGGGATTGGTTGTGTTCCATCCTAAGGTTTGTCAAATCTCTTACTAGACATTTTAGGTTCCTTTGGTCGCCGAAATATGCTATTAATATGCGTTTGTATTCATCCTACTGGTCTACGTCTTCTCGATTAGCGATTAATGTTAGTGTCCTTCCGGTCAGTTTACTTATTATAAGGCGGATAAGCAAGGTGTTACTTTCGTTATCACCGGGCTTACAAAAGGTTTTTAGGAATATTTCACAGGCTGAAATATAGGTACTTAACAAACATTGATCACCGTTAAAGTTTGGTCTCATGTCCATATACAGTTTCATTTCATTAGTCATCTTGGCTGAGGAAATATTTGGGTAATTTTTAAAAAAAGTTTTTTTTTTTTGGAAAAATTTTGGATTTATTTCGTAGTTTGTGGTGTTATTTCTTGCTTGGATTTTTTACTTTTTCGTTTGGATTGCGTCGGGTTACTTGCTGTTTTTAATTTGGGTCGTTTCTGATTATTTAAAAATTTTATTTGCTTAATTTGTATTTACTTGCACGGTTGTGTAGTTATTTAATAAGTGTTACACTTGGTATTGGTTTGGTTACGTTTATTTTTAATTTGCCGATGTTAATTTTGATTTCCTAAGTTTCAATAGGATTGAGTGGTTTTTGTGGTGAGTTATCTTGCTTGAATGATTTGCGTCAGTTGCGTCAGTTAAAACTTCTCTATTTTTAATTATGTCGATTTTAGTTAGGTGCGTAATAATTATGCGATTGTAAGGTGTCTGCAATGCTTACAATGTTGCAATCTGCTGCAGGATGTTGTCAGTTAATTAGTTGCGTTAGGGTCTCTATTACAAGTTATTTTTAAATATACTGTAGGTGTTATTCAGTAATCGTTGTGATTTTATACAATGAAACTTATGCTTTGTTAATTTACTGAAATATTTAATTAAATTATCAAGGCTGAATGAGGTTGTATTATGCGTTTTTCAATAGTAATTATTTATATCTTTCCTGAGTATTTTAAATTGATACTTTATAAAAAAGTTTTCGGTCGTAATTTATGCTGTTTCAATTTTACAATGCTGAAAGGTTTTCGCGATGTTTTGATAGCTTTCGTTTAGTAATTTATAATTAGATGTGTTCAAGGTGAGGATTTCATTCACTTTTTAAGATGATACGATGAATGTTGGTTCCGTTTGAATAATTCTCGTGGTTTTAATAATAGAATGCGAGTTGTCTATTTATGGATCGTATTCCGTTTCGCGTTTGAATAGTTGCGTTGTTATAAGGATTTTGGTTTTAATTGTTCGCGATTTAGCTTTCGGTTTTTATTCTCGGGGTATTTAAATTATTTTTTATGCGCCAGTTAATTCTCGTATTGTTGGATTAGAAATTGGTTTTTTGTTTCTAAAAATTTTTTTTGCGTTAGTTAAAGTTGTTGAATTAGAAATTCTAAAAATTTTTTTTCCGCCAGTTAAAGTTGTTGAATTAGAAGTTTGATTTTGTTTCTAAAAATTTTCTTGCGTAATTTAAAACGTAATACAGTCTCTTGTGCGCTTAAAATTTGCGACTTTGTTAAATGTTTCAAGTTTTTTTCTTCTCAGAATTAAATTTTTCATAGTTCTTATCTCTCTTTATCATATACAAAGTATAAAATAATGATAAAATTTCAATAACTGCTTGAAGATAATCTCTAGCAATTGCTAAACATATTATTTTCAAAAAATTGCATAAAATAGTTGTAACAATAGTTAATATACAAATATAAATCATAAACTAGCAAATATCAAATATGTTTGTTAATAATAATAAAAGTCAATTGGTTTAAAGGAAAATGAACTTACACTAGTTGCTTTGTTGATTTCATTGATTTCTTTATTTGTTTCGGATTTCTTTTGGATTTGATCTATTCTTGTATCGCCTCCAATTTTTTCTTTTGTTGAATTTGAACTATTCTTGTTTCGCCTTCAACTTCTTTTTGCTGGGATTGAACGATGCTTGTTTCGCCTCCAACTTTTGTTTTGTTCTGCCAAATTTGGAATTGAAATTACAGACCACCAGTTCCTCTATTTTGGATTCGCTAGTGCCCTTTTGACATCCGTTACGGCTGCGCCAGTTAAGGTTCGTGGCTTGGGAGCGGTTTTTTTAAAAAGACTTCCAACCTT
Source organism: Platerodrilus igneus (assembly GCA_036346225.1). Taxonomy (NCBI): domain Eukaryota; kingdom Metazoa; phylum Arthropoda; class Insecta; order Coleoptera; family Lycidae; genus Platerodrilus; species Platerodrilus igneus. The sequence goes on from JARFIW010000921.1 coordinate 2,421,720, forward strand.
CTTTCACATTTATTTTATTTTTATACAGAAATTAATGTTGAATTTAGACAATTTTGAAATTATTACTCTAAGTCCGAAACTATTAATTAATTGTACAAAGTGAGTTATCTAACGAACTACAATGTTAAAGCTGAACGATGGATTAACTGCCTGTGAGTGGAGCTCCCGGGCCTTATATAACATCCCTACCCCTCACAAGTCTGTGGGAACTTGCAGACCTAATGTCTGCTTACATTTGACTCTATTCGTGATACATAGTTGCTATCTTAAAGCTATTCATAACTACTTTGTTGCGAGCTTACTTCTGCGTAATCTCGGTACGTGACTGTCTACGACCGTCTGTGACCTGACATCTGCAGTGTCACTTATCCTTGTGCTACAAAGTAGCGCTTCCGTTCCCATGAACGTTAATAAACTGAAATGAATTCTCCTTCATGACATTGTTGCACATCACTTAGCGCATTTTCTAATATTTCTAATAACTTTAATTATTAGTTTTTTATTTATATAATAAATGGGGAATTACATAACTTGCATTATTATCCAACAATTCTACACATAGTTCCACAGAATATACACCCTTCCAAATAACTAGAAGAAAGCTTAATTACAAAAACCCTTTCGAAATAGACAAGAAAACTAAACTGAACCAATATTTACAAGATCACATAGAAAATCTAAAAGTTATGAATGAATAAATATCCATAAAACTACTTGACAATTAACAAACTAATTTAGATAAATGCAATAAAACCCGACAGGCTGTAGTAAATATACACACTACACACAATGTATACAGGGTACTTAAAAAGGGCGCTTCACAAGGAAAACATGAAATCCATACCAAAAAACCTATTTGAATCAATGATAATAAAATCCCGATCAAAGGTAAAACATATCACAGAAATCTTCTAAAACCTCAACGTTTTATTTTAGAGAGCAATGAAGATCGCCGTCATATTCATATGCTTGAGCACGAAGATATTGGCGGCAGTAAAGATAGAGGAAATACAGAACCCCATCCTTCCTGTTCAAATTGTACAGAGAAAAACCATTATCTTTAAACACACTTTTCTGTATCATGTAAATTTGACGTACCTAGAAAAATCACTAAAAGAATTAAAACCGATTTAAAAAAAGTTTGGAAAATATAACCGAAAATTAGACTCCCATAACGAACAACACTCTTGTGCTAATATTTGCACATTAATCAGCAAAGAATCCCTTTATCTTGTACAAAAAAAAAACAAATACCACTAATATCATAAACCCTTTCTTAACATGAATTCCCACATAAAAATACAGTAAAATAATACAATAGGAAAAGTTCAATCCGTAACTCATTCCAAGTTTGTTCTTTTGTTCATAAATTATACCCACAATACAAAAAAGTCATTACACCAGTTTATACATTTAGACAATAAAAATCAACAGTTACCTGGATACTATCCCTGCATACGGCCTGCTATCATTCCTTCAGAGACTGCGGTATACAGGAACACCCCAACCTCATTTGCAATAACCATAACTGCCAGCTGCAACCATTTGACCATAAAATCAATTCATCTACCACATTGAAGGTGCATCCAAATTCTCCAAGCTCTGCTACTAATACCATTGACTGTTGGTACACAACCAAATTGACCAGCAACTGACATCTACTCCATTCCCATTTGTATACTTTTGCACACTCGGCGCAAATTAAAATTAAAACAATCTTTATTTACGTAGAGTACTCATTTATTCAACTTGTTAAAGTATTTTACTCTTGTAGCCATCAGTTGGTTCTAGACTAATAGAAAGCTTAACGCTGTTTGAACTCGGAAACTAAAAGAGACTAACAACCCCACAACCATCTCCTAGTGTTTATATATACTTCTTCCCCTCCACAGCATGTTAGAACTCTTCAAACATTCAATTTTTAATGCACTCTCACTAACGTACACTTCGAACGGATACCCAATTATTAAAATTCCACCACTCAAACAACTCCAACGGCCACCGTACGTTTAAAATTCTTTGTAATTTCTCAAACCACTACAATTTTTCAAAACATTTCCTTCAAATTCAACTAACGCTCACAACACATCCTCTTACTACACTCGTTTCCTCGTATTCCAAACACCTCCCACTAATCACGTTGTGTATATTTATCCCCAACTGACAAAGTTAACATTTAATATACTCTCCTAATGCAACACATGTAGTATCTATCTCACTCCAACCTATGCCCCAAAATTATCTCTCTCATGCTTTGTACTCACTCCACTTTGTACAACAACCAATTTGTTCTCACTCCACTGCCTTATATTCATAACATGTGCTATCCTCATTTCGTTTTAAACATACACGCTAAGGCAACTATCCTTTACTTCGTCTGACTTCTCTGTTGTCAACGTTCAATCTACGCTTATCTCACTTGTACATATTCTATCTAATAATCTCTCCTTGTTTTACCTGACACCTGCGATGTCAGATAAAACGACACGAAGACACTAATTGTGAGCTAGGTGATGCTGTACTTCCCATAAGGTGTCTGTATTAAATATTACAACTTTGCTACTCCTGTCCTGATGAGCCCCAATTAGGGCGAAACGCGTCGACAGGATGCCCTCGTGGCTGAATTTGAGTCACTTGCCAATAATTCATTTCTACTTGATATTAATTTAAGACTCATTAATCCTACTTTTCTTTTAAATTATATATATATATATATATATATATATATATATATATAAATTGTTGATAATTTCTTGACCACCTGTAGTATAATAATAATGCAGTTCCTGGATTTTGGTCATCAAAATAATATGTAATTTATATGTATAATATCTTTTAGTCAGTATAATAAAATAGTTCATAAATATGGAATAAATTACATCAGCTTTTTTTTTGTTAAGACGCGTTTCGCTGACCGGTCGCTGACCGAAACGCGTCTTAACAAAAAAAGCTGATGTAATTTATTCCATATTTATGAACTATTTTATTATACTGACTAAAAAGATACTATACATATAAATTACATATTATTTTGATGACCAAAATCTAGGAACTGCTGATTATTATTATATATACAGTGTGTCTGTTTTTTCGTGTCACAGCGAATATCTCGACCATTGTAAGAATTTCAGAGAAATATTATGTACACAAGTTGTGTAACTTTTTATTTGCAATAATATGTCAAAATAAAAAAAAACAATGGAGCTTCAAATTTTTGAGATACAGCAAATCAATTCAAAATTTTAAATGGAACTTACACATTATTATTGCATATTCTGAAAGTGCTTAAAATTTACTTTGCAACGGTATATCACTCAACAATAATTATCTAATCAATTAAACGCAGAAATCGATTACTAAATAGCGCTTAACATCAGGCGTCTATTTGAAATATGCATTCAAAACAGTGGACGGCGAAACAATTGGTAGCTCTTCTTGACAGTTGTTTCTTAGTAATTTAATTCCGCCTTGTTGATCTTCATGTTTGGTTCAAAATGGATCGGAAATGGAGGTCCCATAAACTCGCCAGCAAGATCACTAGATCTTTCGGTTGAGATTTTTTTTTGTTTGCGGATATCTCAAACAACACGTTTATGTAACGCGCCCAGAGAGTCTTGATATCCTTAAAGATCGCATTCGAAGAGCGTATGGTCAAACAACACCATGTATGTTGCAAAAAGCATGAAAAATTTAATAATTAGATCTCAGCGAGGTCTTGCAAATAACGGAGGCCATGTGGAACATAACCTTTAACGTTTTAACTTAATTTTGTAATTTAGTATTTTTTTTTGTTGTTGTAGACCTTATCAATTTCTGCGTTTAGGTGAGCGCTAGCAATTGTTTTGCCGCCCACTGTTTTGAATGTCTATTTTAATTAGGTACGTGTTAAGCGCTATTTAATAATCGATTTCTATGTTTAATTATTATTGAGTTGAATATCTTTGGAAGGAAAATTTTAAGCACTTTAGAATATGTAATAAGAATGGGTATGTTCTATTTAAAATTTTGAATGTATCTGCTATATCTCAAAAATTTGATGCTGCATTGTTTTTTTTTATTTTGACATATTATTGCAAATAAAAAGTTACATAATATTTGTACATAACATTTCTCTGAAATTCTTATAATAGCAGAAATATTTGCCGTGACACGTAAAACAGACACACTATATATATATATATATATATATATTGTTATGATAATAGGGTAGTTTAGGGGTAGGTTAAGTCATGGGGGTTGTAGAATAAATAAAAACAACTTCCACTCTAAGAAACGCACACAATTTCAGAAATTATTAGAGTAAATCGGTCACCCTACATATTGTTAATTAAGAGCACACTGTATATAAAATACACGGGATTAAATGCATGAGAACATAAAGAGGTCTAAGAGTAGTTTACAAGTAAAGATAAGATTTTAAAACGCAACAAGTTGCATCAAAATTAAATCACCGGGAAACCTAGATAAAGTGGCATTCCGAAGATATAATAATTGCGTTAAAAATATCATCGTACACGCATTATAAATAATTCATTATTAGAAAATCGTAAGTGACTGAAAGAAATCACATTTGTTCAAAAATCCAATATTCTGTAGAAATAAACAAGCACCAGGCGATTCAATTTAGATGATAAAATGTAACAAACATTCGCATACGTGAGTTAATAAAAGGCAAAAGTTGGAATTTGTCAAATAATACTATGATATGCGGGAGGCATACGTGACAGTCAAGGCATGCACTGAAAGATTTAAACTAAATAATTGGTAAAAATCCCGAAGTATGCAAGATAAAGGTAGAGGTATCGTCCCAGAACGTAAACACGCCAATGAAATCAATAGGAGGTGGGGCTTATATATAAGATAATGACGAAGCGACAAGTTAGTCTATATTCAAACTGAACTACGACTATGTTCAAAAGTGTTAAGAATTTACGTAACCAGTGAATTAAAAATCAAAGTAAATAAGAATTAAAAAGTGCGAGAATTTATGCAACGAAAATAAGCCGATCTATAAATAGACGTAAGTAAAACGACTTAATTAATGAAACAGGGCCTTTAACACTACTTTTATTTATTTATTACACTTTTGTCTATTTATGTATTCCACAAGCTGTCGGTACAATATACACTTCCACATAATACTACATTTATATTTACTCTTGGACTTCCAAAACCTTAACTATTTAACTTTACACGATATTCTGATATAGACTACAACTCTTATATTTATCAGCGGTCTTATATATACCCTGAATTAAGATAGATGATTCATTTTATGGTATGTGCTTGAAAATTCTTGGTTCCTGGAGAATATACAGTGCTTACGGCGCTTGTGTGTTTGACGGGTTGCCTAATAGTAGCTCTTAACAATATAATGTAACCATTTGCTGAAATCATTTGTATTTTTGGCAGTTGTGCTGCATGTGATGCATGTGATGCATGTGCTCTGTGCAGTTTAAATTAATTCTTAGAGTTAAACTGCAAGTTTTACAGTTTTATTTATACCATCCGAATACTAATCTACTGGGTTATCTGGTGACATTAGTGTTTTTAAGTGCAGCGTTTTTATTGAAGAATAGTTCCTACTAGAAGCAGTTAATTTTTCTACAAAATTGCAAGGACATTCATAAAATTAGTTATCAATACACAGTAATATTCTTATCTTCAGGTGTTTTGTGATTTCTAATAAATATTGTTTGGAATTTGAATTCAAGACATGGCTGTATTTAGCAGCATGCAACTTATTATTTATTTATGTGGGAAGGCATTTGGAGTTAATGATTCAATCATGGGTGAAGATGGAAACAAACCTGTCACTATCTCTATTAGTAAAAAGTGCATTAGTTGTCTTAGAGGTGTCAAAGGTGATGTGAGATGCATCTCCTGTGCTTCCTCTTTTCATCCTGGCTGTGCAGTAAGAATAAAAGGTACACTTATAATTGGATATGATAGGTTGTTATGTGCTGAATGTGCTGCACCCTCCATTATCTCTGATGAGGAGTTTGGTGATGACATCGGTCAAGATTCCAAAATTCTAAGAGCAATCTTAAAATGTATGCGGCAAAATGCTGAATTTTTTCATAATAAGTTTCTTTCAATGGAAATTGAAATTGCTGATTTAAAGGGCAAATTAGTAAGTTTTCAAAGTGATAGTTACATGGCGAACCATGCTTCAAGTTCTTACAATCATATATTGGATTCACAGTTAATACTAACTCAGGTTTCTAATTTACCAATAACTAATGACCAAGTTGGTAAGGCTATACATTCAGTAGAATATGCTGTTGCAGCAAAGAATAGTAGCAAAACTATGGATACGATTATTTCTTGGAATAGTGATTGCTCAGTTTCTGTGACTATGGCATCTAAAGTGGAATCCGTTTCTAACACTGACTTATACAATGAATCCAATGCAGAAAATTGTATGAATTCTGAGTCTTGGTTGGATGTTGCTAATAGGAGAAAAAGTAAATTAAAATCAAGAAACAAGGTTATCATTGGTACCCAAACTGTGTTACCCAATTTGTAACGGGCATTTTTGTAATTTAACATTTTACGCTATCCTCAATTCATAAATACATTTCTACAAATTACTATTTTTATATTTGATATTTATTAACTCCTTAGGCGAGTGCATCCTATTATAATGAGTGGATTGCATCGTCCTTGTCTTGCCGTTGATATAAATTTTGTTGCTTATGTGAATATACAAGTCTAGATAAGAGACGATAAGAAGTTGTAATAGAACGAGTTGATATAAACAGAGGAGCAGTCGCAGTTCGTTCTTGGTTCCTATATATTAATTACGTGAAAAAGACTTTCTTTTTGCTTTGACAAGAGTGAGAATTAATGCCCGATCAATTTCGAATTGTTCCTGAACAAGCGCGGCACAATTTTAGTTGTCTTTCTTGTGAAATAAAAGTCGTATATTAACTGTAGCAGTGCGTAGTTCTAATTCCTTTTTGAAGGAAGTATGCTATATATGTAACGTGTTTGGTTGACCACAAGTGCTGTGGTAAGGTCATTGACGGACGATTTTAGTGATGTGCGTTGCTCTACTAATTGGTTTTTTTTGGTTGCTTTTCTGTTGTAAATAAAAGTGATAGAACTTGTCGTGCGTTTTACGGAACATTGACTTAGTGATACGCGTTGCTTTACTAATTGTGTTTTTTTAGTTGATTTGTCTTTTTATATTTGAACTGTGTGTGCGATCTAGTTTTCGTGGTCCTTTTGTTATCAGAGTAGTGCATACTTTAGATTATCCAAATACAGTTTTAAGCTTGAGTGCTTCAAAAACAAATGATGATACAGTTGTAGCAGGTTTAGTAGAAAAAGGTTGCTTCTTATAAACAGGTATCTCATTCACTTGTAAAGACAGTTGATACTGTAGTTTCTGAATTTTCTAACCCCAACGAATCTAAAATAGATCGTTGTTTGCGCGAATTTTCGTTATTCAAAAGCATTAGATTTTTCTTTGTTACCATAGGTAGCAAATAAAACACCTCGCGTTACTGTTAGTTTAATGCATTACATCGTGCCTTGAAAGCGTGATTCTAAATTTTTATTACCATTTTTTTTACGATTTGTGTTACAAAAGATTTCGAAATTATTGTCTCAGGAAATAGAGTTAACAAGAATTTATCAATGCTACATAGTTCCATCAGCATGATAATGTCTGCTGCTAACGCCAGTGAAATACATAGGTGTGATTAGTGTAAAGTGTAAGAAATTTCATCAACACCCTCACAGTCAAGGGTGAAGTGCTTCGTTAGTGCAGGACATCGTGAATCTCACACTTCCGTTGCAAGGAAGCGTTGCTGAAGGACTTTTGTAAGTTGAACTATTTCCTACTTGTTATTACTTTAAATATCTATCCGTTGCTTTACCATATCTTTGTCGTTCTGATACCTTTTACAATAGACTTGCCTGCTATTAAGAAGAAAAAAAAAGGGAAAAAAAAGAAATCAATCCTACTGAATTACTCATATCTATTGTGTCTTACCTATTTATCTTTTGTTAACATTTTGTCTGATTTATGTTTAATTGGTGTGTGAGGAAACGTTTCTGCTACTCCCCAATATTACCTCACTTTGTAATAAAATTTTTTATAATGCTGTTACCGTTGTTATATTATATAGATTATCCAAACAGTTTTTTCTTACATTCTACAAAGTACTGAATAATTTAGACTTATCATTGCTGCTATGCTTATTCTTTTCTTTATTTCAGGTTTGCTTAACTATTTTTTTTTCTTGCAGGTATTATCACTAACTCCTTACAGCCGCGTACATTGTATGTTGGTCTGCTTTCTACAACCCCCCCCTAATCTCCGATTGAGCCCGGTCATTTCTTTGATTTTCTTTGTGTCACGCACGGCTACGAGCCAACGTAGCATAACTTTGGCGCCCGAACAGGGACTGCCACGAATTACGTAACGTAACAAATTCAGCTCTTTTTAGTGGTAGTGTAAAGAAAACTTGGCTGCATTTGAGTAGAGTTATGGCTAATGCACAAACTCCAATTGTGGAAGCCTTACATATTTTGAGATACATGCAGGAAGATGGCGCCAATAGTGTCTGCTTTAAGATTGGCACTAGAAGTAATTTAAATTCTTTTAAACTGGGAATTCCTGCTGATATTGTTGAAAAGGTCATGTGTCCTTCTTATTGGCCTTGCGGTGTTATGGTACGCTTTTTTGAATTTAAGGTCAGTGATAAGGACAAAAGGGAATCTAAAATAATTGCCAAAAGTTCTTTGCAAAATACGACTGTGACTAACAAATTGCCTGATACTGAATTACCAGCTTCACGACTAACAAAACTACAAGTTAATAACAGACATTCATCATTCATCAACGTTTTTTACCAGAATGTTCGTGGTTTTCGTACAAAAACTGTTGACTGCTACCGTGCCAGTTGTTCTTTCAATTTTGAAATTATTGTCTTGACTGAGATATGGCTGAACAATGATATTTCTAATTATGAGTTATTTCCTTCTACTTACACTGTCTTTAACACCAACGGGAACTATTCTGCACTCAATTGTGACCGTGGTGGTGGCTCACTTGTTGCTATTACTTCTAATATTAATACTTCCCAGCTTCCTGGTTGTTCCAATTTACATTTTGAAGACACCTGGGTAAAAATCGACCTATTTTCGCAGTGTATAATAATATGTGGAGTATATTTCCCACCCAACTCAAATTGTGAATTATATCAAGAATTTAAGGACAATGCTGCAAGACTTCAAATGGCTTTCAAAAATCCCAAATTTTTAATAATCGGGATTTTAATTTACCTAAAATTAATTGGGTTCTTGATGTTGATTCTTTCAGCACATGTAGCACTTTGCCAATCGAGGCTGAAAATCTAATTGAGAATATGCAATTTCTTAATTTACTGCAGGTTAATGGTGTTTCTAATACTTCTGGTAAGTTTTTGGATCTAGTTTTTGCTGATGAGGGGGTTCATGCTCTAGTGCGTGAATCTGATGTTGCTTTAACTACTGTGGACGGTCACCATCCTCTCTTGCTTATTTCTATCAAGAGTAATTTTTTTCCTTGTATTAGGTTTTGTGAGAATGTCCATGTCTTTGCTTGTAAAAAAGCAAATTATGATGAACTTAACGGAATGTATAAGTCAGTTTTAGACAACTTTCAGAGTATAGATGAAGCCACAAATTACTTCTATTCAATTGTTTTTGAAGGTATTAATAAATTTGTTCCCATATTAAAAAGAAAGTCTGGAAAATATCCGTGTTGGTATAGTAATTCTTTGATTAAACTCATTCAATTTAAAAATAAACTATATAATAGGTATCAGCACTCTAGATCGGAAACTGACTATGTTAGATATTCCACGGCTTGTAAGGAATCAAAACGTTTGATTGACTTTTGTTATTTTAAATTCATCTGTGATAGTCAGCTAATGATTTCCGACAACACAAAACATGTTTGGTCTTTCATTAAGTCATTAAAGAGAGCTTCAGGCATTCCAAAACGGATGTCATACAATGGCAAAATTCTAAGTGATGCCCGTAGTTTAGCCAATGCTTTTGCCTCAATGTTTGAATCTTGCTATGTTAATGATCTTTCCTCTATTAGCAAATGTTCATATTCTTACAATAGCACTACTCTTGTTTCACATATCTTTACTGAAAATGAAGTAAAAAAAAAATTCATGCCTTAGATTCATCAAGTGTGCGGGATCTGACGGCATTCCTTCCTTATTCCTACACCAATGCTGCGATAGTCTATCACAAGCTTTAGCGATTCTTTTTAATAAAAGCTTTAGTTGTGGAACATTTCCCCTAGCTTGGAAAAGGTCATTTTTAATCCCAGTATTTAAATCGGGTGACCGTGCTAAAATCGAGAATTATCGTGGCATATCAATTTTATCCTCTATTGCTAAGCTGTTTGAGTCCATTATATGCGATGAGTTATTCAGTGTATTTAAAAATTGTATTGCTATTGAACAGCATGGCTTCTTTAAAGGCCGCTCCACTGTCACTAACTTTGCCATGTATCACGATCTTCTTATAAATAGTTTGGAAAGTGGATTACAAGTTGATACAGTATATGCCGATGTTTCGAAAGCTTTTGACAGTGTTTGTCACACGTTACTCATTGATAAACTTCGTTTTCTTGGTATAACAGGTTCATATTTGAAATGGATATATTCCTACTTAGTGAATCGCATCCAATGTGTGAAAATTGCAGGCATAATATCCAGAAGCATCAGTGTTTCGTCTGGTGTGCCTCAAGGGTCACACCTTGGCCCAATTCTTTTTATTCTCTTTATCAATGACGTTGTTTCTGCATTTAAAAATACGAAATGCCTACTATATGCCGACGACTTAAAGTTTTTTAGGTGTATTAGTTCTATACATGACTGTCTTAAAGTGCAAAAAGATATTGACAATCTAGTAATCTACTTGGCTCATAATAAACTCAAACTAAATATTGGGAAGTGCAAAATTATGAGGTTCACAAAATGTAAAGACTTGATTTTGTTTGATTACTGAATTGGATGTTCTAAACTCGAAACTGTGGTAACCATATCTGATTTAGGGGTTGTTTTTGATGTTGGCTTAAATTTTATTAATCATATTAATTCAGTTGTTCTAAAGCATTTAGGATGTTGGGATTCATTAAAAGAAACTGTTCTTACATTCGCGCCGTGGTTACATATAAAAAAGTTCTATAAATGCAACACCGGAAGCGAGGTTTAATAGACACTATCGGCAGTTGGCACCGCTAATCTTATACAGATCTGGGCGTGGTCCTCTACCGATGACGTCTTTAATATTGCACAATACTACGAAAATTTCCGTAATTCAAACACAAAGAATAAAGCACACAAATTAAGTAAAGGATTACTTACATCAGAAATCCTGCTTTCGCCCGAAATTGCGCTCGGGTAGGCCTCTAACCAAGTCCAGTCGGGGCTCCTTCCGGAGGAATTAAAGATGATACGTCGACGCTTTCAAATGCGTACGAATCAGCTCCGGCCAGCTAAGGTAGACATGAGGTCTTCATCCACAGGCGTGAAGATCGGTATGCCTAGGTGGCGGCAGATTCTTACCTATGTAGGGATTGGGCGGGAAAATAAGGTATGAAGGTAGACAACAAAGATAATTAGGCAAGGAACTACATAGGTAACCCTAACGATACGTTACCAGAGACAAAAACGAGCACTTAACACCACGATACCAGGTAAAAAGCCACGATTTTTGAGCGTCACGGAAACACTTCTCCCCACCCTTTGTCTAGTATTGCTCTACCCCTCTAGGGATAAGCACACTGCGCAAGCTCACTACTCTGACGTACGGAAGTACCGCCTAGTCTATTTAAAATTCCCGCGCACTGCGTATTTGAAATTATGGCGCGATACTCCCGTACACCAAAAACTAACCTAAAACAATGTTTAAGTGGCAATGGCACGTAACAATCGCGACAAAGCCACAAAACAAAAAAACTTAAAAAAAGAAAAAGTCTGTCAGCACAGTAACAGCTTAAAAGCTAAATCCTAACTACCCTACATAAACCCTAACTTAAAACCTACAAAATGTTTATATAAGGCGCCACCTGGTTTTTTCGACCGATAACACGTCTACCGAAGTACCAGGAAACGGAATAGGTAGCCCGATAGTCTTTGACTACACTAATCACCGACAGCACAAATTTGTCGGGGAGCATGAAACACTACTTAAACTAACACGGATGCGACAAGTCGCCTAAACTATCTAAACCTATCTAACTAAAGCTAACATAAAAGTTGTTATCTGCAAACACACATGAGTGTTGCATCAAAACTATTTTTCTTTTTGGCAAGAAGTGCCCAAATTTAAAATGTTAATAGAGTGAGTCACTCTGCACTCCAGCAAATTTTGTTACTGGTACTTTGGTTTTCTAACGATGCACATTTAAAACTTGTCCATGACATAGTTGTGAATCAACAAATTTACCAAAAGTACCACCTACTAAATCCTTATATGCTAACCTGACAAATTACATTTCTAAATCGGGTTAGCTTTTTCACTTAAATTTCAGAAAAAAAATAATTCCCACGTCTGGTCATATATACCACACGTTAGGACGATAAAAAGACAAGACAAGATCTCAAATTGTTGTTAAAGATAGTAGATAAGATAATGATATTAAGCTTAAGTTGTTATCCTCAAAGGTAATAGACAAGATAACGGTATTAAGCTTTAGTTATTATATGAGATACTCGTTAAGATAACACGATATTAAGCTAAAGTGATTATTAGAGATAGTAGGTAAAGTAACACGAATTTAAGCAAAAGTTATTACTAAAGATAACCGGTAAGATAACGCGAAATAACTCGAAGTTATTCCTAACGGTAGTCGGTAAAATAACGAGAAATTAAACCAAAATTATTACTAACGGTAATCGGTAAGATAACGATACTAAACTAAAGTTATTATTAAAGGTAATCAGTAAGATAACGATATTTAAACTAAGGGTATTGTCAAAAATAATAAAGAAGACAAAGATATTGGCCTGGTTATTACCCAAGACAATGAATAACAACAAAATAGAGTGGCTCCAGTAGAGCTGTTTAAATGGGATTGACCCGTGCCCTCTAAAAAGAGAAACCTGTGAAGCAGGTCCGTTCACAAGAACAGCACGGGGGACCGGCAAAGACATTTGGGTGCATTCCTGCACCCGGCGATAATCGATATCGGTGATACTATCACCCGATATCCACACGGAATATAAGATATACAGAGCCCATGCACTGACAGCGGCACCGCATGACCTCACGAAAGATTCGCAGAGACATGGTCCAGGTGTATGTGAAAACGTCCCGCGCAACCACACGGTGACTAACAGAAATGAAAAGGCAGTAGAAATAGGAAAGGTAAAAAGAAGGAGGTTGGTTTTTTGGAGTGCATAAGAGACACTTCCAGGTAGAAAAAAGTAGAGGAAGGGCTCGCATTGAGCAAAAGCGACAGAGGGAAAGGTGGATAGCAAAGCGCTACTCAACCAACCAGTGTGGCCAGTAGCTCGGAATGAGGGAACATCATTCTTATGTGGCAGACGGGTGTTCCGGGACAAGAACAGGTTCACCGAAAGAAGAATAAGGCATAGCGGAGATAGCGGGTTAAGAAAAAAGTATAGTTTTTGGACAAGCGTCCGAGAGAAGGTAGAGAGTTGTCCCTGTTAAACACAGCGCAGTCTGAAGGACCACCTGCGATATTAATCCGACAAGATAAGTATAGACATAAGCTTAAAATTCACTAGGCTCCTAAGAGAACTAGTACGATCATTTTCCTAACGAGTGCATTGACTACGATAAGAAAATCAGACAAAAGTTGACACAACAACTTACAAGTATCATTACAGATACAGACACACAAAAACAAACTGTTTTAAGGTAGTTTTTTAAAACGGTAGCACCCTAAACACACAAAAATGCCCAATTATAAGCAGTTAAATACAGATACACTGTCCCCATATGCTAAAACAACCGAGAATTTAATAAGATAACAATAAGAAGCAATAGCACCTCACCACAAAGTTCAATAAAAAACAATAAAAAAAAAATGTTTATAAGTTATGTAGATTTAGTAGAAAAAGAAAGAAATAATGATGTAGTATAATGTGGGCGACTGCAATAATTCAGAGGAAAAACACATGGAATAGATAATCCTAATTTTTTGCAACTGCGAATATGAACTATTTCTTTCAATGGTATAGGTCGCGAACACTATGTGAGCCCAAAGAAGAAAGCATTCACTCAACATCAGCTAAAACCAATCATAAAAATTCAATGAGTCATTGCAACCAAAGTTACGATAATTACCACACAATTAAACCATGTAAGAAAATACTAAAAACCAAATAATATGTAGTAGGAAAAGTTCTAGGGTTAATTGAATGAAACGACAGAGTTATATTGGGAGGTGTAGAGAATGAAGTGATATATATCTAACGGTATGGTGAAGGAAAAGTCAACCAAAAGAAAAAGGTAGCTAAATTAAGATAAGTAAAGTTAAACGTGTAAGAAATTATATACTGTATGAGAGAGGGAATAAGTAATTGAAGTTAACTAATTGATAGTGAGAGCAAAAAAAAAATATTAGGTAAATAGTAACGAGAATGGAACGTGAAAAACTTAAGTAGCATTTGTGTCAGCAGAAAATGGCTTAAGGTCTTTAATATGCCACCTGCCTTGGCGTTTTCCTTCAGCATCCTGAAGTTCGTAGATAAGGGGACTAATGACACGAATGACTTTACAAAGAATGAATTTAGGGGCTAATTTTGAAGAGAATTTCTTAGATGCATCCGATAAGACTAATTCTTTTTCCAAACTTGTTCGCCCAAGGCGAAGGAAATATTTCGTTTACGTAAGTTATAGTGGTCCTTGCTCTTTTCGTAAGCTTTTAACAAATTTTTCCTAACGTCGTTAAAGATAGAAGGTAATGACTGTTGGTCTTTGTCCCAACGTACCTTATCGTCAAATTCAATTACGTTAGTATCGTCAGGCACTAAACCATAGTAACTCCCATCGATTGGAGTATATCTTCCAAAAACAAGAAAAGACGGAGTGAATTGGGTTGCTTCGTGTTTAGATGTACGCAAAGCTTGAGCAATTTTAAAGATATGTTCATCCCATGTAGTATGGTCTGAATCAATATAGGACGAAATAACGGTAATTAAAACTCTATTTACTCTTTCGGTAGGGTTTACTTGGGGATGATATTTTGCGTTAAACCAAATTTTTTGTACTTTGTAAGTTTTAACGAAATTCTGAAAATCTTTAGAGATAAATTGTGCACCATTGTCACAAAGAATAATCTGTGGGACACCAAAGATAAGAAAGACATTTTGTTCTAGGAATTTAATTATTGCTGCGGAAGTAGCTTTACGTAAGGGTTGCACCATAACAAATTTAGAAAACCAATCGGTAACGACTAAAAGATATTGATTACCTCTTTTCGATCGAGGGAGAGGTCCTAATAAGTCAAGCGATATTAATTGAAAAAGATAAGATACTCGTTTAAAGTTACCCATTAAACCAGGGCGAGCGTCTTGTGAACTCTTATGAGAACCACAAATTTTACAGCTCTTAATGTAGCGACAAACAGATTGCTTAAGTGTGGGCCAGTAATATAATTCAGATATTTTAGCGAGAGTTTTTGTAACACCAAGGTGTGCAGCAATGGGATCATCGTGACATAATATGAGCACCTCACTGCGATTTGCAGTGGGTACGACAAGTTTCCATTCAGGTATATTCGATATTTTATGTGGGGACGAAGATACAAATTTATATAGTCTATTATTAGTTACACGGAAGGTAGGAAATTTGTCGGGATTATCGGAAACTTTTTTAATCATATTGAGGTACTAGTATCCAATAAAGCAATTACATTTAAGGAACCTATTGAGATAGATAAGTGTGGACGGTTATCGAAGGGTTTTTTAACAAGTTGTGAAACAGCAGCCGTCTTTTTATGGTAAAAGGAATTGACGGTTTGTAACCACTTAGACCACTCGGCTGGAGTAGTATAGCATAATTCCTCTAATGAAGGTAAGGCATTTTGTACATTAATAGTAGCGAAATTATTGTTAGACAAGTTTAATGACGGTACAGCGTTAGAAGTAATTTTTTGATTTGAATTTATTGACGTCTGGGTCCGTCGAATGATTGGTGATGAGGACGATTTTGGTTTCTTGAGATATTCACGCCCTGATTTGAAATATCTCGACGGGAGTTTTCCGATACGTTAGGATTACAGTTGGTGCAGTTAGATTTGTAAATATTTGAGCGATCACAACCATAACAAAAAATATTTCTAGGGTATGTGCAGACATTATAGTTATGTCCACTTCGCTTGCAGTTCCAACAGGTAAGTGAGTTATTAGTTACGGTAGAAGGAACGTTAAGGGTAGATAGTTTATGGGAAGCTCGAACTTGGCAAGCTAAATCAGGCTTTTAAAAGGCCAGACTGTTTCTCTGGGGGCGGGCGATATTTGTTAATTCTTGATTTCACTTCCTGGAGAGAACGACATAGGTCTTTAAAGTGGGCTAACGAAGAGATTTGCTGTAATGCCAAACGTTCTGAGAAATAGGGGTTTAAATTTCTAAGTAACTGATCGATAATTTCGGATTCTGAAGGTTTTTTGTCGAGTCTGCTATATAAAGCTTCTAATGAGGTAATAAACATTTTCGTCAGGACCTTGGGTTCGGTTACGTATTTCGTTCCAAAGGTCGTTAATATAACCGTGAGGTAAGAAATCGCGTTTCAAACACGCAACTAACTCCTTCCAGGTAGAAATTTGGTCTCGTATGTTTCTGTACCATATTAACGCAGAGTCTGAGAACAAATCACCTGCTGAGACAAATAGGTCCTGGTCGGTACACCCGCGAGAGATTTTGAAATCATTAATACGGTCTAGAAAAGACGATAAAGAGACCTGCGAATCAAACCCTTGAAAGGTGAGACCCCATTTGTATACAGGTATAGATTTTCCTAACGGTTTAGGTTGGGCAAGTACAAGATTTGAAAAGGGTAACGATATATCTACGTCTGCATTAGGATTAAGTCTTTCAAGAATAATTCCTTCAAGTAATAATACTTCGGACAACAAACTTTGTTTAGCTTGAATCGCTTGGGCATCGTCATATAAAGATAATAGTTCTGTACGTTGTTTGACGTGCGTTATTCTCGAAGCCAATCTCCCTAGCTCGATATCACTAGCACCAGGATCTGTTCTATTTATTATACCCGATATGTCATCTAAAGACAATTTAATTTCCGATACGTTAAGAGGCCAATCGCCAACGGGTTTCTTTAAGATAGCAACGCCTTTCGTTTCCTGGGCTAAAATAGCCCTGAGCTGAGATCTCCTGTCATTTTGGTTACTAGCTGCAATAATATTCTTACACTCAAGCTCGTAAATTAATTCGAGAGATTTTAAATGTGAAACATTCATCCTGAATAGAATATTCGAGACACGATATATATAAAATATGCGATTCTGACGCAGATCAGAAAGTAAAAAAAACGTTACAGCTACTTTAAGTTAGTACGATACGGTATTTAACAGTGAAAACTTGTGAGGAACGTCACCGGTAAAGAATAATATGCAAATGTTAAAACGTTAATTAATCAAAACACTAAAGAAACACATTTAGGCTGTATGAAAGCAAAATCAATGTTCAATTAAATAAATATTTTGTTGATAATTACAAAAAAGGCCCTCCAAAATAGAAAATGCACGCAGGTGATATGTTATTTAATCTATAAAAGCAACAACCTATAGTCAAACACTTCTTAAAAAGATATAATAACCAATTTATTTCACTCAGTGTTTTAAACACTAGATTTTCTTGTAAAGGTATTTGAGATATTGTTAATTGAAACAGTTTTTACAATGAAACATAGAAGAATGTGCATTGAAGTTTCAAAAAGATCTAAAGTTGAGAAAACAAATAAGGGATATATTTTAACTGATATAAGGTAAATAATTATTATAATAAACGGTATTTAAGAAATGCAATTACTTTTATAATGCTTATTTTGTACTTACTTGCATAAAAAAAATAGGGTTAGATAATTTCCTAAAACTTTGAGTTTTATTTAGACACTAACACATATTTTCAGATAACTGACACATATTTTAGACAACTGCAGTTATGAACTTCATTTTAAAGTTACAGTAAGGTAAATAGATTGGCGTTTTTTTTAGATAAAAGGTATATATCACAATAACAAAGTGATGGTTTTTATTACAAGCGCTAATCTGTCAATTCCGGAAAATTTCCGGGGAATTTTCGCAAGATACCAACATGAAATTAAAAATTCACAGATATCTTAGTGAACATAGATAATGAAATTTATTGATATTATTTAGATGAAAAAGCTTGTTTAAACATTAATCTATTCATTCCATAGGTATATAGGAATTGTACCACCTAAAAAACACACGTTGGACAGCCAAATTCTTACATTCGCGCCGTGGTTACATATAAAAGAGTTCTATAAATGCAACACCGGAAGCGAGGTTTAATAGACACTATCGGCAGTTGGCACCGCTAATCTTATACAGATCTGGGCGTGGTCCTCTACCGATGACGTCTTTAATATTGCACAATACTACGAAAATTTCCGTAATTCAAACACAAAGAATAAAGCACACAAATTAAGTAAAGGATTACTTACATCAGAAATCCTGCTTTCGCCCGAAATTGCGCTCGGGTAGGCCTCTAACCAAGTCCAGTCGGGGCTCCTTCCGGAGGAATTAGAGATGATACGTCGACGCTCTCAAATGCGTACGAATCAGCTCCGGCCAGCTAAGGTAGACATGAGGTCTTCATCCACAGGCGTGAAGATCGGTATGCCTAGGTGGCGGCAGATTCTTACCTATGTAGGGATTGGGCGGGAAAATAAGGTATGAAGGTAGACAACAAAGATAATTAGGCAAGGAACTACATAGGTAACACTAACGATACGTTACCAGAGACAAAAACGAGCACTTAACACCACGATACCAGGTAAAAAGCCACGATTTTTGAGCGTCACGGAAACACTTCTCCCCACCCTTTGTCTAGTATTGCTCTACTCCTCTAGGGATAAGCACACTGCGCAAGCTCACTACTCTGACGTACGGAAGTACCGCCTAGTCTATTTAAAATTCCCGCGCACTGCGTATTTGAAATTATGGCGCGAAACTCCCGTACACCAAAAACTAACCTAAAACAATGTTTAAGTGGCAATGGCACGTAACACTGTATACACATCAATGATGTCCAAGTTTTGAAATCATTATACAATTCTTTAGTTTGCAGTATTTTAGAATACAATTGCATTATTTGATCACCTTATTATGCCACTTACATCCAGAAAATTGAGCGTGTACAAAACAAGTTCATTAATTTCATTCTCTGGAAGCTTCGCCGTGTGCCGAAAGTTTACATGATATTCTGCGTCAGTTGGTCGGTTATCAATCACTGCTAGCTCGACGTACTGCAGCGTTTATAATATTTCTTCATAAATCGCTACATGACATAGTTGACTGTCCGGGATTACTAAGCATGCTTCAGTTTCGGATATCAGTTAAAGTCACCAGGAGTAATGATTTATTCTACATCGGTAGTCATCGTACTAACTATGGGGCTAGTAGATTTAGTGATAAGTTAATGGGAGGTTACAATGCTTCTATACCATCCGATATCGATATTTTCAATGTTACGTGTAAATATTTGAAGACATCTTTATCCATTTTGTAAAGTGTTAACTATGTTTCTTATTTCCTCATGTATATTATTACTATTTGGGTATTACCTGTAAGTAATTAATTTATATAAATAAATAAAATAAATAAATAAATTAAATTACACTTGATAGGAGTTTATTATTTAAATTTAAAAGCATATTGTTTTGAGCAAGTGTTAGTGTAGTAGGATTGATTTGTATCTAATTCCCCAAAACCCATGTACCAATTATCCGTTGATTATTTTTTTATTTAAATTATTGTAAAGATGTTACTGCAAAAAGTAGATGTATCGTGCAAATTGAATAGCCTAAATCGGCTTCTTGAGTACAATAAAACTTTATTTGAAAGTAAATGACGTATATATTTTATTATGCAAATAAGTTCTAATTATTAATAATTTGGTGCATTAAGTCAGAATAATAAACATAATGATAGTCACGGTTATTTTTTTTTCTGATGACAAATAAAACTTTATTTGAAATTAAATGACATAGGTAATAAACACCATTGGGATGAGATCTTATAAAAAGAAACCGATTTCTCGATTCTGTATAATAAATTCATAACAATTACTATTATTGGTCATCAGTATCACAAGTAAAATACTATTACCAAGTTAGCTCGATTACTGAGTGGGTATATCGAATGTTTCGACGTAACTATGTTTTTAGGTACCTTGTAACATTATTTTGTAATGTTAACGAATAAACAAATCGATCAATTAATTAAAATTCAGTAACTTGAATAAAGTATAGACAAAAATTTCCACCAATAAATTACTTCATATTTAGTCAGGCTCCCTTATAATAAAAGACCAGCTTCAGGCTACTAAATTCCAGCGGCTTTCGTCATTTAAAGGTCTACCCTCGTAAATCAAATACAATAAATCTCTTAAAGTTTAGGTCGGTTACAGACTGACGAATCTGATAAAATTAAAATGTAATAGTACCTTTTAGCGTAAATAAAGGAAACCAATTTTAGTTTGAAAAGCTTAACCTTCTTAATACTTTCGTTGATTGAAAGCGGGTTATACAAAACGAAACATTATAGATAGCGAAAACTATTTCCAATTTGATTTGTTCAAATATTACAAGTAATTTTAAGTAGTCTAGAGACATCCATTGTATTTAAAATCCATTTCGGCTCAAGTAGGTTAGCCGGTCTTTGTTAATGGCAGACTACTGTCTCCATTGGTATGGTCCACATTTCAATAATTAAGAAATTCGTAGAAAATACAATATAATTTAAACCCTTGGGAAAATAATTCCTCCCGTGACTCTCATCTAAAAAGGGGTTGGATTTGGTTTCTGAAATCTTGTTTTGTGGGAGGTTCTATTCAGTCATTGGATAACAGGAAATGCCGTACATAATTATTAGGGTAGGAATTAGTCTATATAGCTTAAGGCTTTAGCCAAAAGACGGAGAGTTCTTCCAATGGGGCCGTCCGTAGTCAAGAAGTAGAAAAAAACGTAGTTCGCGGGTAGCGTTCTCCGGCATCACAGATAGAATATTTCACTTCGTATCACGATATTTAAAAATTGGAAAGAGGTGATTACTTTTCCAGTTTCGCGAGGGTTATGCCCATATGTTCGCGGATTTATAGTGATGCAAGATAAATATTAAAAAGCTTGTAGGCGTGTGACGCACAAGTAAGTGATATTGTCAAGAAGATTCTGCCGGGTTCGTGTACCAGTCAATTTTTTAAAAATTATAAACAGAAGCAACAAGCGAGATTCTCTCTCCCAAATTTAAGAACTGTTCTACGTTGGAAGACAAACCCTCAAACAATGGACAATTTTTAGTAAGTAAGTTTTTATAGTTAAGTAGCATGACCAATTTTTAGTTAGTTTGTTTGTTAGGACGTTTTGGCCATAAACCGTAGGACTAATTTAGTGTAAGTTTTATAATACAAGTTTTCGTTCATATACAAGTGTTTGGGAACTACTTATGTACTCAAAATTTTCATAAATTTCATAGTCACCTATTCACTATAATTTCTAACTTAAAATCAATGAATGTAAGAGGTTCACGTTTCTTGCTCTGTGAATTAAATAGTTTTGTTTGCCGTTGATTAAGTCAATAGTTTTTTTAATTTTTTTTGTTCATGGAAGTTTTATAAGTAGTAAAAAAGTGAGGAATATATATAAAAGGAACAACTGTCCTCCTTGGGATGACAAGTCTCTCAAGGTTTTGTACGAACATTTGGACATTCTCGACTTGTCTGGCGCCCTTGGCAATTGTCATTAAGCCACAATATTTTATGAAAGGTAAGTGCCAAATCTTTTGTAGTATATTATAAAGTAATTCAACCCTTTTTTCAAAATTTTAACCCTCTATATGATCCACGACCTTCCGCTAGCTAGTGCCGGTGACCCCCCTTTAATTTTTGTTTTACAGGCCGCCCCCATTTTATAATTTTACTGAAAAATACATACTTAGTAGCTTTTCCGCCTGTAACAACCTCATTTGATTCCTGCTTGGGTCAACTTTTTTCCGATTGATAGCAGTGATGTCATCATAAATGCAGGGTGGATCAAGTTGGATATATACAGGGTGGTCAAAAAATGGCGGAGTGACGTATGAAAAATTACGGAAGAAAAAATGGCGGAGTGACGTATTAAAAATTGCGGATGACAGTAGTGACGTAGGAAAAATGGGCGGCCATTTTGTGACGTCATAATGGCCAGCGGAAGGAGACTGAGGTTCAGTGGTTCAGATGAAGGATGCTGTGGTCCAGCGATCCAGAGCAGGATATTGAGAGCATTGTTCACGCCGGATGCTAAAAAGTGGCTAGCTGAAGAAAACTTAGGTTATGATTGATGAGAATGCTATTTATATGGGAATCAAATTTAACATGACAATGCTTTTTAAATGGAAATCGAAATCTGTACAGTTTATACTTTTTTGTACTACTTAAAATAATCAGGAGCCTAACAGATATTACTACCTAATTATGGCACTCGAGAACAAGATTTTAATAAGTATTCGCATACACGTGTAATAGTAGGTGTTGCGCTTAGCAAAAATTATCAAAACTAAACAGAGGCTCTTTTAATATTAAAATGTCTTTTTTTTGCCAAAAAATGAATGGTTTATATAGGCTTTGCTACCCGATAATATGTCACAAAAATGTATAAAATAAATGTTTTTATTTTTGCCAGTAGCTGCTATTGTATAAAGTGATTGGACAGAATTGAAATATTTTTTAAACCGGTTATGCGATCGTTAAATTGCAATTGGGCAATTACCTCAACAAGTGCTGAATCGCAAAAAAATTAATAGAAATGGATGTATATTGAAACTTACCTATCAATACTGGCGTACATTTGAACGCAAAATAAGGGAGTTATAGTGAAGAATGTTACTATTAATCCTGAGGAATAAACTTTTTGCAGTAGTTTTATAAATCTAAAAAATAAAAAAAGTATATCTAATTAATATTCTTTTATACCTAATAATAAATAGATGGTGCTGAATATAAACAGTCAGGTGTCTATAGTACTCTAATTGTGATTCTTCACAACGATGAGAAATATCAAGGTGTTTCAAATGGAATCCTAGAATTTTAAATTGAACTATTATTTCTATGCAGCATGCCATAAAAATGCAATCATAAGCAAACACAAAGAGAAAGTCAATAAGCACAGTTATAATTTGTGCAATAAATACAAAGATAAACAGCGATTTGTAGTTTTCTGCTTTCCAGACACCTAGCACTAAATCTCTTCTAATAAAACACGACAAAAAGAAGACAGTTGACGACATTCCAATACTCGTTATAAATAATATCTGAAATCGTTTGTTATTCAGAAAAATGCCATATAACTTTGTTTTTATAGGATTTGGACACACATCTGGTTTTATGAAATGCTGACTACTTCTAATCATGTTACTAAAGTCTTTTCGTCGATATATGAATGCTGTGATGATTCCAAATTGCTGAAATAAAATAACTAATTACAAAGCGCTCGCTTTGAAGTTTGTGCCGAGCTAACCTTTGCAACTCGTTTATCTAATAATTAATTCCCTATGGGATAAGTATGTATTAATGTTAACAGTTATAAGATATAATCCATATAGCGTATAAGATTGTACGCCTATGCAAAGATTGCAGAGTTTTATGTAAAGTGGAGGTTGTGATGTGTTTGGTAATAGGACGAGGAGAGTCGAGCGGGTTAGCTAAGAAGAAGTATGTGGCGTGATGGTATTGCCTAAAATTGCAATAAACTCACGCTTGAAGAATTCTTAATATTATTGTATTAATTAGTTGTAGTGAGGTGTTTTGTTACTCAGAGGAATGAATCTAAGTGCACTTGTGCCTATCAACGAATTCCAGTAACGAAGCTTAATTATTTTTGCAAATAAACGTTTTTGATAACGGTTACTCTTATTCATAGCTGTTGAGTAGGTGGCTGCTGTTTCATTGATTTGGCCGTACAAAGTAATTTTATTAAGGAATAATTTCTGAAGTAATGCGAAAACTGAATGTTGTTTACTCGACATCCCCAGAAATATAAGGAATTCAAGTTTAGGTAAGAGCAGGTATATAAAATACGATAGCGGTAAGGTCAGCTGGCTAACGTGTTGCTTGGACAGATTTATATAAATGGTGGGGTGGGTTCGCCTTTTGTGTGCGTACCTCGTATTTTGTTTGATACTCTTGTTCGTGAAGTTCGGCACTTTGTTAATATATTAAATAATTGCTGTTCTTAGGTTTATGTTTTGTTTTTCTGAACCATAAGAATTTTGTAGTGTTGTGCATGCAAATTACTACGTGATTTGCAACTGTACTTAATGTAGGATTAGTGATTGTTTTCAGTGTGTAGTAGCTTTTGAATGTTTAGTTTAAGGAACGTTTAGTTATGTACAATTAAGTATTGGTGATAAGTAATATTGTAGCGGGCTACTGTTAACGCGTTCATCAATTTAGAACAAGTAAAAACAGAAGTATTCATTATTCACTATTCACAAGTTTAATTAACAGTATATGCCTTATTTATAGATGTTTTCAGTCCAATTAACAATGAAACACTATCACACTAATGCTATTTACAAGAACTAATATCTTCTTAAACTAATTCCTTAACCATAAATTTTCTTAACAACACTAACACTACTATAATTTATTTATTACACTTTTGTCTATTTATGTACAAGCTGGCGGTACAATATGCACGTTCACATAAAACAAATTTATATTTACTATAGCACCTTCAAAACGTAATGATCAACTAACTATATACGAAATGATTTATATACGACATTTGGATATAGACTAACTGATGTACACTCATCACCGATTTTATATATACCCTAAAATTAACTAGATGATTCATAGTCTGGTGTTTGAATAGAATACACTTCGGTTATGCAGCTTGCGTGTTTGACGGTTTGCCTAATAGTTCATAACACTGCCCCCTCTTTAAAACCGTTACGTCCCGTAACTGTAAAAACATTTTGACACCAATTTGATGACTGATGACGGTATCGGAAGCTATCTTCTCTGGTGCATACACCGCGTCGTTGGAAATAACAGTCAACACTCTTTACTTGGTCTTGGTAGGCAACCGGTTGATACCAACAAACAAGGACCTGGATTTTGATTTCCTGGAAAATTACTTCTAGTATATTTCGAACTATTCTCCAATCTAAGCGATTTAGTCCACAGCCTAGCTTGGGCACCGCTAATCTCGTTATCCCATTTTTCATCGTCTGAGCTTTAAGACTCACAAAGTCTCCCATAGATGTCTATAACTAGGTCTCTGCCATGAAGAATTTTGGGTGACCAGATAGTAAATATAACAATTTCCATCCTGAAAATACAAAGCTTTTCCTACAGTTGGTTGCTGTTGTACTAAAAGATCCACATATCCAAACTATTTCTTGAAAACAACAGCTATTCCTTTTAACATTTGCAGATCTTGAGCTACACAATGTACAAAGGAATACCCTTCTAGTGCTCTAAATAGATCTTGTCGTGTTTCAACAACGAAAAATTTCGCCTTAGCGGAACCACCATATGCCGCCATGAAACTCTCAAAATCTACATTTGGCTCACGATTAATAACTCTTCGCACACCATTCTCATTACTCAAGTCCCCCTGGTTGTTGCTAGCATAAGATTTACATTACTCGAGTCTTTCTGGTTGTTGCCAGCGTAAGATGTTAAACTGTGAAAGTGCACCACTTTTGGTTTACCACGGAAAGATCTTCTGATCCGGTACACTACATCATCAACTCTTTGTAACACTTCATACGGGCCTTCCCCTTGTCTTTGTAATTTTGGCGACAATCCACGCTTTCTTTATAGATTGTACAACCACACTAAATCTCCAGGTTGGTAACCACTTTCTTGTGCTCTCGTGTCATATTGTGATTTCATTGGAGCGTTTGCCGCCTGGATATTCTTTCGGACGTTTTTGAATGCTATTTGATATTTCGCGAAGCTTACTAACGTAATCTTCACTTGCGACCTCTTCTCCAGGTTTAAATCCAAACTGAAGGTCACATGGTAGCCGCAATTACCGTTCTAACGCCACGCAAGCGGGAGAGTATCCTGTGCTGTCATGTACAGAAGATCGGTACACCAGAAGGAACAAATGTAAATATTGGTCCCGGTCTCGTTGATGTTTAGAGACAACTTTGGCTATGTACTTTCCTAACATCCAGTTCATTCTTTCAACTATTTTATCCGATTGAGGATGAAGTGGCGTGGTTCTAGTTTTCCTGATTCCAAGAGGCTTGCAGACGTTTGGAATCAACGCTGATTCGAAGTTCCGACCTTGATAGGAGTGTAATTCCAACGGAACTCCAAAGCGACACAACAACTTCCTTACTAGTACATCTGCAATCGTCTTGGATTCTTGGTTAAGTATAGCATACGCCTTCGGCCATTTGGTAAAATAATCCATTGCAACCAAGATGTATTTATTTCCTTTCTCTGAATGAATCAGGAAACGGACCAGCTATACCAATGACCACTCTATCAAAAGAATTCCCCACTTTATACTGTCTCATTAGGGTTTTCTGCTTTGTGACCGGCTCATTTTCAGAGGCACACAACTCACATTTCCGGCATTACTCTTTTCAACCAATAGAATCCTTCTTTCACTCTTTCGAGAGTTCTTTTCACGTCAAAGTGCCCTCCGGAGATATTATCGTGCAAGTTCTGCAACACTTCCGGCACTCTGCTTCTCAGTACTATCACTTAAAGTCGTCTCTCAGTGCCATCTTCGCACGCCAGGCGTCGTTTCAAGATTCTATTTTCAATCACCAAGAAGTCCCACTGTGCCTATTATGTCTTCACGCTCCTACTTGAAATACTAATTTCTTCACAAGCGGGTCGTCGTCCTCTACTCTCCCACTCAATAATACTTCTCAATTTGGCGTCATTCTCCTGATCTTCTCGTATTCTTTCGGATTGCCAAGTATCATCAGTTATCCCCATTCTGTGGATGACACTTATTTTCTCTTCCACCTTGAGCAATGATTGCAGTCTACCGGACACGGTCTTCTTGAGAGAGCGTCTGCATTCCGATGGCTAGTTCCTACACGATGTTATGTGTCAAAGTTATATTCCTGCAGCCCTTCTATTCACCTTGCAACTTGCCCTTCAGGATTTAGAAACTGCAGTAACCATTTTAGTGCAGCATGGTCTGTTCTTAACGGGAATTTACGGCCGTATAAGTACTTATAAAAGTGCTCTACGGATTTGACGACAGCTAACAGCTACCTTTTTGTCACACAATAGTTCATTTCTGGTCTCGACAAGACCTTGCTGAAATAACCAGTAGCTTTTTCTTGACCGTCCTGCACCTGAAAGAGAACGTTTTCTATAAGCGTTTTGCTGGCATCGATATCCAACACAAATTTACCCTCCATCCGTAGATAACTCAGAATCGGTGCTGTAACTAGTAGCCGTTTCAGTTGCTCAAATGCGCCGTGGCAGTCGTCATTCCAATTATATTCTTGTTCATCTTCGGTTAATTTCGTCAACAGTTTGGCAATGTTCGCAAACCCAAGTATAAAATGTCGGTAATATGTACACAATCGCAGAAAACTGCGTAGTTGGTGTATATCGCTGGTGTAGGTCATTCTTGCACTGTTTTTATCTTGTCAAGGTCGGTTCTTATTCCGATCTCCGAAACGACATGCCCTAGGTATTTCACCTCTATTTCAAGTAGGTGCCATTTCTTAGGGCTTAATGTAAGGTTTGCCCCGCGCATTCTTTAGAATATCCCCTCTAGGTTCTTAAAATGTTCTTCAAAAAATCCGCTTAACACTATCACATCGTCTAGGTACACCAGACATGTTTTCCAGGACAGTCCACGCAGTATCGACTCCATCAAACGTTCAAAAGTAGCAGGAGCATTGCATAATCCAAAGGGCATGACCTCGAATTGCTATAATCCAGTTTTCTCTTTATCGTTTAGCTCCAAGCCTATCTCCTAGTATCCGCTTTTCAAGTCCAAGGTCGGAAACCATTTAGATCCGGATAGAGTATCCAAGGTGTCATCAATTCTGGGCAAAATACCTGTCTTTCTTTGTGATATTGTTTAGCCGCCGGTAATCTACACAAAACCTTGTCTAGCAATTTCTGTGAGCAATCGTTGGCTGGTTTATCCTTTGTGTCGTTTACACAACGTTTAATATGGCATACTGGAATGCAACTTCCCACAATCATGTCTTTCTTCAGGGTCACTGTATGCGGATTAATGTTTAGCACCCTCATTGGGATCATATTTTGAGACTTTACTCTTTTTCCAATCAGTAATCCCTCCTGACCCATTCTTCTTAATCTTCTTTGGGAATTAAACCACTCATAGTTTTGAAAATCATCTTTATTTACGTTTCGATCCATGACCTAGGATCGTTGTCAAAATAATAAAAACTTCAAGTTTGACATTTATGACATAAATTGAAAGTGACTCTGATTTATTGATGTTCAAAATATTTGGTTTGAGTACACTAAGCAAAAATTCATATACGACATTTGGATATAGACTAACCGATGTACACTCATCACCAATCTTATATATGTATATATATATTCTTCTGGCTACCCTCCCCCCCTTTTTTATATATTTATTTATTTAATTATTAATTAATATACTCTTTTTCGTCGCCCTTTTTCTTATTAAATGAATGATCTTTATATAATGTGCTTTAACAACGTTTGGTTGGTTCTTTAATCAAAATGTTTATTACTATGCCTCGACTATATGAACTCTTTTCTCAGGGTGTCCACCTACTTACCGTGGGTTCGGTGGTAAGTAGATGTGCAATGCCCAACCAAACTGCACTATCTTTTGTTTTACTACTTTTATTTGAATTTACTTTTGTATATGCCAAAATTTAATTATCAACGTTGCCTTGTGCCAAATTAATTAATACACACAATTTCTGACTTTGACGTTATAAGATATTTCACAGTACTCACCTCGATTATACTTCGTTGCTGGCCTTTTTTTACTGCTGGCTCAAGATCTTGGTCGCCGTATGCGCCTTTACATGGATTCACTATCGTTTGAATTTTCTGTGTCGCCTCCAGGTATCTTAGTATAATTTTGTTGTTCCCCAATCTGAAATAAATAACCCGAATTTTAGAATTTAGAATAACCGTTTTGTTTACTTCCCCTGCGCTAATTCTTCCGTATTACTTTCTTCGTAACCTTTAACTCTTCCAATTGCTGCTCTCAAATCGCTCAATCCAAATTTATTCTCGTTCCGCTCAATCCAAATCTACTTTCCGTTCAGCTCAATCCAAACCTATTCTCCTTTCAGCTCAATCCAAATCTATTCTCGTTCCTTATCTTAAAAAACCACTCAATGACCCGCTATACATAAATCTCTATCCAAATCAATCCAATCAATGCCCCATTAACCATAAATCCGTAACCAAATCAATCCAAATCTTATTCACGCTTACAATTCCTCACCGATGCCTTCTGCCTTTATCAAATCTCGTTCCTAAACAATCTTACTTTTCGCCGCTTCGCTATTTCACTAACACCAATCTTCTCTTTAATTCGTCGTCGCTATTCATTAACTAACCACTGATGCTTCTCGTTACTCCACTTTAATAAATTAAACTCTTCAACTCCAAACACAGTTATTTACTTTCCAATATTTAAACAATTTTAGCGCAGGTTTACAAAAAATACGTCTTTACACAAATTTAAAACGAAAAATTCTCCCTTGTTTACTTTGCAAGGCAATAAGTACAACAAATCCAGCTTACTTAATCACATATTACATAAATAAAAATATCCAATAACATTTTATCCCTTATTTTGTGTCACAAATACCTTCACTGTTGTCCTTTTACACTTTCCTAGTTTGTACATAATTCTATCATTGGTCCTAAATAATTCACAATTCTCCAATCACATTTGACACTGCTATTACTTATAATTTTGAAATTACAAATTTGTCCAAAAGTTGATTCTATTTAAATAAAAAGCCAAAATAATTCACACATGACCTGGATGCGTGGTTGATAGTAGACATCCGTAGACGCATCCGGTTTTCGGATGGCAAATGTACTTTCAATGGCCTATTAAATTGCAACTCAGTATAAAACCTTGAGCACTGTGTATTTTATCAACGTCATCAAGTCATTTAATTTACCTTTTGGCACATACATTTCAAACTAACATTGTAAATACTTTAGCATATGTAAAGTACGGCAAAACATAATTTTTGAATTACGGGATCTGATATATGGATCATTTTATTTGGCATACACCCCCTTCAACACAAATCTACCCTTAGAAGCCTTGTACCTCCTACTGACACTACAATATATATATATATATATATATATATATATATATATATTGCTGTGGAACCTACAAAAAGCCTCACCAGAGTAAAAAAAAACATTCGAGCCTCTCGAATTGGGTGCCTAGATTTGCTTTGATTCTCTTGTCCGTTGAATTGCCTATTTACTCTCTCCGCCTCGGCTGCTCACCTAGTTAAAACTTTCATCCTCATTCATAAAAAAAAACAAACACATTTCTACCAAAAACATCAACGTTAACTCTATTTACATCAATATTCATAATACATTAAAATTTCAAAATTGCCGAATATTGTACTTTCAGCTTAAGCATTGAGTACAGTACGGTTCTAGTAATAGCTCGCTCATATGTAACTATTGATTCAAGGTTCTACATCCGAGTACGAATGAAATGTTAAATATAGTTCCCGTGTGAATGTTGTCGCCCACGATAATTCTCTACCTTGCCTAGTATGGCAGGGGTTGAGCTAAATTCCGAAGTTCTAGGGAGAAATAGAACTCGGTTCTTGGCTAATGTAGTACCTTGATGTAAAGTATTGGGAATTCACATTCAAGGAGCGCTCGCGCTCCTATTTTGTGCCTATTTAGTCTAACACCACCAATTCGGGCTTTCAACAACAATTAACAGTCTATGAAAACAAAACTCTATGCATGAGAGCTGTACAATTTGTCTTATTAAACTTTTTATGGCAAGAAAATTGTAATTAGTTTTTCGTAAATTCGTCGATAACAAGCTAACCAGCTATACTTTTTGTTTCAGATAGTTGCATTCAATCACAGCATCAACGCTCACCAACTATATCTATCTAAACCACTGGTAAGAATCTGTACTTTATTTTTGCCAACAATACATGTTCCTCTTCCATAAAAGAAAGTCGAATGGTTTGTGCTAGTTATATCCAATATTTCAAAGAACTGAAATACGTTTTGCAACTTTTAAAAATATTTTTTTAATAGCATTTTTATTAATTTCGTATTTTTGCAGAACTTTTTGAGAATTAAGAATCTGCTTAAAGAAATTCATTAGTGTTTTGAAATTTACTGTTGGATTGCTAATATACAGTATTTTACAAGACGCATTTCAAAGCAACGAGAACTTTCTCAAGTTTTTTTTTGCAAAACTCTTTTATATTCACTCAACACAATCTCTCTATGACTCTATACCGCGATATACATGATCAAGAAGCATATCGTTCAATTATTTTACGTCATCTGTAGAGATGTTCTTGAGAATGTTGGCCTCTACATCGGCATAACACATTTCTTTCATGTATAAATGCATTTTTCGAGCAGGTAGAAATCGCATTTGGTTAAACTAGACGAATATATCGAGTGACTGATAATTATAATGCGAGTTATATTCAAAAATCAGCCACTATTGTCGATCGATGAAACGCAGTGTCATAGCAATCGATAACTTCCGCGTTCACTGTACTCCAACTGAAGAATACGCCGCACCAAACCTTTCAAAACCTCAAGATATAACACAGCATTAACCATCAAGGTAGGTGGAGCGAATTTCTTATCAATTATTCCTTACGAATCATAGAAACAAATAAACATTATCTTCACGTGGATTTCTCCCTTTTTGCACGATATTCGTTTTGCACCGATGCAACAAACACACCATCACTTACAATGCAAGAACTCCGCTTCCACACGTCCGATTGTTATGTTCGTTTGACAGGTAAAGGATGTACATTTCCAGCTCAGACAATCATCAATAGGTGATGCCACTAGAATATCCTATTTTGAACAAGCTCCGTGTACTTGAAATACACTTTGTATAATTGTACCGTTCTAGTACGTCAAATAGTGGTACGTACTTTGATACCAATACACTGGTAAAGCATTGATAATTTTGAAGCTTCAAAAGCAAGTTGTTTAGTAGAGCCGAATTCGAGAATCGTTTCCTAAAAAAAGCATGCTGAAGAAATGTAGTAAAGGCAGTTATGGATGCTCGGGAGATATTCAGTAAAAGAATCTCTTACACTTAAAGCATATTAGTAAATTGCAGATTTCCTGCATTTCTTGTGTTATTATTTAACCTTTACAGATAAAATGTGTTTCTATCGATCTACTCAATTCTGTTGTTGACGCAAATTTCGGAGGATAAGGGTGCGTGACACAGGCAATCACTAACCCGTAAGATTCCCTCCCTAATAAAGGGGGACTGACTGGATGGCATCCAACTCAATATAAAAATAAGTATATTGAGTATATTTAATCAAGGGGTTCAAAACGTTACGAAGTTCGAAACAGGACAAAGGTCCAGTGTATTTTGTTAACGAAATTAGTATATTATAGACAAAGTAGATAGTCCAAGCGTCAATGCGAATGATAAATTGAACAGATGAATGACTTTTCAATATCGTTTCAATCCAAGAAGGGGAGGCGACGGCGGCTAAAACCATAGAATGTTCCTCGATGAGGACTTCGGAAGAATTAACAGGCAGATTGAATGGACTGTAAGTATAGAAGGAGCGGTGCAAGACAGGCGTGGCCGCCCACTATATGTTGGTCTAGGGCGGACATTCTAGCCATAGTAGTGATAGACACGGTGGTATCGCTTGTTCTCCTTCTATTAATCTGTTCATTCTAATACTAGTGGATGTTGTGATTGTCTGTCTTTTGCGAAATATGCTTGTATTTCTGTGTTCGGTCAGTAGTAGTTTGGGTGATTTGGTTGTGCTAGAATGTTGATGGACCAAGAGGGATAGTGCGGAAGGCGCCAGTAGCTAGTCTAATACATTCCATATAGATTACTTCTAACTTCTTTAACATACTACCTCTAGGCGTTGCATACAGTATCGACCCCTAATTTATCTTCACTAGTACCATTAGCCTATGCATTTCTATCAATGTGTTTTGATTTATTCCCCATACTGTATGAGAAAGACAGCGAATTGTGTCGAGCGCCTTTTTACTTCGGATAACTAGATGTTCAATGTGGGCTTTCCAATTTAATTTTTTATCAAATATTATGCCCAGAATTCGCGCTTCTCCAATTCATGGTATTACATTGTTATAAATGTTAAGGCTTGGGTCTACATGATGGTGTTACAATCTACGGAAGTGTAAGGCTTTACTTTTCTCAGCGAAAAGCGAAAACCATGATCGGTCACACGTAGCGTAAGTGCATCTATTGCTCCTTGTAGTTTCTCTTGAATATCACTCATATCTGCAC
Organism: Platerodrilus igneus; assembly: GCA_036346225.1. NCBI lineage: Eukaryota > Metazoa > Arthropoda > Insecta > Coleoptera > Lycidae > Platerodrilus > Platerodrilus igneus. Next base: position 2,455,459 of record JARFIW010000921.1, read on the forward strand.
CCAAAAAAAATATGATCAAGTCGTCTACATATATCAATTTGCCAATATTTACCGGAATGGTTTCTAGAAGGTTATTGATTGCAATGCTAAATAGAGTGACACTCAAGGTAGATCCTTGGGGAATACCGCTTTCAAATTGACGTAACTCAGATAGGGTTGACCCTATTCTCAATTTAAATGTACGGCTTGCAAGGATGCTATTTATAATGATCAGTAGTCGTACTTTAATGCCCCAATAATGCAACTCTTGATCACATACCTCCAAGTTCTGTCGTATGCCTTCTGTATGTCAAATGATACCAATACTGGTCGCTGCCGTAAGGTAAAGGTGTTTCTCTATAAGTGCTAGCTGATCGATAGTAGGTGTGCAAGGCAAGCTTGCATAATAATGAATCAATTAAAACCGTAATTTCCCTCGAAAACGTCCGTGTGTAATAATAAATAACATGAAAGCTACTTACCTCAAAACATCCATCTCTGGATAAGAAAACCGTAAAACTAATTGAATCGTATTCGTCTTGAAAAAAGCCCTTCGATAACCTTTCACACCAAAACGTATTACATTATTTTAGCAAGCAAAACTGCAACCGATAATGGAAAACCCAGTTACTGCCTTATCCCTTAGAACCGGTTCTAGCATCCAGTACCAATATACATCAATGTGTATAAAATCGAGATATGAAATAGATACAGCCAAACCCATGGAATTTTCAACAAAACATAAACCTGATAAATACTCCTTTCTACTTATACAAGAAAATTTTACCTTAAAATAAAAAATGGTGGTTTATACAAATTTACTACTGTCCATTTTTATCAAACAAATTATAAAGATATTCAACACACACCAAAACATCTAAGATCGAACAAAAATGCATAATTTACCTGAAGGTTAATGCACTCGTGGCTTCAATGTATATCGGACTTGCTAATCCCACCACTCCAGCTGGTTTATGTTTACGGCTTCAGATTCTGACCGCTTTTAAAATTTTTCTACACCACCATTCATCTAAATTGTTTCAGGGCTTCTCAGGAACTTATCTACGTATATCTAAATCTTGTTTTGTGGATCCAATCACGTTTACGAATAACATTTGATTATTAACACCCCCGAAAAATAGCACTGAAATTCATAATTCTTTCACGCTATACCCAAAACTGCCTACTTTTATTTATTTATTTATCGTTACTAATTTCGATAATTGGTACAGTAATACTCGCAAATATAACTAGACTTTATTACCTTGAATCTTCTCTAAGTGCACTTAATAACTTTTATTGTAGCACGTAATCACCACGTATTCTACTTAAAGTATTGAATAATCAAAAAAATAAAGAGCAAAACTGTTTAAAGTATTGAATAAAATCAGAAATCTAAGAGAGCGAAACTCCTATAAACACGGGTTTATATAATGGCCCGCTTGCATGTCGAATTTGTCCCGCAACGGACAATTTTTTGAATTTCGCATTCTATGTTCCCTTTCGACGGTCCGGCACAGCGATTCTACTGAAATTTGCACTCGTCCTAGTTGAAAATCTAAGAATTTTCCACACGGCTCGCAGCGCGTCCGCGAACAACTAACTAATTTTATACAGAAATTGTTATGTTTACACCTCTCATGTTTGCATCTTATTTTAACCAATCGTAGCTCTAGTGAAGCTTCGCAAATCACGCCTTATATTATAAGTGTCTCTGTTTTACGCCTTTTATCCGTCCTTTTCTACCTTGGTCTGAGTGGTACAAATCGATATTCTTTACTATCTGTTATTTAAATCCACGTGGATTCTTACGTAAGTAAAATAACCCCTCGTCTAGCATTTCCTGCTAAAACATCCGACCATTTCCAATATACGTAGAAGCTGCATGTTTATCTATTCAAATTTATTAGAACTTTGACATTTAAAAGTTTGCAGGTGTGCGCTCCTAATGAATGTTTTAAATATAATTCTCCGAGCTTTATTTCATGGTATTTTAACCAAACTTGGATTTTCACAGGCTTTTGTGCTTATTATATATTACTAATGGTTCAATTAACTCCAATTAAAATAATAATGAATGGCATTGACTTCTACCCTTTAATTTTTAGCGAACACTAATTAAATATTAATTATTATCTGTACACTTTGTTTAATACCCGTTACTTAAAAATTGAATTAATTAATATAAATTTCGCACGTAATTTCTCGCTAGTTTTAGTACTTGGAACAATTAAATTACATACAAGTTGAGCATTTTAATTCTGCTTCTTTTTATAGAAAGCGTCTAGTGAATAATTTAAATCCCTTATTTTTAATGAAATGAATAAATTTTTAATGAAACGAATAAATTTTTATGCTCCACGGTTTTAATAACGCGTATTCTCTAATAAAATTCTATACAAACCCTACATTCTAATTGAATGATTTAAATCTTCACAGTATTCCTTCAATTACGCGTACTTTTTCCCAAAGCTTCCTTATACACGGTGATTAAGATTATTTGATGTCGTTAATTAATTTTCTACCCTGGTCTATATTTGAGTAATATATTATATATATATATATATATATATATATACAGGGTGAGTTTTTAGTGTGGCAACGGTCGATAACTCCGTTATTGTAAAAGCTACGTAAACCAAATTTGGAGGCATTTTAGGCATGCCTAAAGTACACATTTTAAAAATATCTAGAAGCATACAGGGTGTTTCATAATTCCAGGGCATATTAAACTTATATTTTTTTAAATGGAACACCCTATATATTATTACATTTTTGAAATAAAAAGAGCTTTAATTTGATATCAAATTATATGTGTCTATTCTTTTTAGTTTTTGAGATATTCAACTGTTTTTAGAAAAAATGACTCTGATTAGATACATTGCCACTGCACTAATACACAACTTATGTTAATTTTCAAGATGCAGAAAATTTTACTATATACCATAGTATATTTGTAAATATCACTTTTTTGAAATTTCTTCACAGTATACAGGGTGTGTCAAGTTTTGCAGAATTTAATTTTAAAATTTTTTTTTAAATGACGCCCTACCAATTTTATTGCTACAATGGATAGTTCATTAAGTGTCCTTTCATTTTTGTTAAGCATTTCCTATACCTAAATCTATGACTTTCTGAGATATTTTTGATTTTCTTCAAATTTTATGAATGTTTTTAATTTACATAACTAAAAATAACTTACTATTGGAGAATATTATAAAACAATTAATACATTTTGATTAACAATCAACTACACTTATCCAATAACAATTTTCACTAAAGATATAACATCCTACAATAATACGCTATCAACAGAATTTTGCCAAATCAACAATATGCATTTTATAGAAAATGTCAAGCAGGAAATCAGGCAGGCTTTGAAAAAAATAACTATTACATGTAAACAATTACAATCAAAATGTCATTTAGGTTTATTAATTGTAGTGTGTTGTCATTTAACATGATATCTCTCTTGGTATATTCTTGATGCAAGTAGGAAATTTTTTAAACTTGCTCCCAATACCCAAATCATACTTATTTGTTCTTCTACTGTAAAATTCATTTTGAAAACTCCTTCAAGTATTACATTTTAAACGGAACTGATAACGTGCTAAATGACAACACACTACAATTAATAAACCTAAATGACATTTTGATTGTAATTGTTATTTTTTTCAAAGCCTGCCTGATTTCCTGTTTGAACATTTTCTATAAAATGCATATTGTTGATCTGGCAGAATTCTGTTGATAGCGTATTATTGTGGGTTGTTATATCTTTAGTGAAAATTGTTATTGGATAAGTGTAGTTGATTGTTAATCAATATTTATTAATTGTTTTATAATATTCTCCAATAGTAAGTTATTTTTAGTTATGTAAATTAAAAACATTCATAAAATTTGAAGAAAATCAAAAATATCTCAGAAAGTCATAGATTTAGGTATAGGAAATGCTTAACAAAAATGAAAGGGTACTTAATGAACTATCCATTGTAGCAATAAAATTGGTAGGGTGTCATTTAAAAAAAAATTTTAAAATTAAATTCTGCGAAACCTGACACACCCTGTATACTGTGAAGAAATTTCAAAAAAGTGATATTTACAAATATACTATGGTATATAGTAAAATTTTCTGCATCTTGAAAATTAACATAAGTTGTGTATTAGTGCAGTGGCAATGTATCTAATCAGAGTCATTTTTTCTAAAAACAGTTGAATATCTCAAAAACTAAAAAGAATAGACACATATAATTTGATATCAAATTAAAGCTCTTTTTATTTCAAAAATATAGTAATATATAGGGTGTTCCATTTAAAAAAATATAAGTTTAATATGCCCTGGAATTATGAAACACCCTGTATGCTTCCAAATATTTTTAAAATGTGCACTTTAGGCATGCCTAATATGCCTCCAAATTTGGTTTGCGTAGCTTTTATAATAACGGAGTTATCGACCGTTGCCGCACTAAAAACTCACCCTGTATGTATATATCCTAAAATTAACTAGATGATTCATAGTCTGGTGTTTGCTCGAATGTTCTAGTCTTCTGTAGAATACACTTTGGTTTTGCAACTTGCGTGTTTCACGGGTTGCCTAATAGTTCGTAACAATGTATTGTCAATACACATTGTACTCAATAATATTACTAATTTGACCTAAAAAGCTTTATGATTATTCTTTCATTACAAAGCAATGAAGTAGGTATTGTTTCGAGTCGAACTCCTTCTCCTTGTAAGAGATATTAGCACAGGATAGCATAGGAGAGCTACTCCTAGAAGTACGTGAAATAGACAAAGGATGTCTGAAGAGAGAACTAGTAATTTTAATTAGAACCGGCGTGGTTGAATTAACTGATGTAATTTAGGAAATAATAATAATTAATAATAGTGGCTGGCGTGCGAGAAATGAAACAAATAGACAGGCATTTTGGGACAAGGATGAGACAGCAGGTAATCGATTTGAACGTGTTTATGAGAGACAACTAATAGCTAATATGGCTCAACAATGTACACTGTTCAATGATAGTCACTCAGGTTTATTAATTGAAACTGAAATAAAATTGGAAGGGGAAGTAGCATCAGTTATTATGGCAAAAGTAGACACTGTGTAGGTAGATGTGTTAGATGATAGATATGCTATGATGAACTGCGTTAGCCCAGAATTTTTAAAGCAAATTTTGGAGAAAGGAAATAAAATTTCACATTACCGGTTAAAGGTATAATGGTGCATGGAGCACTTAAAAGTAAGGGACAACAAATTAAGAAATGTACTACATTGGCCAATAAGCGAATTTTTTTACCTGGAAAATTTGGAATTTTGCCGAACTCTTGCTGTTCCAAGCAAGGTAGGGATCTTTAACGTGCGTGACAACACTCACACATGAGACCTCCATTTTTGCCTTCATCCGAACTTTGAATATTTGTAAAACAATTAGTTGAATTTTGATATTTGAAATTTTCATATTTTTTTAGAAACATGTGTAATTTTTCAACAGATCTGAGAAAGAGAACAAAACAAATAATTGTAAATTTTTCTCCTCTTTGAAATGAGTTATTATTCAGTATTATTTGACTGAATTTAATTATTAAATGTTTATAAAAATTTTGAGGTATTGAATTTAATTTCTTGTACATTGATGTAAGATATTAAACTAACGAAACTAAATTTTGGTTAATTACATGAAAGTAGAGCAATTGTGCCGGTTTACCCGCCTCATTTCCACCAGCATCCTCATTTCCACACACATCTGGACCAAATTTACATGTAAATTCCCATAAGGGGAGCAAGGAGGGAGCAAGCAGGAATTCCCTCCTTGCACCCCTCCTTGCTCGGACACCCCCACATCAACCATTTCGATTACGTCACACCCGCCTTCTTTCCACTCGCGAGATATATCTTTCTCCACATTTCCACCCACGAGATAAATATGTCTTGTTTGGCATCAATTAATATCAGATTTTTCTCAGCTACCTGAATTTCTAGGAATTTTTTAGATAGCATCATCCCCCAGGAAGCTACCCTCATTTTAAGATTTTTTTTACCAGCAGCGATTTCTGACCGTCTTTATAAATTTTTTAGCCATGCGATACATCAAATTATCTAGAATTTTACGCAGAATTCGAATCTGCAAATCGATTTAAAATCCGACCACCCCTTACCGTTTTGCACACATACCCTCTAGCGAACATATAAAAGATTATTTTTTGTTTCTTTCGAGATAACTATATCTTATTTGGTGTCAATTAATATTAGATTTTTTGGGGAGCCCGAATCTTTAGGAATTTTTAAATCAGAGCAATCCTCGGCAAAAGTGTACCCTTTTACCTAAAATTAAACTTACTGAAATTTGTATAAAAGTATTGAGCGGATTCTAATTCTAGTATTTTTTAATCTAAGACAAATATTTAAAGCGTATTTAATACCAATAGCCTGACAAACTAATTTTATTAATTAATTGGATATAAAATTAGTATTTATGACTTCGAATACACACCATGTTATGCCCAAGGGCACCAGAATTATTATGTATAATGTCCTTAAAACTATTTACATGAATATTCTTAACTACACCTCGTGAGACCCCTATAATCTTTTTAATCGTGTTTTTCGCACTTACAATACAGTAGAACTTAGCCCTACTACCAACAAATTCTAATACTAGATCCCCATTAAATTCGTCTTTGAATTTCCCTACAACTATTTTGTTGACAAGCGGTATATTGTATTTATTATCCGTGGGTAGTCACTTTTTTAAGATAAATATGTCTTGTTTGATATCAACTAATATTAGATTTTTCTATGGGGCACAAATCTGTAGATAGATTTTAAATAGGACCACCCCTTACAAAGTAACACCTTTTAAAGACCCAAACATCTAATTTTTGCCCATCAATATTTAACTCCATCTTTAACACCTTTTTTTTGCTACCCAAGACATATGCTTTAACCAACCATTTCCCGAGAAATCTAAAACCGCTGTGTCCAGTGAACACCACGTGGAGATAACACGTATGCTCTGTCCAACAGGATAGAAGCAGGAAGGAAATGTACAGTTGTATATTGTCGCTTCCTATTGCGTAATACCATGTTCTTTGGTCTAAGTAGACGCGAATGTTTTCCTTAAACGTACATTTGGACAACGTAAAAAATCTAGTATATGATTGCCAAGTTGTTTATTAACACCAGGACTTGTTATCTGACACACAAATTTGTTGTATATCTTAATTCTTGCATTGGTTGTTAGCCATGTTAAACAATCGATTCCCACAGTTTTATGGTTGTCAACTATAATATTGCAGTTTTCTTCGTATTCGCCCTTGTAGCAAAAGTTATGGTTTGTAGTTAAATAATTACACATATCCATCTTGCTAAATAAGCCAGCAAAATCTTGGGTTACATCCATGTCAAAAAAAATAGTAATAATCTTTTTTGAGTTCGTCTAATATATTTGGTAGTTCCTCCAATAAAGTTTCCAACTTAACATCTGCTAGTTCCACTTTGTACGGAACACATATAGGATTTTGGAATTTTTTATTAATGCTTTCGAGGTCTTCTTTTACTCCCTGACCCATCTTGTTAGTGCTTTCCAGAGAAAACGGAAGCTTAGCTTTAACACCATACCTAGCGGAAACAAAACGGTCGAACTTTCTTCTAGAGAAAAATAATCTTCTATACGAGGGGTGACAGGAAAGTAAGGTCTCCTACTTTTTTCATAGAAAATGACATTTATTTACAAAGTGTGATACATTGTTGGAATGGCCAGGATCTTGGCTGTTTTTCAACATAATCGCCATTTTTTTCAACACTTTCCGCATCCGCGCGATGTACTTTTGTATGCTGGTGTCGTACCACTCTGCGTCCGCTTCGCGCAACCAGGTGTTGACCTCATTTTTAATCTCCGCATCTGACCCAAACTTCTTCTTTCCTTCCAAGTCCTTAACAGTCGCGCGGCGATTTCTGAGCATTTCCGTCTCCACTGCTCAAACAATCTCATCCGACAGCGGTGGCCGGCCACTTCTCTCCTCGTTGTGAACGTTACTTCGCCCGGAATTAAACTCGCGGCACCACTTACGCACGCGTTTAATGTTCATACAGTTTTCCCCGTAAACTTCAACTAATTGACGATGAATTTCTTTTGGTGTTACCTTTTTTGCGCTTAAGAAACGTATCACCGAACGCAATTCGCACTTGGACGCTGACGCGAGGAGTAGTTCCATTGTTGACGGTTGCTCAGCCAAGACTGAGCGGTCGGGCAATGGCGCGCCCTGCAGCAAAGTTGTAGTGGAGGAACCAGACAACACGGCGCTGTTGCCAGATTTCGCCTAGCGCGGAATCCGGCAAAGTTACAGCGTTGGATACCTTACTTTCCTGTCACTCCTTGTATGTTCGCTAGAGGGTATGTGTGTAAAACGGTAAAGGGTGGTCGGATTTTAAATGTGTTTACAGATTCGGATTCTGCATAAAACTCTAGACTAATTTGGTGTGTCGCATGGCTAAAAAATTTATAAGGACGGTCAGAAACCGCTGCTGGTAAAAAAATCTTAAAATGAGGGTAGTTTCCTGGGGGATGATGCTATCAAAAAAGTTCCTAGAAATTCAGGTAGCTGAGAAAAATCTAATATTAATTGATGCCAAACAAGACATATTCATCTCGTGGGTGGAAATGTGGAGAAAGATGTATCTCGCGGGTGGAAAGAAGGCGGATGTGACGTAATCAAAATGGTTGCTGCGGAGGTGTCCGAGCAAGGAGGGGAGCAAGGAGGGGAGCAAGGAGGGGAGCAAGGAGGGAATCTTTCCTTGCTCCCTCCTTGCTCCTCTCCTTATGGGAATTTACATGTAAATTTGGTCCAGATGTGTGTGGAAATGAGTATGCTGGTGGAAATGAGGCGGGTAAACCAGCTAGGCGACTCCATGGCGTAGTGATATGTGTGTGACTACTACGCCCAAGGTCCGGGGTTCGTATCCCGACACGGTCCGCTTGAAAAATGTTAGGCGAGCATTTTTCACAAAAATACTCCCTCGTTCGAATGAGAGGTAAAATGGAGATCCTGTGTGTGAGTGTTGTCACGCACGTTAAAGATCCCTACCTTGTTCGGAACAGCAAGGATACGGCAAAATTCCAAATTTTCCAGATAAAAAAAACTCTCTTCCTGGCCACTGTAGTACCTTCGGGTGGACCATTGGAAAATCACATGTAAGGGTAAACCGGCTGAAATTCTCTACTTTTATGATATTAACTAAAATTTAGTTTCGTTACTTTAATATCTTACATCAATGTACAAGAAATTAAATTCAATACCTCAAAATTTTTATAAACATTTAATAATTAAATTCAGTCAAATAATACTGATTAATAACTCATTTCAAAGAGGAGCAAAATTTACAATTATTTGTATGTTCTCTTTCTCAGATATGTTGAGAGATTACTCGTGTTTCTTAAAAAATATGAAAATTTCAAATATCAAAATTCAACTAAATGTTTTACAAATGTTCTAAGTTCTTTCGTATTTTTAAAGCACAAAAAGGCAAGGTCATATTGATAAACTGACAAACAAGCTAGGTCAAAGTTGGAATTCTTACAAATATTCTAATACAGAATTAATTTTGATAACAAAAGATTACAGATTATTAAACTTCGTCAAGCGTGTTATAAACGTCTTATCTACTCAAACTTTTAAAACATCATTTATAAAATGTTCGAACTTTTACACTTCAATAAAGACAAACAATCTTATTACAAAACTTGAAAGTAAGCATTAACACTTACCCTACATATAGTAAAATGTTCAAGTTTTCATTTTAAGTAGTTACCCTAGTTCAAAATGAGTATTGCATCATGACATAGAAGTGTCCTTCATCCAACAGCAACCATCCGTGTCTTGTTTATACAGGAATACACAATTTCACATCATCAAAATCAAACGATTCTGTCACAAATTATTATCAAAATTGATCAAAGTTACCAAATAATTTATCAAAGTTAAAGTTTTTAAGGTTTTTTCTAAAGGTTTTCTGATAGTTTTCTAATAGTTTCCAATAGTAGCACTAATAACAAAAGAAATAATTTTATTTTAAATAATGAAAGAGTCCATTTCGAATGGACCTGCACCTTGACGAAGTTCTAAATTAATAGAACAGGTGAAATGGCTTGCGTGTTCTAATGAGCTAAAGAGCCAAACTACAGGTCCAACCAAAGTAGTAGGGTCGTTAGTGAGGAACCAGACTAAGACAGGTCCCCGAAAGAGGGCAGCGGCTCTTTCGGTACTTAGATTGGCAGAGACCATAGGGGTCGGTATGGCAGTCTAAGACACACTACCGCGATGTGGAAGGCAACGGGAAACCACCACATTATCTCCCAAGTACACAGCGTACTTAAATTGTAATAAACATGATGGCATTCTCTGGGGTAAAAGAGTTAAAATAGTCCCCCATTCGGATCTCCGGGAGGGGACTACTTCGGAGGATGCGATCGGAAAGAGAGTCGGAAACATTCTGCGAGTCGGAGCGTGGAATGTTAGAAGTATGAAGCAAGTAGGTAAGCTAGAGAACCTAAAAATCGAAATGAATAGGTTATCACTAGACATAGTAGGGATTAGCGAAGCTCGGTGGCCAGAAGCGGGGGATTTTTGGAGTGGAGACTTCAGGGTAATTCATACAGGAGCAGAGGAAGGAAATTTGGGTGTGGGGATAGTTATGCGTAGAAAATTACTTACAAAAGAACGAAAGAGTACTCATGGTTAGATTAGAATCTAAACCGGTAAACACAGTAATAATACAAGTATACATGTCCACCTCTAACTACAGTGACGAAGAGGTAGAAGCCATCTACAAAGATATCGAAGACATATTAAGACACGTAAAAGGACATGAAAATTTAATAATTACGGGGGATTTTAATGCCGTGGTAGGTGAGGGTAGGGAAGGAGCGGTAGTGGTGGTGACGCCGGCAACAACTTCTTTTTATTTTAAAATTACAATTTATTAATTCGATAAATTATTGCCAGAATAGCATTCAATTCAGGTTATTTTAATTTATAGATAAATTAAAACATATGCCAATTCTGACAATAACTAAATTAAAACAGATAGTAACGAGCATCGGTGTGATTCGGTTCGCTAGTAAACTGTGGCATCGGTGTGCACGTCAAAATAACCCCTTGCACCCGTCTTAGCGTGGGTTCGAAAACGTTAAATTTCTACATTGGTGATCCTTGCCTTCCTTCAATGAGCATCCTAAATCTCACCCTTTAAACGCCTATTTAAAGCGAGCTGCAGATCTTGGGTAAGTTCATTGCATTTTTTGTTTGTTCATGTTTAAAAAAATACAGTCCACTGTGTCTTAACCGAGCGCTAATATTTTGGTTACCTTCGGGCACGGATTGTTAGTAGCGGGAATTTAGCACTCTACTAAATACCGGGTTATAAGGGTTATTTTGCTCGTTCATGCCACAGTTCATTTACAAGAATCGTTCACTATAGATAACATAAACAGGTGTATGTTAAACAGACCTTTCGCGCTCTGTTGTCGCATATGCTTTTCTATTTCAAATTCGCTTATCTATCCTTGCAATAGTGAGTACATTTGAAATAGCGTAAACAATATAAATCTTTCGTTCTAAATTTACATATTTGTTATACATCTGCAATTTGTTATTAATCACCGAATTATTAATATTACAATGAGTAAAGCTGTTAATAGATTAAAATCACTTCAATCTAAAAAGGAAACCTATTTTCAAAGAATTCAAATTCTTTACGATAAAAGTAAAAACATTCAAGATTCGGTAATTTTAAAAGAATTTAAGATAAGACACGCAACCCTAGATGACACAAAACGTAAATTAGATGAAATCATAGATGAAATCAATACGATAGGGTTTGAAACGGATCCAGAATGTAAACCGAACTACAATGAATTAAACGCTATCGATGAACTTTATTGTTACATTCAGGATGTTGCTACCGGTCTAATCACTTCGAAAGTTACCGATCAATTTTCTCATAATCAAACTATGCAGGCAGCTGAAGCTACTGTTCGTCTCCCAAAAATTGATCTAATTGATTTTAACGGCGATTTTCTAAAATGGCCTCTTTTCTACGAAACATTTAAAAGCCTTATCCATAATAATTCTAATTTAGACAATACTTGCAAAATGCATTATTTATTAGGAAAATTACGGGGTAGCGCTCTGGCATTAAGCTCTGGTATGTTACCGACGGCTGAAAATTACTCTATACTATGGGCCGCTTTAATTGAAAAATATGAAGATAAACGCGCTTTAGCTAACACTTATCTTTCTCAGGTTTTCGACTTTAAAGCGCTTCAAACGGAAGGTATCATCAGTCTAAATTCATTCATAGAAAAGGTCGACTCTGCAATCAATGCTCTTCGTAAATTAAACATTACAAACTTGTCTGATTTTATTCTTACTTCTATTGCCTTATCAAAGCTAGACAATCATACACGACGAATTTTTGAACAATCTTTAAAGGGAGGTTCGATTCCTACTTACGATGAGCTAGCCACGTTCGTAAAAGAACAAGTTAAAATTTTAGATCGAACCAGCAGTAGCAAAACAAAGCAAAGTAATGGCCACACAAACAAGACGAAGGTCTTACATGCCTTCGCCACAAAAGAAGTAAATAATCACGACAATTTGAAATGTGCTTATTGTAAAGGCGAACATCATCGATTAGCTAGGTGTTACAAATTTCTTAATCTTTCTCCGCAAAATCGAATTTCTTTTGTTAAAGATCAAAGATTGTGTATTAACTGTCTCAGTTCTAAGCACGCTTTGTGGTTATGCCCTTCCACGTATTCATGTAGGTTGTGCAGTAACCGTCATCATTCAGTGTTACATATTCCTAGTCCGATTGTTGACACAAATAATCAAGTGTTATCTAATCCTATAAATACAAATGAAGCAATTAATGTGAGTCTTTGTTCAACGTCGACTAAGGAAAGTTCAGATAAAAATTACACGATTCTGTTAGCGACTGCGATCGTTAAAGTTGAATCAACAATGGGTACTTACCTGCGGTTGAGATTCCTAATTGATAGTGCTAGTCAATGTAACTTCATTACATCTAAATGCTGTCAATTGCTTCGATTACCTGTAAATAAAACTTACACGTCTATTTCAGGGATCGGTGCGTCTTTCAAACCTGTTCGCGGTCAAACGCAAATAGCATTTACATCTCAACATGATGCAGATGTTAGATACAAAATGCAAGCGTTCGTGTTAGACAAAATCACGGATCGTTTGCCATCTTGTGCTGTCGACCCAGCAGTTTGTAAACATTTCAGCAATCTACGTTTAGCCGATGAAACTTTCTTTCGTCCTGGAGAAATTCACGGAATTATAGGCGCTGAACTTGTACCACATATTCTGGAATCATTCAAATATTCAAGTCCCGATTTACCCGTTGCCATAAATTCCACTTTAGGATTTATAATTATGGGTCAAACTCCAATTCAAAATGTCACGACCAATTTAAAGGATTATTGTTGTGTTGAAGGGTCCGAGGTCATAGAACCTTTGCTTCAGAAATTTTGGGAGCTTGAAGAAGTAGGTGAAGTCGTTACTCGTAGTTCCGATGATATTAAATGTGAAGAATTGTTCTCTACTTCAACAAAACGAGATGATACTGGTCGATACATTGTTGCTTTACCTTTTACAGAATATCCGCCAAACTTAGGAAATTCATTTTCTACAGCTTTGCGCAGATTTTATTCTCTAGAAAAAAGATTTTCTTTATCGCCGTCATACAGAGTAGCCTATAGTGCGGCGATGAAAGATTATATTGAGCAAGGTCATATAAACTTTATTCCAAATTGTACTCCTCATTTCAAAGGATATTTTATTCCTCATCACGGGGTGTTTAAGGAAGAATCGGTTTCTACCCCTTTACGCATCGTTTTTGATGCATCGTCTAAAGATGCATTTAATAAATCTTTAAATGACTGCCTTTATGCCGGTCCAAAATTGCAAACCGATTTATTTTGCATATTAATTAATTTTCGATTAATGGAATTTGCCTTAATTTCTGACGTTCGTCAGATGTTTCGCCAAATAAAAATATGTTTCGAACATCAATCTTATCAACGTTTGCTTTGGCGATTCAGCATAGATGAACCATTACAAACGTATCAATTCACAAGAGTTACTTTTGGTGTCAAACCATCTTCATATTTAGCTCTACGTACTGTACTTCAGCTAGCATTAGATGAAGCAAAAAATTTTCCGCTTGCATCCGCAGTTGTACAAAGAGATATGTATGTAGATGACGTAATTTCTTCGGTGGAATCTTTAGATAATGCCAAAGTCCTTTATCATGAACTGCTCGGGCTTTTCACGGCCGGAGGTTTTCAGTTAGTTAAATGGGCCACAAATTCTACGCATTTAACAAACGAAATATCTGAAAATATTCGAATGGACAATGTTGTAGATTTCGAAAGCAATATTTTAAAGGTATTGGGTCTTCAATGGCATCCAGAGGTTGATAATTTAACATTTGCGGTTAAAGGTCCAAATGAAATCTGTACAAAGAGAAATGTTCTTTCCACTGTAGCTAGAATGTGGGATCCATTAGGGCTCTTATCTCCCGTGACAATATTTGCCACACTACTAATCAAAAAATTATGGATATTAAAGTTGTCTTGGGATGAAGAAACCCCTCCATATATTAAAGGTTTGTGGAATACCTTTCAGCAAGAAATAATTTAACTTTCCGACTTTAAAATATCCCGACACATCGGATATTCATCAGTAACGTCATTACAACTTGTGGGATTTTGCGATGCTTCCGAAAAGGCATACAGTGCCGTCGTATACGCCCGAACAGTGTCTCTGGATGGCGAAGTAAAAATTATTTTACTATGCGGTAAAGCTAAATTGGCTCCAATAAAAACTGTCAATATTCCTCGTTTGGAGTTATTTGCTGCTTTATTGCTTGCAAGACTATTAAATTGCATCATTCGCACATATTCCTCACGATGCACTATCAAACAAGTTTTTGCGTTTTCTGATGCCATGGTGGTTCTTAACTGGATTCATAAATCGCCCCATTGTTGGAAAACTTTTGTAGCCAATCGAGTGGCAAAAATTCAAAATTTATTACCAGTAACTCGCTGGTTTAATTTTGATATCATTTTAAATCCTGCCGATTGTGCGTCTCGCGGTATATCTCCAAATCAATTTCTTAACGCCGAGTTGTGGTTGCAGGGGCCATCGTGGCTTCTTTCTCAAGAAAGCGATTGGCCTATTAAAATCATTGACACGGAAGAAATTATTTTGGCTGACAATAAACTTGAACAGAAATTGGTTTCACTTCCTGTGACACAATCAGAAGTTCATCCCTTATACGCCCTGATTGATAGATGCAGTTCTTACTCTAAATTGTTAAGCATAACTGTTTATGTTTTGAGATTTGTTAAACGTTTGCCTAAAAGGAACCGCATTTCTGCGGAAGATCTTGTTGCGGCAGAAAATATTCTAATTTTAGCAGTGCAAGATAAACATTTTTTCTCCGAAAAGACTTTTCTGGAAAAGGGACAACTTTGTTCGAAACCCTTTCGACATTTGAATCCTTTTCTTTCAAATAACTTAATTAGAGTTGGCGGTCGTCTGTCAAATGCAAATATTTCATATGATCAGCAGCATCCAGTTCTTTTACCTAAGAAAGATCGTTTTACCGATTTATTAATTGATCATTTTCATGTAAAAAATTTACACACAGGGCCACATCTTCTGCTTTCTCTATTACGTCAGCATTTTTGGATTATAGCGGCTAGAAATTTGGTTCGGACTCGTGTTCAAAATTGTAATCATTGTTTCAGAAGAAAACCTCGACCTTCTTTTCCTCTTATGGCTGACTTACCGTCTCCTAGGGTTAATCAGGCCAAAGCATTTATGCATACTGGCACTGATTTTACCGGACCTTTTAATATAACTCTTAGTAGACACCGGGGAGTTAAAGCTCAAAAGGCCTATATATGCATATTTGTTTGTTTAACAACTCGTGCCGTGCATCTAGAATTAGCGTCAAGTTTGTCAACCGACATATTCCTTGCCGCATTTAAGCGTTTCCTTGCTAGAAGGGGACCATGTGCGGTTATGTATTCCGACCGCGGGAGAAATTTCGTGGGCACTAAAAATTATTTAGATTCCCTTCAAGAATTTTCCCGAAATTCAAATTGTCTAAATGCCATTGGCCATGAACTTAGTCAAAGGCGCATTGATTGGAAATTCAATCCGCCTTCGGCTCCTCATTTTGGAGGAATATGGGAGGCGAATATTAAAAGCGTGAAAGGTCATTTAATGAAAGTTGTGGGAGAGCAAATACTTTCTTATGAAGAATTTTCAACGGTTTTAACACAAATCGAAGCGTTGTTAAATTCACGTCCGTTATGCTGGCTTAGTTCAGACCCTTCGGAACCTCTCGCATTATCGCCTGCTCATTTTTTAACTCTCACCCCGTTGCAGTTCTTGCCCGCTGCCGATGAAACCGGAAAGGCGCTTGCGCTTGTAAATCGCAAGCAACTTTTAGATCAAATTGTTCAATCCTATTGGAAGCGATGGTCTAGGGAATACTTGTGTGAACTACAATCCCGACAGAAGTGGAATACACCTTCCTGTCCTGTTGAGCCAGGTTTAGTCGTGATAGTGATGCGCGATAATTGCCCGCCTTTGCAGTGGCCAACAGGTGTAATTGAACAAACTCACCCCGGAAAAGACGGCATTATTAGGGTTGTCACAGTACGTACAAAAGATGGGGTTTATACCCGTCCAGTAGCAAAGCTGTGTTCACTCCCCACGCAGTAAACATTTTTTTTACATGCGCTGTATATAGTTTTCTTTTCTTTTTTTCCATTTAATATGAATTTTTCATTTTGTTAAAATCTTATTTTAAGGCCGGAGGATATGGTGACGCCGGCAACAACTTTTTTTTATTTTAAAATTACAATTTATTAATTCGATAAATTAATTCAATTCAGGTTATTTTAATTTATAGATAAATTGAAACATATGCCAATTCTGACAATAACTAAATTAAAACAGATAGTAACGAGCATCGGTGTGATTCGGTTCGCTAGTAAACTGTGGCATCGGTGTGCACGTCAAAATAACCCCTTGCACCCGTCTTAGCGTGGGTTCGAAAACGTTAAATTTCTACATTGTTGATCCTTGCCTTCCTTCAATGACCATCCTAAATCTCACCCTTTAAACGCCTATTTAAAGCGAGCTGCAGATCTTGGGTAAGTTCATTGCATTTTTTGTTTGTTCATGTTTAAAAAAATACAGTCCACTGTGTCTTAACCGAGCGCTAATAAGTGGGTTTATTTGGTTTAGGCACGAGAAACGACAGGGGAAATAGGTTGGTAGAATTTTGTGACAAGAACAATTTAATTATCACAAACACATTATTTCAACACGATATACGTGGAAGATGCCAGGAGATATAGGAAGATATCTAATACATTACATTCTTGTACATAGAAGAGGCAATGAATACTGTCAAATGCAGGAAGACATTTGGAATTACTATGCAAGGACAAAAAATTGATATGCTTAGATTTGCAGATGATATAGCAGTATTAGCGTCTAGCAAAGAAGAGTTAGAATCTGCTCTTAATGAAATGGAAACGGTTCTGACAGAGAGATACGGTATGAAAATTAACAAAACTAAAACTAAAGTTCTAGTATGCAAAGGTGTGGAAAATAAATCAAAAACAAGAATACAAGTATGTAACACGAACTTACAAGAGGTTAAGGATTTCTGCTACCTAGGAAGCCAAATAACGCAAGATGGGAAAAGCACAAAAGATATAAAACAAAGATTAGCACAAGGTCGTACTACATTTAACAAGAAAAAGCAACTACTGTGCTCAAAGACCACAAACATAGAAACACGGAAAAGATTGCTTAAAACATATGTGTGGAGCACAGCACTGTACGAATGTGAAGCCTGGACAGTAGGAGAAGCGGACAAGAAAAAGGTAGAAGCCTTTGAAATGTGGTGCTACAGACGTATGATGAAGATATCATGGACAGACAAAGTTAAGAACGAAGAGGTACTAAAAATGGTAGGGAAGAAAGAAACATGTGGAAAACGGTAAAAAATAGGAGAGATAAGATGATAGGCCACATACTACGGCATGAGGGAATAGTGCGGAATATATTAGAAGCAGAGATCGGAAAAAAGAGAAGAAGAGGCAGACCTAGGTTAGATTACTGCACACAGATAGTAAAAGATGTAGGCTGTAGGGGTTTCAGGGAGATGTGTAGGCTAGCCCAGAATAGAAATCAATGGAGGTACGCATCCAACCAATTATTATAAGTAACTACAAGAAGTGGTTGGGCAATATTCTCGAATAATGTTAAGTGTGAAAGGATTTACTGGAAAACCATTATTTCGGCAAACGTCTAAGTGTTGGGGGATCTTGGTAGCCACAGGTTGCTTAACCCCCTTCACTGAATCTCGGTGAAATAGGGCATAAAATTAGAAAACAATAGAAGGGGAACGAGCTGTATACACATGTTGTGTGAGAATTTCAGGGAACTATGTAGGCTAGCTTGGAATATAAATAAGTGCAGGTACGTGTCCAACCAGTTTTGAGACGGAAAACCTAATGACGAAAAAATAAGCGCAGATAAATCTGATTATTAGTATAAACAACTAGTTGTTGGTTGCGAAATATCTGCAACTAATGTTGACTGTGCGAAAAGATATATTGGAAAATATATTAAATCGGTAAATGGTTAAGTGTTGGGGGAACTTGGCAGCCACAGGCTGCTTACCTCCCTTCACAACCGTTCATTTACTTTTCCAATGCTCCACCAGTAGGTACTACATTGGCCAGGAGGCGAGTTTTTTGTTGCCTAGAAATTTAGAATTTTGCCGAACCCTTGCCGTTTCAGGCAAGGTAGGGATCTTTAACGTGCGTGACAACACTCACACACGGGACCTCCATTTAACCTCTCATCCGAACGAGGGCGTAATTTTTGTGAAAAATGCTCACCTGCCATTTTTCAAGCAGTCCACCGTGTCGGGATTTGAACCCGGGACCTTGGGATCCGTAGTCTTACGCTTACTACATTGATCCACGGCGACGCCGTAAATCCCTTCACAACCACTGAAGGTAGGAAAAATAGGGTACATAACTGTAAAACAATACAAGGTGACCGAACTGTATCTAACAAGAAAGAACAGCACCTATGAGGAAAGACAACAAACATAGAACAAGAAGAAAATTGTTGAAAGCATATGTGTGGAGCACAGCACAGTATGCTTATGAAATACGGGCAGTCTGAAACGCAGACAGAAAAACGGTAGCAGCTTTTTGAAATACTGTGCTTCAGATGTATGAGGACGATAGATAATAACAAATAGGTTATAGAAATAGTAGGGAAACAAGGATATCTGGGGAAAAAGAGAAATAGAAGGGCGGAATACGTTCTAAAGCATTTTGGGGAATAGTATGGGATATATTACAAGCAGAGATAGGAAAAAGAGGTAGATGTAGACCTAGATCAGATAGTGATAGATGCAGACTGTGCAAATTTCAGGGGAATCTGTAGGTTAGTTTAGAATAGGAAACAATGATGGTACGCGTCTAACCAGTTCCAGGACTGAAGACCTAATGATGATGAATGAAAGAGTAACAAACCTATGAGGAGTTTCGTCTATTGATGTAGACCAGGTAATTGCTTCAACTAGATTAAGCGAACCTTCACTTCCATGTTATGGACTTGTTTTCGCCCGACATGTCCCGTATAATGATAGCACGAAAGTCCTTGTACGTAGCAGAATCAAAGATTATCAAACGTGTTACATGCCCATATGGCAAATGAACAGTTCATATACAAAATGATCTAGGCGAGAAAGTACGCCCGGGGCGAAATGCGGCGTGGGCATCAGGGCCGGATTTAGAGTCTTTGTGGCCCCAGGCGGAATATTGAAGTGATGCCCCTCCATATTTAATTATATTCCCAGGATAAAGAACGTTTATATTTTAATATGTAAATTAGAAATGTTCTCTTTTGTAAATGAATTTTCCATTTATTGATGCAGGTACTCATAATTAAAGCTTTGTATAAATTCAATTTTACAGTATAATGTGTAAAGTAAAATACATTTCATTAGTTAAAAGCCACTTGAAATTAAACATATTTTGACAGTCAGTACTACTCCTTATGGTTAGTACAGTATTGCCCGAAATAAACAGTACTGAAACTAAGTTGGCGGTGTTTTTATGCGTGCGCTGTCACACTCAAGTTAGCTAGTATAGACCTGTCAAGTAAACCTCAAACAAGTAATTAGTAGGGCCTAATTGTTAAAAATGGTGTTAAGTACAGAGGAGAAAGTGTTTCTGGTAGAGCATTATTTTCGTTCATACGGAATCGGCCGACGTAATGGTGCAAGTTTGCTATACGTGTCTGATCAATTCACACAAAGGTTTAATAAACGTTCTCCAAGTAATGCTGTAATTTTGAAGGTTATTGAAAAGTTTAGAAATACAGGTAGTGTATTGTGCCAACGAAAAGGAAACTCAGGGCGTCCCAGGACAGTTAACAACAACAATAACCATGAACGTGTTTTTGAGCAAATCTTAGAAAATCCGAAAGTCAGCCAGGCAAGGACAGCGTTACAACTTGATTTAAAAGAACTTCCTTACAAAGAATCCTGAAGGAGCTGGGTACATTTTCGTATGTGATTCAGGTACATCAACAACTACATCCTCGGGATTATCGCAGTAGAGTGGAATATTGCGCCAGAATTCTCGCGTTACTGTATGAAAATCCTGAATTTTTGAAAAATGTTTGGTTTTCAGACGAAGCACATTTTCACTTGTCAGGCTATGTGAATCGTCGCACAAATCGATTTCTGGGCTTTGCCAGACCCGATGAGGTTCAAGAGGTTCCTTTACATAGTGAAAAGTGAGTGTCTGGTGTGCTGTTTCCGGACACGGAATCATTGGTCTGTACTTTATCGAAGAGAATGGTAGGCAAGTCACACTTAATCAACAGAGGTACAGACAAATTTTAACACGATTTATCCCTGATCTACGTCAATTCTGTCGTGCACGTAACTTGGCATTTCGAAACCAATTTTTCAGCAGGACGGGCAACTTGCCATACTGCTGCCGCAATTCGTCAATTTCTTCAAGAACATTTTCCAAGCAAATTCATATCACGATTTACTGACTTCCCTTATCCTTCACATTCTCCAGACCTCACACCTCCAGACGCATACATTTGGGGCATGGCTAAAATGCCGTTTTCAAACGGGCACCACAAACCATCGATGAATTAAAGGATGCCGTTAGAGTCTTCTTCGCAGTCCTGAGACAACCTTTATTCAATAACATGACCAGAAACTTAGAACATCGTTATGAAGTCTGTCTCGAACGAGGAGGTGCACATTTAGAACATATAATAAAGTGGCAATAAGATGTATTTTTTAAATATACAAAACAATTACAATTTCAGTACTGTTTATTTCGGGCAATACTGTATTAGTGTTTTAAAAGTTCTTCCTCCAATTTTTTTTTTGTAGCAAATTCTTCGATAATGTTTCCAAAGTCAAGATTTTGGCAAACATCATTTTCAATACTTAGTATGCTTACTTGGTTAAGGCGTTTTTGCTTAATGCTATTTCTTAAAAAGTTCTTTACAAGTTTTAATTTGGAAAAATATCTTTCTGCTGTTGCATTAGAAACCATAATACATAAAAACATTCTGAGACTAATTTTAATATTAGGAAAAACGGAAAAGAAGCTGTTATCTAACATATGTTTGTACAATATTTTCAAATTCAGTTTTATAGGTGTGGTATTCGTAACATCGTGAAATTGTGTATCATCTTCTGATGGTTCGTCTACTTCATCGTTGTCAATGTAACCGTTCTCTTCAGGTTCTTTTGGTTTTTATCTTCATCACATTTTCATCTATATAATATAAATTCTTGAAGACAAGGCCGTCTCCTTTCAAGTAACACTGAAGATGTAAACATTCTTCAAAGAGCTCTGTTTGGCATACACCATTTTTGTATTTAAGTGCAAAAGCGTCACAGAAAGATTTTAGCTTGTTCTCATTTATTGTACTAACTCCTCAAAAAATCCAAAACTGTTAGCAACTTCTTTGTATTTTTCGGACCGCAGCTTTAGTTGTACCACCAATTATTGGCAAGAATGTTCCAATTTTCAATTTTTCTTTTCCTTTAAGAACAGTCTCTGGAGTTTTCTTCTCATTAAATAATGTATATTGGGCACTGCGCTTGGTTGTGCGAGCTTGTCTATCCTCATCTGACTCATTTAAAAAAGTTCCTTTCATTTGTTCCGCTTGTTTGATAAAGGTTTCAAAGCTGTCCCTTTTTTTTCTAAGTAGCATGTGAGTGAATCCAATACTGCAACGGATGTCGACAAAGTTGTGGAAGACTTTTGTAAAATTTGGTTGACTTTGTTTATTCTTTGTAGTAGGTTGTTCCACAAACAAGCTAGAAAAATTGTTTCAAATTGCGCCATGGTTTTTTTCAAACCCATAGCTTTGATTTTTGTATCAACCGGTTGCTCATTGTCATCAATCATCGATTGCAGTGCAAGTTTGATTGCAGTATAGCTTTCCTTTGAAGCTGCAACTGCATTTACGCGAGCCGACCATCTAGTGGTGGAAAGTGTCTGTACAACCTTCTTTTTTTCCAGTAACAGTGTAACAATTTTATTTCTTGGTTATTAAATCCATCCATAAAAGTGCAAAGTTATAAAACGCTTTTATTAAAATTATAAGTAAAATACATTTAACAAGTTTGGTAATACGCTAAAGCTGTATCTATATGTAGCATTCTATGTATAGTCAAATATCTGTGCCTTCGATAACTATTCGCAGGCGCGTTTTGGTTGAAAGCCCACCATCTGGGACACGCCGTCGTCCGAGCGAGCGTGATAACCAGTCGGCCATGCGAGATTGTTGAGTCAAAATGCACGATTGGAAGCAGGCCGCCAATTTGCGGTTACATTTTAAGCAGTCGAGACCCATTTTTAAATAGCGGTTGGTATCCTACAAACGTTATTTAATTTGTTTAATTGAGATATTTTATTTAGCGCGCAAATAACCACAATAAAAGCAACTTTGAAAACAACTATTCCAACCACTGATGTTAAAACCACTTTGTATTACAGTTTGTAGAAAGCAACTTTGATGATGGAAAATTTGAATAATTTATAGAAGACCATTTTAGTACACAACGTTAGGATGTTATTTGATAAGGCAGCGGGGTTCAACATATTGCAGCAGCTGACGGATGTATGGTGATTACGTTTGATATTACAACACCTCTTTACAGCTACAAAACGCAGCTTTGGTTCGTAGATAACTTTAAGTAATTTTTCGTGTTTCAAGTTAGAAACACGCTATTTTGTTTAGTGCATAAAAGCACGAATAATATAAAATTTAAATTATTTGTTGAACTGGAAGTTTCCAGTGTTAAAATTATAATTCACCATTTTTAATGGTTTAAGAAACCATACACGTGGTTCATTTTGTACTGTTGGTAACAGCGACAGGTGTTATTGACGTCACTTGTTTGTCTGCGATATATTGCTGACACATGTGTTCTAGTAAACTTATGCTTTGAACAGCGTTTGCCCATGTTGAGTAAACAAGAATAT
Organism: Platerodrilus igneus; assembly: GCA_036346225.1. NCBI lineage: Eukaryota > Metazoa > Arthropoda > Insecta > Coleoptera > Lycidae > Platerodrilus > Platerodrilus igneus. The sequence continues at coordinate 2,479,104 of JARFIW010000921.1, forward strand.
TTTTGTGATCTGCCTTTTATATTAGAAATTGAAACTAACACAAATAATTTAGATAAGGAAACTTGAGTAACTATATTCTAATTTGTAACCCCCTCGAACAGATCTGCACGGGTCGGACCTTTTTTTTGTAACAAGTTCACGCTAAGTTTTAAAATGTTTGATTATTAACTATTTTGATAAACCTTAATTTAAAACCCATGAACTCATTTAATTATTTATGAAATTTTGTTGCATTGAATTTTGTTTTAAAAGAGAATCTTTTGAGTAAATTATTGGTTCAAGATTAAAGTTTTTTTATTTTGATCAAATATGGTCAAACCTAACTACAGGAAACTAATATCCTTAAGAGTGGAATTTTGATGTCAACTTATATAGGAGATATTTTTTTTAATATTTCTTTAGGTATGTTTGTGGGACACAGATAGTGTTCCACCCTTTTATTAAGCTAATTATTGCAATTTCTTACAGGAGCAGCGTCTTATTCAGTTAAGACGGGTTTTTGTCACTGAAGGCGATTTTTTTCTTTGGGTTTCCACTTCCGCCCCTAGAAATATACCACGCAATTATCATAAATAAGTCAGGACTTGGTGGCGCCTATTTGTTTTGGATTAAATTCAACTTACAATAAAAATTCGACTCCCCCCCCCCCCATTTCTCCTAGCTCTACCCAAGGAATAGACCCCTAGTTATGTCGGAAGACTTCGTTACACTTGCCCAGGCGCGAGGATAGTCTTGTAACCACGTTATATATATATATATATATATAAAAAAAAGAACAGTTTCAACAGTACTTTGTAATTTTTGCCATCTATAAGTAGATGCTGAAAAGAAAGTGTACAGTGACTGTATAAAATCGAAAAACTTTGCAACTTCTAAGTTGCACTCAGTATCGGAAACCCCGACTAGATTGAGCGTGTGTGAAGCAAATGGGATATATTCAGCAAGATTGTTTAAGTTCTTTATCTTAGCTTGAAGAACGTTGTATTTGCCACTCATATTGGATGTGTTATCGTAAGACTGTGCACGACAATATAAAATTGGAATATCGTGTTCAACAAGAGTACTTGACATTTCATTAAAGAGAGTTTCAGATGTATGTCATTGAATTGGTATAAATTTTAAAAATCTCTCAGTAGGTGTTTTATCTTTAACGTAGCGAATAATAAATGTAAGTTGGTCCGTATGAGATACATCCGGTGTTGAGTCAACAGATATGAAATAATAGTTGGCAAATTTGACTTCTTTAACAATTTATTCTAAAACTCGTCTTCCCATGATTTCAATAAGTAAGAAGCGTTGCCACTGCCAACATTACCATAACTCTTGATATGATCTTTTAAAAATGGGTCGTACTCGCTTAAATTTTCTAATATGCTTAAATAATTACTGTTGTTAGAACAACCGAACTTTTCAACATCCCCCCTAAAAAGCATCCCTTTTGCAGCAAGGCACTTAATAACCGACACTAATCTTCTTAAAACCTTTCGCCAATACTCCTTTTCTTTGTTACTCTGAATTTGAAGGTCGCTGTCGATTCTTCCAATTTCTGTAGACCGCTTTATGAATGTCAACAGACATTTACGATGCTCTTTACTATTTTCATGATAGGATATGCTTTGGCTTGCATGTTTCCAGTCATTGAAACCCTCTGAACAAAATGGATTTGACGCTATTGAAATGGAACCAAACAGCTTGCAGACGAAACAAAAAGCTCTGCCTGTTGATGGCGAGTATAAGAGCCAATTTCTTTTCATTCTTTAATTATTTTTTAGTTCTTTGTAAAAAAAATGTGAAACGGCATTTACGATATTCAGAAATTTGTTTTCCGTTGTGAATAGTGCTGTATACGCAAACACTCTGTTTAAACTCTTTGTCGATATTTTGATATTGTAAATACCCTTTCCTTATCCAATATTGTTGAAGGTCATGCCTGAAAAGTCCGCATGAGTTCCACAAACCTACATTTGAGTTAAGTTTTGCTTCCCCTTTTGACTGTTTATGTTGTTCATGTGAATAATTATGATCTTCAATATCACCAGAATCAATTGCAGCATCAGGAAATTCAAAATTGTTTTTTAAAGAACACTGTTCTTGATTAACAATATAAGTGTTTTCAGTTTCATTAGTTGTTGTAATTCCCGAAGACTCTGATAAAACACATGTATTACTAGCAGAAAAGCACGGGATTTGTGCTACAGGAACACGGAAAAAAGACGTTACTTTAGGAATTTTTGCTATCATTTCAATTTCCTTCTTTGCTTTTTTTCTTCTGAGCACCACTTGCATATGTTTGATTTATTTTATAGGCTTCTTGTGTTTTATTTAAAAAATGTCGTTTACCTGCAAAAGACAAGTATTTGATAGGTTTCAATAAATTAAAAGTACAAGTTTTGATAGATTACGAAAAACAACGCATTCTTATAATCATGTTCAACACTCTACATTTTTCTTTAAGCAGGAATTTATGTTAAAACAGCCTAAATTGCTAATCGCTAAAAATAAATAATAATTTTTGACTCTTTGTTTTTGTCTCTCACAAGAGTTACCGCGTAGAACATGGCTCTGTCGAGTGTCGAGTACAGATTGACCTTGACTACGAGTCGCAAGCTTCACGACGCGCTTGCTTGTTCAATCTAGAGATTTATTCTGTTCATAAGTAATTAAAAACTATTTGTTACTCACGCGTATAACACTTATTGATGTGAACTCAAAAGCTGTTAGTATGATAGATATAATAGAACACACTATATACATATTCAATCAATCACCAAATTCTCAGTAATTTTGTTGATCATAAGAATAATGCTATGACAAGAATGTGACTGTGTTTACTGCAGTGGTGGAATAGAGAAAAGGAGTAGAGGGGAGAATACCGCTCCAATCACTCGCTTTCGTACGACTGTCAGTGAATAATAGCCAATTTCATTCCCAAATAATTACCTAAAACTTTTTAAAATTCTGAAGTATATAACGACTGAGTTGTATTACATTCCACTGTAATTATTAAATTCTCTCCGTGTACATGGTGCCTTTTTAAAAATTGAATGTACTGTTTTCGCCAAAAGAGGCTCAAAGTGAGGCCCCCTCCTGCCGAGGCCTCCGGCGACCGCCGTGTTCGCCGTTAGGTAAATACGGCACTGCTGAGCTTGGCTAGCCGCTCACGGTGAAGTGGGGTGGGCAGGAAAAAAAAAAGAATTAATTATTCGGAAGGCGTTAGGGATTATGACAATAGAGCAGCTGATTCCGCGATAGAAAAAAACACGAAAAGTTCCATTAGGATCAGATCATTTTGCTTGTGAGCCAAAAAAAAGTGTAATTAATTATGACACCAATAATCCTGCATCAAATTTTGCATGAAGGCCTACAAGATCCAATTGACGCTGAAATTGAATACGATTCAACATGTTGCCCGAAGACAGTTTGTTAAATGAATGTTGGAGTTAAAACGAGGTGAAACTTATATTCATGACAAAACATTCCTCTTCGATGAAGCTCATTTTTACTTGGGTGGCTAGTTAATAATCAAAATTGCCCGGTTTGAAGAGAACAATCGCGCGCCATTTATGAGCTATACATGCATCCCTGAAGATTGACACTGGTGTGGAATTTGGTCCCAAGGTGCGATTGATCTCTATTTTTTTCCAAATGAAACTGGTAGGACAATCATGATTAATGGTTTTCGTGTAACGTATTTTTTTTCTTGTTACGCCTCCTTTTTTAATATAGAATAAAACAGCAATAATATAAAATAAATAATTTATAAATTTCCGTTTAGTAAAATTAATACATAAAATTAATAATAGAATATAGACTCCTTTACCTTTGTGGTCTAAGATTCGTTATTAAGCTCCATCGAGTTGTCAATTTGATCACTTTGCTATCAACGTTTGAAGGAACAAGCTGCGATAAGCGGCGTAGCGGAGACAAGATGGTCCTGTCTAGGCACGTGGCCTGTAACACAGTCCGAAAAAGAATAGATAATTGAATGAAATGGAAGCTCACCCACATCATTAATACAGTTGGTATAAAATTATTTAAATAAATTTTCTAATATTTTTCCTCTTAGTGCAATATCATATATGGCTACATTTTATATAATATCCGATATGATAAAATTTTATACAGTATCATAGAAGGCAATTTCGTTTATGTTTCGTATAATTCAACTTCGCAAATAAATAATGTCGAATAAGCAAATCTTGGATCTAGAAAATTTGTTGGAGTACTAAATTTTAATATCATGTAAATTCAAGCAGAAGTTAGTTTCGTTAAATAATGGTTGTATTCAGAAAAGCTTTGATAATCGATGGTTATGGAAATTTCCGACAGCTGAGGTCAATGTCCTATTTCTTTCGTTCAGAGCAGTCTTACAACACGTGAGTGTTTCTTAGAATTAATCACTTTGAATACTAATTAAGTTGCAATAAGAAAATAGAACATTAAATATTTTGTAACGTAAAAAGCTTTTAAAGAAACACCGAACTAAATAACAAATCTATTGTTTGTCAGAATGTTTGCACGTGCACACAAAGTGTACATTTAAAAAGTTGTGAATGACATTTTATGTCAGATATATAAAAAACATAGATTCAGTTGTCCTATTTAGACCTCACATGTCGTCTTACGTTAATTTAATGTATGTTTGAATATTTTGAGGTCATGAACTTTCATTTTTCATCGACATGTGGAATTCGAGTATTAACTGTTAAATAAAAGTAGCTTAGAGTAACTATATAATATTTTATCAAAGCTCTGATAATTAAATTTTACTGTGAGGGTCGAAGAAGTACTTCTACGGCTTAAAGAAAATTCTGTATTATGAATAACTTAAAAAATTTCAAGTCAGCATATTTAAATTTTGTAGAAAGATCCATTCAGAGATCCTTAGATTATTAAATACAATTCTTTACCTGTATATTTCTGTTCCATAAAAATTATTAAAAGGAAATTTTATAAAGATACGAATTTAAATATTATAGTAACATGAATCCAGAAATTTATTCAAATAGAATCTATTTTGTTTTTGAATAACTTTTTATTATTTAAAATTCAAGTAAAAATTACAAGTCATCCCCGATCAGAAATTGTGAGTAATGAAAACAAATCTCTGGGTATATATTTTAGAAGTCTAAATTCTATTATTTTATTTTTGGCAAATATTTTTGTGGACACAAATGGTGTCCATGTTGTTCTGTTGTTTGTTCACAGGTCAAGCCGAGACATTTGTATGACATCTGGTGTTTAAAGTCTTGGTAAGTGTGTCTAAAAGAGTGAAATTCAGGTTTTATGGCTATGTTAGTGGTGTTGACATAAGGTTTCCGCATTCCCCTAATACAAGCACAGTTAAATTTTGTTGGTTATAGTATTGAAAAATACGGTGGCGCTCATTAAATATATTTTTGGTCTTTTAACAACCCATGACCCAAGCTCATGATCTACCCAGAGCTAACACTCGACTAGCCGTTTATGTTTTAAGAGTTTTTCTTTTTCTCAAGCCATTTTCCATCCAACTGTACCTTGGGCTTACATTAATAATAAGAAATTCTCGACCTTGTGATATCAAGTTAGGGTTTAGGAAATTTAAAGGTGTAATTTATTAGCTGATAGTCACGAGGATAAAGTTAATAATAAAAAACAAATAAGAAAAATATTTTTTATTACACTGTAACTCACTACTGAATAAACCAAAAAAAAAAACAGCAAAATAATTTTTTAGTGTGAAATGTCACCTTGACAACGAGTATAAATCTGAAATTGTTTGATCGATACTTTACGAGATATCGATCACTACAGCCATGTACCAAAAATAATTAATTTCTTTTTCCCCAACCTTATATATTGTGACTAATTTTGTCATAAATAAAGTCTGGGGTATCGTCTTTTGATAATTGGTATGACACATAAAAAGGAAATTTTTGGGTGTTTCAGGTTTCCAAGCGGGATGAAGGGGTGACAGCAGATTAAAGAATACCATCAGAAATAAAGTCTTTAAAAGCGGTTAGGCCAAACATATTTTTAGACAGGGATAAATTTTGAAAATAAAGTATAAGGGTTGGTGTCCGGGGAACCTAAGTAGTAAGAAAACCTCCAAGGAGTCGCTCGGTGGTTTTTGTTCCATCAATTCAAGTAAATTGATAACTTATGAGATTCCAAAAATTGTGTTTCGAACATCCTCCTGACAATTTTGATTGAATTGCAAGACAGTCACAAACCATCGACTTACCGATAGGTACGAACGTTTTATGATTTAAAGCCCTGACCTGAAAAGCTTATTATAAGTTAATGTAGTTGAAAACGAATTATTTCGAAAGTTGGAGCAAAATACTTTATAAAACAAAAAACTCACAAGACACTAGCATTGTTAAATCTTCGTGGTTTCAACGGAACGTAGAGTTGACATAACTTTTTGAAACTTGAATTTTTTTGAAAACGCTGATGCGGAATACATTTTTCAATAAAACACTATATACTACTAAGTAGACACTAGCAACTAATCTATAATTTTTCATACTACCTTAAACCAACCGCATAGTAGGCTCCCTCTTTCAAAAAGGTTTGGGCGGTGTAACTTCTTCCGTAAAAAATATATTCATTAAAGGTCTTAACCAAGCGTGAAGTTTGAACGCTTTTTTGAAAGTCCGATCTTTGGAAAACGATGGGGAGAGAACCACTAACGATTATCTGAAAAAGTTTTATTACGCTTTAATAAAGCGAAATATGATGTTCTTTTTTGGAAGCCGAATTTTTAAAATACGATTGGGTAAATTAGATTTATCTATTCAACAGTATAAAGCACTAACTAGACACTACTGATTGGCTAAACATGTTGCTGGTGCTTTCGGGGAGGTGCAAAGTTAACACACGATTTTAAGGGTTGAGTTTTTTAAAACATTTGATTAAGATCTCTCTAAAAAAAGTCCAATGTGCAGTAAGGTATAGAATTTTTTTAGTGCCCTCAGATGCATAATAACTTGTCGCTGCTTTGTTTGGCACCGTTAGAGCACATTAATAACAAATTTTGTTTAATACTTCATAACTGCAGATATTCCACATATTTTCATTACATCCGCATTCTCGCTTTTCCAGCTTTAACCGCAGTATATACAAACCCTTCCATTCTTTTAAAAATCCAATTTCAGACATTTTATAGAGTAAGAATTTCGTAGCAGGTGTATTTGTCGTTCATTATTTACGCTACTACGCTCTGTAGTCCTGTAGCGAGTTCTAGATTAATTTGAAGGTGGCATAAAGAGAAGATTTGTCTTGGTATAATAATTTAGCAAATATCTAATTTTTTGTAGAACGCAACCATTTTAGATATCAAAGCAAACTGAAGTTGATACGATTAAAGATTGTAGTTTGTAGATTGTAGCAGTCGTAAAAAGTGCATTGTTTATCTAGAGTGTTTTCAACGTTATTACATTACAATCATCTTGAATAAGCTTCCTTACGTACTTCTTTTCTACTGTAATTCATTGCCTATTGTGCGTAAAACATAAAATCACGTCCCTAAATTTTGGCCTTTGAGTATGTGACAACGCTAATGCTTAAGTTACTAAATATAAAAGAATATAGCAATGATTTGATAGTTCATTAGCTGTTAGATGACTCGTGAAAAACAAACACTTTATTTTAGAAATTTTGGTGCATTCTGTGGTGATCAATTTGCAGGATTTACACTTCGTTAGTCTTCTTCGTCTTTTCAAACACACTTAATATTTTTTTAAAATTTTTGCAAAATGTAATAAAAGCCGCTAATTACAAACTAATTTAGAAAGCTACATACGCTTGTGTTGTTCTGATTGATTGGGGTATTTTGTTAATGCTTTGTAGCAATAGAGATAACTCTTATTTACAAGTTAAAATATCGATATGAACTTATTGAACATTTATATTAAAGGCATGACGCACACGAGAAACACTTTCAAGTCTTTAGGTGTGTAGTAACTTAATCCAATAACACGGAAATATTATCATGAACATTCCAATTCCAATTCCATGAACCGCAAAGCCCCTTATGTAATAGTTAAGAATTGCCGGCGTTCTATAAAGATGGCATTTACCTACTTTAAAAATCTGTATATATATATATATATATGTTGCTGTGATAAGGGCTTGTTTAGAAGTGTATTGAGCAGCAAGGGTCGTGTAGTAACCATAAATTGCAATAGGAATCAGAAAACTGCATTTATTTAGCAGAAAATTAATAATTTGTATGTTATGTATATAGCAAGCATTTAAAACCCTGTATATAAACCGTAATTAGCTTTAAACGATGCAAGTAAGCATATCTTACAACAACAGAACGCGTATTTAGCAGAAAAATAGGTAATTCATACATTATGTAAATAGCAAGTATTTAACACTCTGTATATAGACCGTTATTAATTTTAAGTAATGCAAGTAAAAATATTTTTAACAAAAGTACGCGTATTCAAAAGAATGGATAGTACATATAGTTAAACACCCGTTGAGAAGTGTTCTAATTAGTTATAAAACAAATACGAAGATAAGAGATAAAACCTAACAAAGCTTTATGTAATTACGGTGAAATAATAAACATTTTTGATAAGAAATCGCAGTTTCAAACACGCATAAAAATAGATAAACGAAAATAGCATTGAAGTTACATCATTTATTTTGTTCAATTATTGAAAAGGCGATATCTACACAAAACAACGTATGGTCAAGATAACGAATAATAAGGTATCAAATAAACACCATTACACGGAAAACCAAATAAATTACATCAGAAACAACTTCGAAATGCAGGGAATATTAAAGATCTGGTTGGTTGAGATATTGGCAAAACTGTTGAAAACCCAGCCCACATGTAAGTGGCAACAGCCTATATTAACACAGAGCAATGATAAGACGGGTCAGTTCACAACTCAGGCAAGGCGAAGCTGCGTCACTGCTAATCGGAAAGTCACGCGTAATTTAAATATAACAAAATATCAAGTGTATGTTATAGTGGCAATAAGTGCAACAACTAAGAAGTCTTCTTTTGCCGTTTAATGTGAGTAGAATTTGGGGTAATTTATTTAAACTAAATATTAATAATAATAAAATGTTGATGACAATAACTCAAATTTGTGGTATAGTTCAAGTCTGCGTCAACAATAATTAGAAACCATTATAGAATACTTCGAATCTATGATATAACATTTCGAATGTGTGGAGTATTTCTGAATAATTCAAATCTAGGTCAATATAATATTTCAAATCAGCGTCGACAATTATATTTTGGTACAATTCTGGTACAATTTTGAGTTGCGAGATTCAAGGCATATAAATTAAAGGAGCACGAAGTAATTTATGGAAAACGAGGGGTGACTGTACTCAAACACTGGTTCAACGAAGGAGGACAACAAAGGGGTGTTGATCCACAACCCGAACAAGCTGTAGCAGATCAGATCTATTTATTTTTAAGATATTTTTCTATTTAAATTTCAATACTGAATTTATTCAATTTATATAAACTTGTGACGAAATCAACAACAAACATTGCATACGTTAAACTTAAGTAATATATTATGAAGGGGTCTAGAACGTTCCAGGTTTCTTTGGTAAAAAGGATAGTTTTGGGTGACTTTAGATTGAATTCAAAGTATATAAATTTTGGGATAAATGATACATATTATATTGATTGATTGAAGGGTGTATTTAAATATTTATCAATTGAAAACTTGTAAATAATATTTCTTTTCATTATATGAGATTAATTGACTTCGTTTTATAAATTCACACAAATAGGTAATCATAAAGGGGTGGAGAAGAGAAAAATTGATCATTGTAACGTTGTGCACTCTGTGTAGATTAAAGAGGGCTAGCCGTGGCAAAATAGCAAAAACTAGTAAGATTAAATTTGGTTTGGTCATTACACCGAGTACGGCGTTATCATATTGATATATATATATATATATATATATATATATATATTGCTATGTATTAACAGGAACTATCGAGCCTCGACGTTGGGCCGTCCAATAAAAATTGATATGATAACGCCGTACTCGGTGTCAATGGCGTTTTCTTACTTAACTCCACCTCTCTGTGTTTTACTAATCAAATTTCACTCCCACTAAATTTTATTTATTATTCGGCCACGGCTAGCTTTTATTATTCTACACAGAGTGCACAACGTTACGATGTTCAATTTTTCTCTCTTTTACCCCTTTATAATTACCTCTTTGTTTGAATTATAAAATGAAGTTAATTCCATATAATGAAAAGAAATATTATGTACAGGTTTTCAAAATTATTAAAATACACTTTCAATCAATCAAAATTATAAGTCTTATTTATCTCAAAATTCATATGCTTTGCAATCAATCTAAAGTCACCAAAAACTACTCTTTTTATCAAAGAAGCCTGGAACGTTCTAAACCCCTTTATAATCTTACGTACTTTTAACGTATGCCAAGTTTGTTGCTGACCCTGTTACATTTTTATATTAATTAAGTAAATTCAATATTCAAATTCAAATAGAAAAAATGTCTTAAAACTAATAAGATCTAACCTGCTCTGCTTACTTCGTGCTTCTTTATTGATTCTCGCACCTCAAAATTGTACCAAAATCATCGACGCATCCATTATCAACCAACATTAATTCAGAATTATTGTCATCAACACATTTGAAATATTACCAACCAACTAAGATTATCCATACACTCGGATTTATTATTCTCACTCTAATTTAGAAATTATTGTCATCAGCCTCAAATTATTACATCTTACTTGAATCAGGATTATGCACCCATTTAAAATATTTTATATCTTTCCTCTTGAATTTATTATACACCCATTTGAAATATTTTATATCTTTCCACTTGAATTATTATATTATTACACCTCGAATTATTATACACCCATTTGGAATTTTATCTAACCACTCGCTTGGATTATTATACCCTCAATTAGAATCTTCCAATTGAATTATTATATTATTACGCCTCGAAATTATTGTCATCCGCCTCAAATTATTACATCTTACTTGAATCAGGATTGTGCACCCATTTGAAGCCCTATTATTATCTTATTAGTTTAAATAAATTCCCCAAATTCTACTTACGTTAATCGGCAAAAGAATTCTTCATATTTGTATCACTTATCTGTCACTATACAATTTCACTATTAAAATATTATTACGCGTGACTTTTTGATTCAGAGTATCGTAGCTTGGCCTTGTTGAGTTAAAACTGAGCTCTGTTATCATTGCTCGCTGTTAATATATGAGTTGATCCCACTTGGATGTGGGTTTGGCTTAAAAGTCCGTCGCTTTTCTTAACCAATGAGGTCTTTGTATTTCCTACACTTGAAGTGGTTTTCTGATGTAATATACTTGACTTTTCGGGTAATAGTTGTTTGCTACAGATGCTTCGTTATCTACCATACGTTGTTTTGAGTAAATAATCGCTTTTCCATATTATACAAAAATACCTGATGTAATTTTAATTTCAATTTTCATGTATGTTTATTTATTTACGCATCTTTAATTACATTTACTATCAAAAAATGTTGATTGTTTCTACGCAGCTACACAAAGCTTTGTTAACTTTCATCTCTTATCTCCGTATTATATCATAACTAATTAGAATCCTTTTGAATGCGTGTTTAATTGCATTTATTTTCATTCTCTTCTAAATACGCCTGCTTCTACTGAAAAATATCGTTGTTTGCATTACTTAAAATTAATGAAGCTCTATATACCAGGTGTTAAATCTTTGTTATTCACCTAATGTACGAATTACCTAACCTAACCTAACTATGCGTCCTATTGTTATAAGATGTGTTTATTTGCGTCGCTTAAAACCACTTGTGCTTTATATACAGCGTGTTAACTGTTTACGATTTACATAATATAAGAAGTATTGAATTTTCTACTAAATAAATGCAGTTTTCAGCTTCCTATCGTAATTTATGATTTTTGCACGACTTTTGCTATACAATACACCCTTAAACAACACCTTATCATAGCAATATATATATATATATATATTTGTGATAAGGGGCCATATAAAGGTCATTTGTACCATTCCGTGAACGTACAATACGTCAATCCTAAAGAAAATTAAAAAGTTTTTGAAAGTACTCATTTTCAGTTTAGAATACGGTATATTATATGCTAAATGCAAAAAGACCAAAGATTTACAAGTGTATCTTTAAATAAGAATAAAGTAAAAATTTGGATCTAAAAATGTTCCTCATCCGATATTTGCTATCAGAATAATACTCGGTACTATTTAAACGCGTTTATTTAATTTGTATAACAAGATTGAATTGAAAGCAACAAACAACAAGCAGTTGTGTATTTTTAATTGAAAAGCGTATTTATTTTTTCGAGAAAAATGTAGATCATTCATAATACCAGATAACAAATTGGAGTGAGTGACAACAATCGTCAATAAGGCAATAAATCAAATAGATAACGATCGAGTGACGGTTATTGCTCTTTAACGTAACAGGTAACCCGTGCAAAATGTACTAATTAACTTCATCCACATAAATAAAATCATGTAAACAACAACCAAAAATTTACCGTTGGTTTAGATTTTGTGACGTGGTAAGATTTAGTACTATATAAATGATTAAGAAAACCAAATGTAATAAAGGGTAATGGAGATTATGAGCAAGTAATATAATGTAATGCTATCAAGATGTAGAACAATCAAACACCAGGGCACTAGGTGTTCTCGGCGTCAACATGTAAATTATCGTAGTCGTCTTAGTGTAATTACAATCAATAAATGTAAACAATCGTAGTTTAATTAGGAGCCGTTTAATTGACCCATGTAACTGCCACGTGATCCCATATATGTGGATCATCACTGCAATATTGCATGAAGAACGTACATCGCTACATGTGCGTAATTAAATTGCAAATGTGTTTAACACTAGAACTAAGCTCACTTTAGTTTATAAAGTTGCGGGACACGTCTCTGTGTAGAAGCATTGGATGCACAGTTTCACGACAAATATCTGGGTTTGGTGTCATGTAGAAGATGTATAAATTGAAGCAGGCTGATGGCCGAATGTGTTCTAAGGGGTGGTTTTGTGGTCATAATTTTAAAAACGAAGCGGATCCAAGCTGTGTTATGAGTTCTATCCAGTATTGTAAAAGTTCACTTTACTTTATGCCATTAGATTTGGTGACCGTAACGAGATAATCTGAAGGAAAACCTTTAGTGCACGAGGTGCTTGGTGATTTCCGTCTTGCGCTATTTGTAAGTTTCCTCCAAAAAGTTTGGTAGCTTTCTTAAGGAGAAAGCAATAAGAAATGATTTGCTTTAGCGTTTGAAGCTTCTTCTATATTAAGGTTTTGAATTGTATGTTCGAACGGTTCTATTTGCATTTCAAAGTGTGTTGGACAAATCAATTATAGACTGAGAAGTTTTTGCGCGTCCGTGCTACTTATTTGCTTATTGGTCAATTATTTACGTGTACGGTTGGTTACATTCTCCTACATGCTTTTTGGAACTTAAGTGATCATCATTGGTAACAAAACTATTTGAAACAATTTAAATGAGGAGCGCGTTTAGAAAACTTTCAGAAAATCTTTAGGCACAACGTATGATAAAACAAACCTTTCCAATAGGTAATTACCCAATGATGCTCTAAACGCCTATAGAATGTTCTTATTATCAGACAAGCTTGTAATCTGCACAATAGAACTGTAAATCGCAACCCCAATAGGAAAATTGTTTAATTTACAAGATTGTAAATTCAAACTCAATATGAAATATTTTAAGATTAAAGATTATGTGTACATCGTACTCAGGTTGAATATGATAAATTTTATCAATTACAATATTTGTCTGTCATTACTAGTGTGTAATAATTTGATATAAATCTATCTCCCGTTAAGATAATGTATAAGAATTAATTTTGTCGATTGTAAATATTTGTAACTTGAAAAGAATAGCCCTTATTTAAATTGATGTACATACACTATCTTCTTCAGACTTTTTATTAATTCATTAACGTAATAAATTATTAAGAAAGAAATTTTATGATAACATTTGAGGTATAAAAGTATATATTCAGCAATTCAAGTAATCCTAATACAATATAAAAAAACAAGTAGTGCATATTGTGGAGTTTAAGTTCTTATACAATATTACTCATATTTATTGATATAGGCATATATTTCTTGCTCAAATGCAAATGACGATCTGATATATATTTGAAATATAACTTTTTTTTCCAGAGATAATATTGTGTAAATATAACAATAGTCTTTGTGCTTTAGGTGCGTATAATCGTTACTAAAGTTGCTACACTCTTAGTGACGCTGTCTTGCTTATATCAAATCTTTAAGTTTAGTTGCGCCTGACATTTTCCTATTTGTAAAGATCTCCTTGTTGGTCTCATCCCGCTGAAGTTAGAGTTCAGAGTTGGATCGAAAGTCTCCAAAAATATTTATTGTTAATACTGATAAAACTACATCTATGGTTAACTTCTGAGAGAAATTAACATAACAAGTACAATTACGGTCTTGGTCAGCAACAGCTAACAGTCGGCGTTCTCAAGTGGTTACTGAAGTTCCTACGCTCTCTTTAGTCACGCTGTCTTGCTTATGTTAAATCTTTGAGTTTGGTGGCGCCTGACATTTCCGTATTTATAGGAACCCCCTGTTAGCCTCATCCGGCTGAAGTTAGAGTTAAGAGTTGGTTCGAAAGTCTTCAGAAGTGCACATGGTTAGTACGGATAAAACAACATCTATGGTTAAACTTCTGAGAGAAATTTAGGTGATTCGGTTCTTACCTTACCTCGACCCCAATTAACTCTTGTACAGCAACTTTGCTGTTAGTATTTTAATAAAAATAGTGTTACATGCCAAAATTGGCATTTTACACTTTTAAATTTGTAAGTAAATTCCCTTCATTATTTTTTAAAATAGACTTGTGTATTTCCGTCATTTCGGACAGTTGCGTCGGCGCAAAAGAATGCGCAGGCGCGGATTGGGTAAGTGCGCGGCTTGGACAGGACATGGATTAGCCAACGAGACGTCAAACAGTGACGTTTACCTGTATGGTTCTTTTGTCTTTTCTCTTTTAGAATGTAGGTTTCCTTTTATCTCTGCCTTATATCGTTCCATACCTGTATCCTACTGTACCGCTACGAACGACGAAGAGGGAAGACAAATCAAATCTGGTTTCAACGATGGCCTAACGAAACCCACGCCTAAACAACGCCAAACGAGATCCAGGGAAATCAGCACGGCTCCTGCGTAAGGATGACCGCAAAATCGTGAAGCGTTCCACATTTTAAGGTGAGTGTTTTTATCTTTTTTAGGGTGCATCTTGTATCACTGTAAACATATTTGGTACATGATACAATTTGACCCGAAATTATGACGTAATACCTTTATTGCGCAATATTGTGAACGTGGATCGTATCAGTGTTGCCAACTGTAGTAGTGGCTCATAACGGTTACGCTGGTACTATAACAATAGCTAAACCTCTTCAACATTCAAAGAAGAAAAGGCCTTTCAATACTTGATAGCGTCAGTGCAATAATACTAAAAAAACTCGTTTACAAAATTAATAGTGCGCAGGCATTTACAATTTTAATAGTTGAAACAACGAACATTTCGACAAAGGAACAAATTACGTTATGCGTAAAGTATGTGAATGACGAAATAAAATTCGAAAAGATTTTTACAAATTATATCTGCCGAAGGTCTGAAAGCTGAGAAGTTGTCTAATTCTATTTTGAATGGTTTACGAAACTGCGGGAAATAACTACTTGGAAAGAATCATGTGATGCCCCAATTTTGCCCAGTAATATTCTAAAAGCAGATTATATTGTATACATGCATATTGTTGAGCAAATTTTTAACATTAGTTTACCTTCATCCCGAATTCTTCAACAAATTGATGTTGATCTAAAAGAAACAATTGCAGTTACAGATGATGGAGTTTTTGTGTTGGCTAGAATTCGAAACGCAAAAAGGACTTTTGCGTTTTATTTGTGAAGTCAGTTGTTAGTACCTAAAGATTATTATTGCTATCATAATCGTTATATAACCTATAATGCTAAAACATATACATATTTTGAAAAGATATATTTTCATTTATTAATCGTTTTAGAAAATCACAAATAAGGTGGACTCGGAAATCAAAATCAAGAGAATTACAAAAAAACCAACGGCATGAACAAATCCAACTATTCCTATGGATTCGGAATATGACTAGAGTTGATTTTCGACTAACTATATATTTGTCGTATATTGACTTTTTTATAAATGAATTGAGAGAGCGATTTTCAAGTCACAAAAATTGAGGGGTTTCTTTGTTTACTATCGCAAGAGAAGTTCAATGATAATTCGGATTCGTTTGATGAATTAATAACCCTTTTTCTTTCAGAAATTTCAAAAGCTGTGTAATTGCTAAACTAACACTCTGGTTCGAATGGTTGTAACGAATACAATTACCTGCTTCATAAATATACGCTTTTGTTCTAAATATTTGTTTAACAAATATCCCTTATTAAACAGAAGATATCAAATTCCTATTGTAACTATATATTACCAATTCATACTTGGAGCTCCACCTATGTCTAAGTACTTAAAGTAAAATTTAAGTTTTCTTTATCTGTATGAGTATTGATACAACATTCCCATTCTGCGCGTGCTTGGATAATAAAATTGCCTCGTTGCCAAGGTTCATCATTTTACATTGGAATGTAATCAGCTAAGCAAGTGTTGAAACGTGGGCTAGCAGGTTTGATAAAACATGCCGTCCCAAAGACAGGTGAAATGGTGTCGACGTATACCATGGTATCAGTTGGTGGTTGAATCGATCTAGAAGGACCGTGAAATACACATCGTCTACGGTAGGTGAATAATTTTCAAGTTTGCATCCAAATCATTTTTTTCGATTCTTTTCAGCGCAAGTAAAGAAAATGTATATACCGTATTGAAACGCAATTAAAAATGTAGATACAATATTGAAACGCAAATTTTAAGTTGATTGCTATAGAATATCGAAGCAAGTTGTAGGTCCAATTTGAAACGCAAATTTTATAGTATTGGAACGCAAATTTTATGTAGGCACGTAATGTTTAAACTGTATTGAAAGTCCAAAGTCTCAAATGTTGCTATGCAGTATGGTGGAATTTTTCGTAAAATTTTATTTTGTTTGGAAGTAAAGTTGTAAAACCTGGCACGTGTGAACCGTGCGCATCTGCTTTTGTAAGTATTCAAGATGGTTGACAAACTCGGAGGCCTAGCAGATTGTTTGTGGTGAGTCATCTCCAATTTTAGATCAATTTTCATTTCATGGAACCATTACTGAAAATGTACAAATAATTTTTGTAAATTCTATATGTTTATTTAAATTGGTACACGAAATTATTGTAAAATTTATATGGTAATTTAAATTAGACACGTAATATTTTGTTCAAAATTTAATATTTGAATATTTCATAAATACTCTTATAAACCCAAAGAAATTTATATAAGATAATTTTTGAATTTACAAGGTTATACTAAAATGTATTCGTAACTAAACACGTGACACGTTAATATTTGTTTGTCACATAAAATATAATTTTTTGGCAGTACACTTGAAGTATAGTTTAATTCAAACAATAGGTGTTTTTGACCTTTGATTCCATCAATCAAATCAATTAAAAATGTAGTTATGTAATCTACGGAAAGTCAGAGCATTTAATCAATTAATTGTAAGCCCGAAAAGGATCCTATTCAGGGATCATATATAAATTGTAGAATTATAATAAAAACACTATAAATAAATTTTCAATCATAAAATTTATATAAATAATCGGAGACTAATACTAGACCTTAATAAAAGTAATTATCTTGAAAGTTTCAGTACGTATAAAATTGTACAAATGATGTATATTTTTTTTGTAAAACAATAGAAAGAATAATAAGTTGTTTTAAAGCTTTCTTTCGTTGAAGTCAACAACAATTTTTCTATAGAAGCAAATAACCATATTTATGAAATTTTTGTAGAGAATAAAGATATATTATTAGTATTGAGTTTAAAATATTTTTTTTAAGTATAATTTTTACTAGTTGAGCTTTCTTTAATTTATTTTTTTGTGATAAAGTGACTAGGCTCTAATGTAGCCCTAGTTCAAAAATGTTTAGAAGTGATTAAATTTTCAGATAGTATGAGATCGTCGTTCCCATTCCAGTTTGCAGAGTCATAAGTAAGTATCATTTTTCTATGTGTTGCTCGTCAAGGATATTTTTTTCTTTTCGAAGATTTCCGTATCTGATTTTCGGATTGATTCTTATTATAACAATTATTAAGGTACGGTGGCGTCCATTAAAAATTCTTTTATTATTGTACACCATCCTACGACCCTAGCTAATAGCTCTGCCCTAAGTTGAAGAAGCTTAGCTAGCTGGAAGATCTCTGTAGAGGGTCCTTTTTTTACTCAAAGCCATTTACCATCCTCTTTACTCTGGGCTTAAACCTTAAACAGAAACCCCTCATAATCTATTAAGGCTCTGCCGCCTATAAGGTAGAGTAGACACCCTATATAAATCTATCTAGAAAAGGTGTGTAACAAGGTTAAGTAAACTTTCAATTAACGAACATCGTACCTTTACTACACTAGATATGTGCAGTAAAATTATCCTAAACATTCATAGACTTATAAATTTCCTGCACATTTCCAGTCTCAACAGCCACACCAGAACGAATGTTCTCGACATTAAAACAAATAAAAGCATATTTGAAGAATTCAACTTCCCAGGTGTGTTTCCTAAAAATTATGTCAAAATCTAAAGTACACTCTTTCATTTCTGTTTTAGAATCGACTTAACGGATTTGCAATGCTGGCGATACTCCGGCAAATTCCAGTTGAACTTGATGAAATATTTGACGAACTAACCAAAAACAACGGCGCCTAGATTTTGTTTTATGATGACATTTGATGATTACAAACTGTTGGTTCACGAAATGTTAAAAACAAGGTTTTAAATTGTTATCAAGTGCCGGTCGTAATTATTTTTTTGTATTCCCATTCTGTCCATAGTGTTATCTATCTGTAGACAAAAGATAAGAAAGTTGTTTTCCGCTGTTTCATTAAGAGAGACGTGTCAACGTTTTGTGCTTTCATCTATTTAGAAATTATAGGTTTTCAGTGTAAGTACGTGAAAATATGATTCCATTTCTTTCCAATCCCACTCATAATTAACGTCTGGCACTTTTCGCTTGCGGTAGCGAAGCTTGCACAATCAAAGACTAGTATTCTAAAAATATTGCTTTTATTCAGTAATTTTTAATGTTTGCACTTATTCCATATAATCTATAAAAACCAAAGAATTACCATATGTATGAATTGGGCATCAAGCACGCGGATATTCTACTATTATTGTATATCCCTCTCCAAGGACCAACTGTGGCTACGCCGCTGAGTCCTTAAGACTCAATTTTCACACGGACTGTAGAAGCAAGTTGTTACGTTCCCTTAATGTCAGCGTATTTGAAATACATCGGTTGGAATAGCTGGTTGCATAAGGTCGATTTTCATTAATAAATAAATAATTATTCGTCTTATAAATTTCGTTACTTATGCAATTATCGAAGTGGAGATAAGAGGCGCAGGTGTTATGTTAACAACTATTTTATAACCAGATTAGCAGTTCTTCTTTGTTCATAGATGTTATTACGTTGAAAATACGGCTTCTTTTGCTTTGACAATTTGAGTTGTAGATTAACTGCAGAGCGGAGTTCCAATTCGATTGAAGTATGCTTTATTAACTGTGTTTTAAGAACATTGAGGTACTTTTAGTGATACGCGGGCTTACTGATTGTGTTTTTTTAGTTGGTTTTCTTGGGGAAACAACGTTGTAAAACTTGCTTGCTAAACTTGACCGATTCTTTTTCTTAGGATTAATGTGTGTGCGATCTAATCTAGTGGCCCTTTTTTTTTATCGGAGTGCGTGCAACGGACTTGTACGAATTTTTAACGGAGCCACTTTGGTCAGGTTTTAAACTCCCTAAAACAATTGCATTCCGTATTAATGATATGTGAAATTTACCTCGCATTTAATAATAAGTAAATAAAATATGAACGTACCTTTTTTAAAGACGAGATTGTGCGCGTGATCGTGTTTTTAAGTGTTTTACCGTATCCAAACAATGCCTTTACCAACTGAAATTAGCTTTAGAAGTAATACGAAAAATTCTGGGCGGATGTTTGGATCGGAATTATACTAACTTTAATTGTTCTTAGTTGCGCGTGTTACATGTGTTCCTGTCTGTTGTACCACAACTTCTACCCCCGCGAATAGACTGTGAATCTTTGCCAAGCTACACCAGTGCATCCGGCTTACCAAACTATCAGGAGGCTTTAGATCAGTAGCCGAATTATTCCAATTCTATAGAAACTCTTCCGGTGCTCCTGGTTGTATAAGTGAACTATTTCATACTTATTATTACTTTAAATATCTGTCCGTTTGTAATTGTTCTTTATTCCTAAAATTGCTTGGTTGTATATTAACGGTAGAGTGTAGTTTCTGAATTTTCTAACACCGAAGAATCTAAAACAGATTATTGCTTGCGCAAGTTTCATTATGTGCGAAATATAACCGATTACCGGTTTACAAAGTTGAACTTAAACTAGTGTTACAAAATACTTCGGAATTATTGTCTCAGAAAATAGAATTAACATGAGTTATCAATGCCACATGGTTCCATTCAGTATGATAATGTCTGGGGCTAACACCAGTGAATTGTGGTGAAGTGCTTCGGTAGTGTAAAGTGTACTAAATTCTATCAACCCCATCACAATCAAGGGTGAAGTACTTCGTTCTGCAGGACTTTCTGTAAGTGTACTATTTCCTACTTTTTTTTATTTTAAATATCTATTCGTTGTTTTGGGATATCTTTGTCGTTCGGATACCTTTTACAATAGACTTGCATGCTATTCTAAAAGAAAGAACGGAAAAAGACTAATACTACTAGATTACTCATATCAATGGTGTCTTATCTATTTATCTTTTGTAAAAAAAAAAAAATTTTGTCTTGATTTATGTTAAATTGGTGTGTGAGGAAACGTTTCTGCTACTCCCCAATATTACCTCACTTTGTATTAAAAGTTTTTGTACTGCTATTACCGTTGTCATATTATATAGATTATTCAAACGTTTTACCTTCTTTTACATTCTTTTACATGCTTTTACATTTTTTTTTCTGGTTTACTTAACTATTTTTTTTTCTTTCAGGTTTGCTTAATTATTTTTCTTACAGGTACTGTCACTAACTCCTTACCGCCGTATACATTATATGTTAGTCTACTTTCTACAACCCCCCCTAATCTCCGATTGAGCCCGGTCATTCCGTGATTTCTTTGTGTTACGCACGGCTCCCCACTAGTCAACGTAGCAAAGTATTCTAAAACGCATTAGATCTATAAAGATTTATCAAAAATACCGACAAGTAACCTACTCCTTTATGATAAAAAGCTACCGACAGATAGTGCTGTGGTTTTTTTAAAGAAAAAAATGTCATTTTCTTGAGCAAAACAGTCAAGTGTGCAAATTTCTCATCTCAAAACCAATACGCGAGTCACGTTTCGGGCCTTGGGAGCATTCTTTTTAAAGTCTTCTTCCAAAACTTCTTGTAACAATTTATTTATTAAACAGTAATTAATACGGAATTTTGACAAACTTGTATAAATTTTACTAAGTCGAAAAAATAATAATTGAATTTAAATGAGGGCGAGTAGCCTAAGCAAACAACAATGTAAAAGCTGAAATACCCAAGACTGACTGACTGATCTGGAGCTCCCGGGGTATTTATATTGTCCCTGCCCCTCACATGTCTGTGGTAACTTGCAGAGCTCATGTCTGCTCACTTCTTTATTCTATATTATACTATGTAAGAATCTTAATTTCTAATAATTGCGGTTTCTTAACTGTCTGTGACCTGCACCTGCAGTGTCACTTACAATGTATTCACATCCGTTCTCACAACTTGCTTCTAAACTTTCAAAAACCTTTATTTATCTATCCTTGAGATACAATGTTGCATCTAACTTAAGTTTCTTTATAATTTTCGAATAATTCCTACTTGATTATACATACATAGATTGAGAAATATGTAACTTGCGTACACTTGTATACAACCACTTTTATTTTTAGAGAATGTAAATAGCAAATTCAAATAATTTTAGTTGGGATTAAATTTGCGGCATATTTTACATTCCGTCTTTAGTAAAAATGCTCATCGGATAAAAAACCCCTTTGTCGATATAATAAAGTAATTTACGGGAAAACCTGTTCCAAAAACTGCCTGAGTCAAAGGAACTAGATCAATTCAACCACTTGCAAAACGTGATCTTTTCAAAAACAATGTGCTCTACATCTACGCAAATGATTATTTATAATTGAAGAGTGCGTTGTTGATTAGTGAATGGGGATGTAATATATGAAAAATATCTATAACCAAAATTAGGAATACTGGGAACCAGGTCATCGAGCAGTGCAGTGCTCCGTGGTGGTGATGTTTGTGAAAACTGATGAATTCCAAGACAAGGAATCAGCTAAAATAAAATGCAATAATTTTATGTTTTTATTTCGTTTTAGGTTGAACCCTCAAATAGATGTTATACTTGGTAATTAATATCAACAAGTATAACCCCTGCCAGGGTTCTCTTACATCGACGTACCAAAATAAATCAACGACAAGAGGACTGTGGTTAACGTCCAACACAAGGATTAGGCATATTTTGCATGGTCT
The DNA here is from genome assembly GCA_036346225.1 of Platerodrilus igneus. Lineage (NCBI taxonomy): Eukaryota > Metazoa > Arthropoda > Insecta > Coleoptera > Lycidae > Platerodrilus > Platerodrilus igneus. Next base: position 2,501,832 of record JARFIW010000921.1, read on the forward strand.
GTTCTAACAATGCTGCATTCCGTAGACCAACATCCTGAACGGGTATCTAGATACGCCGATTACAATACCGTCCTCAACTTCAGGGTTATCGAGTTGCCTATTACAGTCACCCATAGCCTTAAGTTAGTGGAATTAAATGGTATCAGCGCCAACGTTTTTGAGGTGAATGGTATTATTCGTCGTGGAACCACTACATTTCACCGGGCAGAAAAGGGTACGACATCTAACTTTTCTTTACGTTCAGGAAGGTGAGAAAGAGCACTACTGCTAGTGTGCAAATCTAAACAAATTTGTTGGCAGCCAGTTATCAAAGGACAAGCGCACAAATTTGCTATGTGAAGGATGCTTAGATTATTTTAGAGCGGAGAAGGCGTTGGCAAAACATTCTGAGCGTGATTGCAACCACGTGGTCGCCAATATGTCCAACGTCTTCAAGAACGTCTTCGAATTTGCGAATACACATAAACAGATACGCGTACCATTTGTGGTATATTCAGACTTCGAGTCAGTTGAATAGTCAATCACCTCAGCTACACCTGACTAGTCCATGTTGCATATGAGCAGTGTGCAGATACCCGAGCCGTATTGTTTCGCGTACTACGTCAAATTCTCTTTTAATGATATCTTAAGCAAGTTCTGTTTGCATCAAGGTCCAGATACTGCACAAGTCTACATGCGAAAAATGAAGGGAGAGGCTCGAATATTGGGTGAGATTTTAAAAACAAACGTGCCGATGGAACCTTTGAAATCCCTGGATGTACTTTTGTTCTATAAGGTTGACAATTGCAGCATTTGCACTAAACCGCTGGGTAATGATAGAGCGAAAGACAATAACCACATTATCGAAAATTTCTGCTTTGCTAAAACATTAGTACAAGATGCCCAGCTTCATTCCTGTTGGTTTCCACGATTTAGCGGCTACGACTCTCACTTTATCTCAAGAAGTTGGGTTGTAATATGGAGGGAATCACCGTGATACCTAACAACAAAGAGATGTTTATTCCAATTACAAAAAACGTGAGACTATACGGTGACAAACCGGAAAAAGGGGATGACAAGGAGGAAGACGACACAGGTAATTAGCCGGGTATCCAACTACGATTCATACATTCGTTTCGGATTATGGCATCCAGTTTGGATACATTGGCAAATAATTGACAGTTGCAACAGATCGCCAAGCTGCGATCATGTTTACCCGAGGATAGTAAGTTTAGATGGTAATCCAGAAAGCCGTGTTTCCGTACGATTATGTAAGCAACACGTCTGTACTGGATAAGGAATCTTTGCCTCCAAAAGACCCCTTTTGCTACAAGTTAACATCGACAAAGGCCTCCTTTGTACAGTATTGGCGCGCGCAAAAGTTGTGGTTGACCTTCAACTTTCAAAGCCTTGTGGAATACAGCAAATTGTATCTAAAGACTGATGTACTGCTGTTGACAGACTGCTACGAGAACTTCCGGAATGTATGCATGAAGACTTACGACCTGGACCCGTGTTCGTATCTATCTTCTCCGAGTTTAAACTGGAGCTGCTGACCGATGGCGACATGCACCATTTCGTAAAGGCTGGTACCATGGATGGACCGCATCGGTGTAGTAGCAGACAATCGCGAGCCAACGATAAGTATATAGATTATTACGATCTCACCACTCCGTTTAGATACTTGCCTTACCTCAACGCCAACAAGTTGTATGTATGAGCTATGAGTCAGCATTTTCCCCATAGAAAGGTTTACTTGGCCGACTACCGACACAATGGTCCACCTATATTTGATTTTCCTATGCTCCACCCGAAGGTACTACATTGACCAGGAAGCGAGTTTATTTTTTACCTGGAACTTTTGAATTTTCTCGAACCCTTGCTGTTGCAAGCAAAGTAGGGATCGTTAACGTGCGTGACAACACTCACACACGGAACCTCCATTTTACTTGTCATCCGAATGAGGGTGTATTTTTGTCAAAAATGTTCGCCTAACATTTTTCAAGCGGACCGTGTCGAGATTCGAACCCGGGACCTTGGGCGTAGTAGTCACACACATACCACTACGCCACGGAACCGTCGACACAATAGTTCGTTCATTTACATTTACAATGCTCCACCCAAAGGTACTACATTAGCCAGGAGGCGAGTTTTTTGTTGCCTGGAAATTTAGAATTTTCCAAACCTTTGCCGTTCCAGGCAAGGTAGGGATCTTTAACGTGCGTTACAACACTCAGACACGGGACCTCCATTTAACCTCTCGTCCGAACGAGGGCGTAAGTTTTGTAAAAAATGCTTACCTGCCATTTTTCAAGCAGTCGGCCGTGTCGGGATCGACACAATAGTCCATCTGCAGGAGGAAATCTTAAACGTTCCGTAAACCAATTTCCACCATACAAGTACTCTAGGACCCCGAAGCTGCTCGCCACTCTGGAGCATAAACAACATTACACGCTCCGCTACCGCAACCTCCAGCAATGATTACCGAACGGGTTAGTATTAAGCACCGTCCACTGAGTTCTCGAATTTGACCAACCTACATGATGAAAATCTATATCGACCACTGCATTAAGAGCACGTGCGGTCGTTTCGTTTGCGAAGAATTTTTATAAACTATTGAAAAACCCTGAGTATGTCGATAAGCACATGGACTATAAAATCGTGACTCGATAGGAACCTGAACGACGTAAATTGTGCGCGAGTACCTGAATTGCCCGCCCGAACTCTAGTAGTTCTGCGGTACTAGATGAAAATTTAGTCATTAGATGGATCGCGTTATAGTCACAATTAGAAAGCCGATTTCTCACTTCATCACCCTGTATTCTAAAATACTACACTCCTCGGAAAAAACCTTGCTGCGGTAAAATTTCTTTTTCCAGAAGTATGTTTAATAAGCCGATAAATTTGGGTACGCGTATCATTGATATAGCCAAGTTAATTATCTAGGATATTCACTATGAATATATTAATGCAGTTTCCTGAGATCGATAGCATATTCTTTATACATATATAGATAGGTTGATCTACAAAATTATAAACTAAAATTCTTACGACTGAATGAGAAAGGACTCTATTAGATACCTTGACATATCCGACTATCTTTTGTGAAATTCCATTGGTTAACAAGAAAGTATTAGGTATGATGAAAGATGAAAATAGTGGACTACTTATTACAGACCATATTGAGGTACGATCAAAGATGTATGAACGAGGATTTTAAAAAGAGCTGAAAAACAAGAAAATGAATACTCGGTTCTAGATTTATCAGACTCCTATGTACGATTTCCATTACGAAAAGATGACACATATGCATGACTCTAAACTATTGCTCCTGTACATGGACACAGGCTCGTTAACGTATAATATAGAAGCAGACGACTTTTATAGCGATATTGCTAGTAATTTAAGCAACTTTGGTACTAGTAACTACGCAAGTTGTGTATCCCCTAATTGATATATGTATAAAGAAATAGAATAATTAGGAATTATTAGAAAGTGTTAAGAATACGCCAAGTGAAGTGCAATATTGTAACACAAGGACAATTTATAAAGTTTATTAACGTTCACGAGAACGGATGCGCTACTTTGTATCGCAGACGATAGTGACACTGCAGATGTCAGGTCACAGACGGTCAGGTACCGTGATTACTTAGAAATTAAGATTACAACATTGTAATCATGAATTGCATTAAGTAAAAGCAGACGAGATCTGCAAGTTCCCACTGCCATGTGAGGGGGTAGGAACATTATAAAAAGTCCGGGAGCTCAAGGGCCCGTCAGTCAGTCAAAGTATTCAGCTTTAGCATTGCAGTTTGCTTAGACTACTCACAACAGTACATTTAATAGTTATTTTCGAACTTAATTAATCTTAATTAAATCTAGTTTGTAAAATTCCATAATTAATGTCTGTTTTAAAATAAATTTGTTAAGAAGTTTTGGAACTGGTTTTTTAAAAAAACAGCTTCCAAGGCCCGAACCTTAACTCGCATCAGACAATGAATACAATATGTCCAGTGTTAATAAGAAGGTGCCAGGCAAATTCAAAGAAGAGTTTGGCGGTACATTAGTAATAGAATTTGTTGGGAACAGAGTTAAACGTTATTGTCTTATTAGTGAGAACGGTGTGATGAAAAAGATTTTAAAGGCATCAACCGCAATGTAATACATAAGAAAATTAATGTGGAAAACTAAAAAATATTGTTAATAATAATCGTGCACCCCCGCGCATACAATGCACTGCATACGTAGCAGAAAGCACAAACTGTATACACAACCAATTAACAAAATTAGCGTGTCTGGTGATGATGATAAACGCTTTGTCTTTCCCCGATCTACTGATACTTGTGCTGAGGAGCATAAAGACAATGTTAAATCTAATTTCATATGTAAAGTTTTTAAATTAAATTTATGTTATAATTGGAAATTTTTTTATAGTGTTTTAAAATTTCCCACATTTTCTGTCCAGCTCTTTAATCCCAACTTTTCCGGGCAAACAAGTGTTACCTTTACGAGGTGTTTGCTGGGCAATTACAATGTTTTTGTTTAACACAAAGTGTTGAAGATTAACAAAACCCCGACAATTTCTTTATAATAGCCTTTCTTTTGCTATAGGAAATTTTTTATAGCAGCATGATTTATGCATTATCCACTTCGGGAAGATAAATATTTTAGCACCGCGAATAGGGGCGGTCTTTAGAGAAGGTGCTCTACCTAACATTAATAAATTTAAACAGTTGTAGGTGCACTAGTGCATCGGGTTACCCGAGCAAATTAAAAAGGACGGGTCTTATTACCGTTCTGAATGGACCTGCACCTTGAAGAAGTTTTAGATTACTGGAACGGGTAGAACGGTTTGAAGGTTCCAGTGACCTAATGAACCAAACCACAGGTTTACCCAAATTAGTGGGGTCGTTAGTGAGGAACTAGACAAAGACAGGTTCCCAAAAGAGGGCAGCAGTTTTTTCGGTACTTAGAGTGGCAGAGACCATAGGGGTCGGTATGGCATTCTAAGACACACCATTACGATGTAGAAAGCAATGGAGAACCACCACATTACCTCCCAAGTCCACAGCGTAATTAAATTGTTTCATAAGATGATGACATTCTCTGAGGTAAAAAATTTCGGAGTTAAAATAGTCCCTCATTTAGATCCCCGAGAGGGGACTACTTTAGATGATGTGATCGGAAAGTTTAGAAAAATAGTCGGGAACATTCTGCGAGCCGGAGCATGAAATGTCAGAAGTATGAAGCAAGTAGGTAAGCCAGAATACTAAAAATTGAAATGGATAGGTTAGCATTAGACATAGTAGGGATCAGCAAAGTTCGGTGGCCAGAGGCGGGGGATTTTTGGAGCGGAGACTTTAGGGTAATTTAAACAGGATCAGAAGAAGGAAGTTTGGATGTGGGGATGGTTATGAGAAAGGAGGTAGGACACTGTGTAGAAAACTACCTCCAAAAATGGAGATCATACAAACTCGAAACATGATTTTGTGACTATTGTCAAAGATTTTGACATAAATAAAGGACGTTACAGGAAGAATTTAGACTAATATACAAATAACAAAACTAAATCGGAGATGATCAAATGGAGAATTATAATAAAAGTGGAGGAATATCGTTGGAAAAACGGAAACCTTATAGAAGATGTAATATCCTTGTTGATAGCTCTGGGATACTGCTTGGACAGCGCACGAACTCCAATAGCAAAGGCAATTTCTTTTACGGCTACAAAGAAATGATTTACCGAGCTAGGAGACAGATATCTATATGATATGTATATGCATTAAGGGTTTTTTCAAAATAAAATTGTATAAAATTGTACGTTGTTTTATTAATGTACCTGTAAGTAAATACCTTTTCCATCTACAATCTGTCACCAGGACAATTGATTGTGCTTAACTAATCACCTCCCACGCCACTTTTCAACTAATGGCCAACATATATACCCAAATTATTACATTACTAAGTAACTTACTGCAATAAATCATAATAGAATATTTACAATGTGAAGTCTAGGGGGATCCAGTAGTTCTTTATAGCCACCAAGCAGCATTTTCTTTATACTCTATGTATACCCGACATTAGTGGATGACAACTTGGGCTGTAAGCAAGACCTAAAAGCATCCAATGTCGATACGCTCTCTTTCGCTATTACATAAATTATCGCTATAAACTCTAGCTCTAAGTATAAACCTCTTCATTCTACATAAGATGCAGCATTAAGACATTTCCTGCACCAACAATGCTGTAGATGCTGTAGTTGTCGTTTATCTTTTAGTCTACTGTCGAGCACAACTACGTACCTAGCTTTAAATAAATTTAAAAGCATCATAAAAAGAGCATTTGTTCTTGTAAAATATTAAACACTAATCTAATCACCGCATTGAGAGTTTTATGTTTGTACTCTGTAAATAATCGCAATGGTTTGTTTCGAAATCGATTGCCTTGAACAACAGTAAAAGGCACGTATAAACTTTTACGATATTTGCACTTTCCTATACAATGCCTCTGACATTATTACACTGCGAAGTCATTTGGCAAAGGTTTCTCTACGTACTTTGCGATTACTGTCGCCCTAAAGGGCACTGAATGATGGCTTTCCATATCTAATCCCGCAAAATGTCGGCTCTGGATATAAATTTGGCTTTACAGTATGTGACAACGTCAATACTAAAGCTGGCAGGAAACGAAATCTAAGCTTGGAAAAACGTGGTTGGATGGTAAAGTCTTCTGTGGTGCTGGGTTACTCTCTACAACTGTATATTTGATTACATATAATTTGTTATTTATGAAATATATGTCCGACACCTTGTTTTCCTAACTCGAGCTATAGTTTGAAACAGATGCATGTTTGATAAGTTAGCTCTTTATGAAACTTGCAAAGCAAAAACATTACGTGACTAAAAATGTGCGGTGTTTGGGGGGGAGGGGGGTACCTTGTTAATGCTTCATAACAACAGAGAACATTTATTTACAAGTTCGAAATATGATATACGTATACAGTAAAAACATAAGGCACAAAGAAAATATTTACAAAAGTTTTTTGTGTTCGTAGCTACTGCAAATGTCTTTAGTCACTGAAAGGACTTTAGTTTGTAAAATTGCTAAATGTGCTTCTAATTTGAAGAATTAAACATTGTCGCATCATGATGAAAACATGTATCTGCTGCTGGGTCTGAAGGGTGTGTATTGTTAAACTGAATGAAGTGCGACACCTAGCGACGGTAACTGTATTTGGATTCCCACGTATCGGTACATTGCCGCTAGTAAGCGAAAATGCTTGTCTACGGGCGATGTCGTGGGCTAGTTGAAATTAGAGCGAGCTGGTAAGGGCATGCTACCAATTCTGGCGTGCTTGTTGGCGTCACGTGCTCTACGAGGTGGTCCTTATACCTTTAGAAATGGAGCGGATCCAAGTTGCATTATAGCGAGCTCCTACATCCGTAGTGTGGTGATGAGGGTTACTTCATTTTATTGCGTTAAATTTGGTAGTCACAACGAAATAATCTGAAGGAAAACGGTTAGTGTACGAGGAGCTTGGTGACTTCTGCCTCACACTATCTTAAATTCCCGCCAAGAAATTTGGTGACTGCCTCAAGAAGAGAATAATTAAGATGTAATTTGCTCTAACGTTTGGCAAGCCCTTAACTAAATTAACAGAAAAAGAACGTAACTATGTATGAGACGACAGCTGTCATAATACATCCCAGCAGCTAAGGCATATCGTAATACATCAAAAATTGCAGGTGGGCACCTCATTATTTTCGGTATGAAGTTGATTGAAATAGGCTTTCAACACTGGAAGTGCCAAAAACTACCCTTGAACTGAACCTCGAACCAAATGCATTTAAATCGACAAAAATTCAATTAAAATAGTTGTCCAGACTTTTTCCTAAAAGTTTCTAGGTTTTTCATTTTTATATCAAATTAATATTAATGGATGTTCTGGAAGTTTAATTATACAAACGACAAATTGTAATTTTCTTTTGTTTCCTAATGTCTGATGAGTATTTTTATTGGATTTTTCCCGCTAATTACGAATCTGTTAACAGAACTTTCTAACACCTGTTACATGCCAACTGGCATGTATCACGTTAGATTTAATTTGTAAATAAATTGCCGCGTATTTTTAAATGGATACGCCAACTTCTGTCGTCCCTGACAGTCGCGTCTGCGCAAAAGTGATGCGGAATGCGCGCGTAGTGTAAAAAGACGCTATTTAGTTGCAAACCCTCGACGAAGCAATATCTATCTGTGTTGTGTGTCTTTTCTTTTTAGGTATGTAGGTTCCTTCTACCTTTATCTTTTATTGTACCTAGCACCTTAATTCCTGTCATTTCTTTACTAGTACAGAAGTTACAGTAAGGACGGATGGTAATTTGATTCAACATGGCGCAACTGAACCCAACCTGCAAAGCATCGTGGGACCCTGAGATGAATTTCCGAGATGCCACCAACTAAGTAATTTTATTACATTTAAATTGTGCTTGCAAATAAACTTAAAAAGCGGTTGCGTCACTCTTAAAGCGTGGTCGGTATAAGTTACAATTTGTCGGGTAAATTTGCCGTGTAATTATGCGTTAAATTATAACAATGACAAGTAGTTATTCGGAAGTATAACACTTGCGCAATAGTATAACGAAAAGTCAGTGTAACACACCCTCTAGTTAAAAGTTATTCATCTTTTTATAATGGGGCGTTTTATTGTGTAATGTTTACATTTGTTATAATACAAATTGTGTATATCACGTCACTACATTTCTCAAAATTCCTTTGCATAGGATTTTCGTCGGTAGGGTACTTCTGGAGCATCTCTGATTATGTTCCAACTATAATCTGCGAGCATTCTGAGGCTCCACCTTCTGTGGTATGGCTTTTCGCAATACATAATGTCTTGTTAAAACCTTGCACGTCCTCACTCACAAACCCTAGATTTGCGAGAAAGAAGTCCAAATGCGACTGGAAAAATACATCTTGAATGACATGTTGCAACACATATCGCTATATGTGGAAATTAAAGGATTCTCAATATGTTCGTAATTTTTGCTTTTGTATTTCTATAAATGGTACCTATCCCATGCGGTTGATTACCCATTGGGCGCATCTCAAGGTGGCGGATAGGAGAAATCTCAGGATTAATGGCCAAGGGACTGGCTATCTACTGTGGGAAGGATCGTGTTAAGCTTATCTCTTTCAATGACCCAGTGCCTGAGTGGTATAAGACCCACAATAATGGTGGAGAGCAGGAGACTGTGCTAGAGCGGGACAAAATCAGCCCCTAGCCAAGTGAAAACGATCCCGCGGACCAAACCCCTTAGCCCAAGCTGTACTTTCGTGACTAATGGGCCTGCACTGAAGTAAACGAAGCCGGTGGGGCAATTCTGCAACACCGACGTACCGCGCCTTCCCTATTATCGTGGTCATGTCTCACGGGCAAGAGGGTGTGGGGGTTTTGGCTTAACCGCCCGGATCAAAAGGAGACAACCTCGCTAAAAAACTTAAATCCTGTGGTGTAGGACCGAGTCCAAGGGAAGTGTAACTGGATAGTTGACCAGTCCCAAACGGTCCAAAACTCGGGGAACAGGACGGCGCCCCGTATTATTCACGCCTTCCTTGCCTACAGGGGGCACCTGGTATGGTGACCATTTACATCCCCCTTACTCGTGGGAACAATTATGAACACAATTGGAACCATTAGTAAAACTGAACCTGAAGAGATGGAACTAGCAATGGAGGAACCCTCAGGAAACCAAAACTTATCCATGGAGGTGGAGCAGACCCGGGATGCAAGTCCGCTTGTAAGACCGGTGTCTGATACACCAGACATGAAGGAAACAATAAAGAAGTTTGCAGGCACTGGACTGCTAGCAAAGAAGCTTTTAGGTGCTCGGCGAAAAACTGAGACAAGCAAAGAAAGTCGAAGCTGGGACTTGGACGGGGTCAAAACCGTTCAAAAAGAAGATGTTGGTACAGAAGGAGAGCGATGGCAATAAAATACCTCGTTCTGAGACTTCCACACCGAGACGATCTAAATCCCAGCAGCAAACTAAACGCCTCAAGAGCCATGAGCAGATTGGGTCATATACTGCTGCTGCTTGGGGATTGCGAGTGGCGTTGGTAGACAGACATCACCGGGACTCAGTTCTTAACTGAGGAGCAGTCAATGAGCGTCCAGAACATGCTTCTGGATGCTGTATTCGACACTCCCTTAGGAAGCTTTAACCCACCTCAGTTCGAGGGTGCTGGGTTTGCCAACGGTGTCGTTTGACTGACCAGTGCTAACCTAGAGACTAAGGAGTGGGTCAAACACAATGTAGAGACCAATGGAGAATTTGAGAGGGTGCATGTCTAAAACTAGTGGACGCAGCGGACATCCCAAAGAGACCCAAGGCTATAGTATGGATCCTCGACAATGATGTTGAGGAGAAAGCTACCAGGACCCGACCGCCGAAGCAGAATCCCAGTCTGCAAACGGGTGGTTGGCGTATGCTTTTCCGGAAAGCTGATAAGGAGGAACTATCATGGCGTTTTCAGTCGATCCGGGATTCTATGAGGTACTTGAACAAGCCAAGTTCAAGGCCTGTTACGGGCAGAGAACGGTCTTGTTCAAGCCTATTAACGGCAATTCACCTGATGATAAGGGTGGTCCAAGTGAACCTGCAGCACAGTAGGGCAGCATTAGCAGCCCTATGTAAGCTGATGGAGGACTGCGACATAGCCCTTATCCAGACACTTTGGGTTTGCAAGGGAAAGATGCTAGGACTGGGTTCAATCGGTGGGACACTTTATATAGTAGTTCCTCTGATAGACCCAAAACTTGTATACTAATCAACAACACCCTCAAGTGGTTGCAGCTTACAGAATTCGGCCAACAAGACCTTGTGGCGGCCAAGGTGGGACTAGGCGGAGGTGGGTTGAAGGAGATTACACTCGGATTGGCTTATCTTCCGTTCGACTCCCCCGGCCTCCCGCCCTTAAGGAAACTAGAGGCGCTGGTGGCTAGGTGCAGAGCGGAAAGATCTCACCTCGTCATTGGTAGCGACGCAAATGCTCACCACACAGTATGGGGTAGAACTGGGACCTATCCTAGAGGTGTAGCAATAATGCAATTCATAATGGCAAATCATTTAGACATTTTAAATAAAGGTAATACTCCAACCTTTGTGAATAGACGTAGGAGGGAAGTTATTGATATAACTATATGTTCGCCATACATAAGCAACTTAATTAAAAACTGGCATGTGTCTGATGAGGAGAGCTGTTGATACCATAGATTTTCCTTTACCGGACTCAACCAGGTGAAGGAATTTTATCGCAACCCAAGAAAAACTGACTGAGGTAACTATAAGTTGGACCTGGATCGGTACCTTGCAAGTTAAGTTTTAACAGTGCAAAGCTGTCTGGATATTGAAGTGGCCGCGGGGAATATTACCAACGCGGTTACCTCAGCATATAACGAAAACTGCCCTCAGTTGGAGAGGAGAACTACTAACAAGGTTCCATGGTTGAACCCTAAACTCAGAGGACTAAGGGGAGAGGAAAGAACTTTATTTAACTAAGCAAAAAATCAAGCAATTGGGAGGTGTACAAGCGGACTCTCACTGAGTATAACAAAGCTCTAAGAAAGGCCAAGAGAGAATCATGGATCAGGTACTTGCAAGATATCGAAGGATATTCTGAATGCGCCAGACTTTAAAGAATTCTCTCGAAGGACGCCCAGAGATATATTGGTTCACAGTCCATAGGAGACAGTAGTTTTACCAGGAATGAGAAGGAGACGATGGTTCTTTTGCTCCAAACTCATTTCCCTGGTTCGACCGAACTGGAACAACCACCTTTCGATTGGCAAGTCCAGGGTCCTGAGGTCCCCGATATGAGGACACCTCAGGAAGAGTGGGCTGTAGCGAAGAAGGTAATTACCTTCCAAAAAATTATATGGGCGATAAATACTTTCAAACCATATAAATCTTCCGGCATTGACGGGATTATTCTAGCCAAGCTACAAAACGGATTAAACTTTCTCTTGAACTGGATCTACAGAGTTCTGAGGGCTAGCTTGGCATTCCAATATATTCCGCGCAGTTGGAGGTAAACTAGGGTAGCCTTTATTGCTAAGCCTGGTCGTACGGACCACTCACAAGCAAAATCATACAGGCCCATTCGTCTTATGTCCTTTCTTCTTAAGACGATTGAAAAACTGCTTGACAAGCATATCAGGGGGAGTGTTTTGGCAATTAACCCATTACACCTGAAGCAGTTTGCTTTTAGAGCAGGACTTTCAACAGAGTCAGCTATTCATCACCTGGTTTCCAGGGCTGAAAAGACACTAGCTAACAAAGAGATCCTTTTATGTGACTTCTTCGATATCGAGGAAGCCTTTGATAATACATCCTTCAGCTACATCTCAACGGTCACCAGATCGGTTGGGATGGAGAAAACTTGCTGCAGGTGGATAGACTGCATGTTAAAAGAAAGGGTGGCAGTCACAGAACTGCTTGGCGAGACCATGGCAGTCCGGGTAGCTAGGGTATGCCCGCAGGAGTGAGTTTTGTCTTCCCTGTTGTGGACGGACTGTTGTGGCAGCTGAGCAGAGAAGGGTTTACCCCGCTGGGATATGCTGATGATTTAGCAGTCTTAGTGGAGGGTAAATACAATAATGTTATCAGGGACCGAATGCAAGAAGTCCTGAAAATAATGGTGGGCAATGAGGGAAGGCCTTCGAGTCAACCCCCAAAAGTCCACCTTAGTACCTTTCACCCGGAGAAGAAAGATTGTGGGCATTACATCCCTCTTCCTTAACGGTAACGAAATCGGCCTGTCAGGAGTCACTCTGGACTCCAAACTCACATGGAACCTGCAGATCGATAAGACCGTACGCAAGGCGGAAACCTCCATAGCAATAGTTAGACACACTTGCGGCAAATCCTGCGGGCCAAGACCAAATATGGTACATTGGTTGTACACTAGGGTGGTCAGACCAGCAATAACATATACAGCCTTGGTATGGTGGCCCAAGGCTGAACAATCAAACACCAAAATAAAGCTGGGCAGGATCCAGAGACTGGTTTGTCTAAGCATTACAGGGGCGATGTGACTCACGCCCACTGCTGCTATGAAGACTCTCCTTAGCCTTCCCCCACTACACTTTGTAGTGGTGGGGGAGGCAAGGCTTGGACTATACAGACTTAAGAACCTTCAGTCTAGAATTATTGAAGGCACGGAGCATACGAGATTGCTTAGGAGAAATGGGGGCATCTGTTTTAGATGCGTTCAGACCAAATGACTTTTCAGCATCCGCCGGATACACTCTTTAAAACTGTTACCCAGGATGTGGAGTGGGAAAAAATGAAGGGTAAATTACCTCCGGGCAGCATAGTCTTGTACACGGATGACTCTAAGGGAGAGACCGGGTCCGGATCTGGACTCTTCAGGGAGAGCTACGTTTAAGCGTTTCCTTAGGGGCAAACGCTACCGTTTTTCAAACGGAAATATACGCCATACTGCAAAGTGTGCGCAAGAGTATACGAGATGCCTTAATTAAAAGATATCTATATTGTATTTGGCAGCCAGGCAGCACTCAAGGTTCTAACAAGTCAGGAAGTGTCATCTAGACTGGTGTGGGAATGTATTGAGACACTTAATAAACTGGCACAACAGAAATCTGTTACATTGCATTGGGTGCCAGGCCATCAAGGACTAAAGGAAAATGAAATTGCAGATAAACTTGCAAGACGAGGGGGCTCAAGGGCCATTTATCGGTCCCAAACCTGCCTTGGGAGTCACCAAAGCTGCTATCCGAAGCTATATTAGCGAATGATGTATAGCGAACACCAAACAAACTGGCAGAATATACCAGGACTAACACATAGCAAGGCGTTGATAAAGGGACCTAGCAAAAACAGAATCCTCGAACTGCTTCATTTAAGCAGAGGACAACTTAGAACTACTGTGGGGTTCCTGACAGCACATACTTCTGTCAAGGGTCACCTCCAGAGGATGTATAAATATAACGGAGACCTCGAATGCAGAGGAACCGGAGACTGCAATGCACATACTATACAGATGCGAGGCGTTGGACAGAACGAGACAGCGCCTATTCGGGCGACCAAGGCTAAACCTGAAGAAACTCGATAACCTTTCATTAAGGCACCTGTACCTATGATTCGGGGTGCAGGCTTTGCAGATTGGGTATAATGCATAACCAGGGTTAGCATAATAAACCTTTAAGGTTGCAGTACGGCGGAGCCGTTTAGCATACGCACCCGCCAGTGGCAGTGGTTTTAGTGGGTATGTCGCTTGGAGAGTCCTACACTTTGGCTATAAAAGCTTTTCACTCCTCCGGGTTTAGATAACCACAAAAAAAAAATAATGGTACTTATGCATCGGCCTCAAATTCTCTCAGTCTTAAGTCGAATACACTGGCTTTTATGATGTGACGATTGCGTCTATTGTATTTGTCTAACTTAGTCTAGCAAACTTCACTCTCAGGTATTGGAATGCTTCACCATGTTTATTTAAAGCTTCGACAAAGTTTTTCATCTGTTCCAATTTTATGTGCAGAAGTGGTAGCAAAATTTTTTTGTACCAACGAAAGGAAGAATTGCAACATTTTCTTCTTCATCAACAAGGTTTGCTGGTATTTTCCAGTCTTTTACAAGGTAGTGTTTATCCTTTGCTGTGCTGTCCCATTCGTAGAGAAAACAGCAGTACTTGGTATAACCCAATTACATTCCTAACAAAGGTGCTATGATCTTCAAATCACCTCATGTGCTTCACTCACGTTCTTTATTCTAAATTTTTTCATGTAAAGTTTTTATATTGTGATAGTTCTCCTTCATATGTACTGCATACACAATAGGAAAAGCGGGATACGAATTTCCATTGTGGAAAATCTATAAATTGTCTCCGCTTATTCGTTTTGTATTTATATCCTAATGCATTCATTAGTCCAGGATCACACGATGTAGAAAAATCAAGAATATTTTGTTCATGTCTCCGAGATGCGGAAATATGCGTACCTCTCTGTAATAGATTCCAACATTACAATCTTGATACCAACAGTTCGGCTTGAGCGTTTGACAAATGTAAATCCGGTACATATCAAATGATTGAAAATCAGAATCCGTATTTTCTTCCATACGTCCAACAACATTAACTTCAACAGAATTCATATTATCGTCAAGTGCATATAATTCTGGATGTTTTGAAATAAGTAAATTCTAGTTGTGAAGAACTGGTCTGAGAATTGACTGCAGGTTTTGGTACTGTACATGAAATTCCATATAGATTTGTTAAACAAAAATAGCAATCTGTAACACGCACGATCTTTAGTTTTTTTCCACACCATAGACATTAACTTACAGGTACCGTTGAACCATCTTCTTCAGATCACAGCACACATTGCGCAAAATGAGATGCGACGCCCAAGCTTTATTTTGATTTTCTACTTTGCAACTAAAGTAAAGCTCATACGTTTTTTTAATTAACATAGTCTTTTTGTGAGATTTAATCATAAACTCGCCACATCCGTAACAAAACGAATTCGTTTGACTTACACACTTTGGCCACATCCTATAGTCTATCAGCAACAAATACTGTACATTAAAATATTATTTTTTTATTTATATTTTATATCCATTTATAAAGGCGTTTAAGAAATCAACGGCTGCTTATCCTGTCCGCCGCGTTTTTATATCTTAAGCTGGCCGTTCCAGCGATTTCTAGAACCGTTACTAGACATTATGATACTGTTAACACTCCAATAATGAGTCACCTGCCTGATTACGTTCATTACAATATGTTATACAATGTAGATTTTTAGCAAATGTGTTAATACCTAAAGGTGATACAAAAATTTTAAGTGCAGATTTGATTTTACCGAACAAAAGTATATAAAAGATACCCATTAGATGTCGGGAATAAAAAATTGCGTGGTGTGTGTATTAGACTCCATATTAAGTTTGTCTATGTAATACCTACGTCAATAAACAATAGGGTGTTTTGAAAAAATGACTGCTACATTTTAGCTGCAAACTTCACTTCAGTGTAATTGATAGTGTTCGTTTAAACAAAAAAGGTGCTTTATGCCTTTGATGTAAAGGTAATTAGCGAATGTGGACAAAGTGATTTTAAACGGAAAACCTAAATCAAGGAGTAACTTTGTATCGGTCTTATACAAAGGTACGAAGATGCTCGAAAAGAAAAATGTTTCAGACCGTAATTAACATCAGTCTTTTCAAGAGCTATTAATTTACACAAATGGTTTCACCTTTTAACCATCAAAGCTTTACGATCTTTCAGGATTCTATTCGTGTGTTTTAATTTAGAAATGCAAAGGCGAGAGTATCTTTTAGCGTTAGAGCTGAAACGCATTTTGTACTTTGTAAAATAAATGAATAGGTTAGTTAGCTGGTTTAATTTAATCCTTGCTGATTAACTTTTATAGAACGTTATACATGTCGTTTCGTATCATCAGCAAGGAATCATTTGTGATTTTAATAATGTATCTACTTGTTCGTTTTGAATATAACTTTTATTAAAATAATGTAGGGGGCAAATGCTGACATTATAATTCGAATAAGGGCCGCTATGCCTGCGGTCACGTCACCAATGCTCCACCCGAAGGTACTGCACATTGGGGTTAAACGCGAAAACATAATCGTGCTTCAAATGTAATCTAGCTTCAAAATTAATCAACCTTAAAATAAAAATCTAACAAACTAAAACAAAAACTAGAAATAGGGTTTGGGAACTGGTATCCCTAGCGTTGATTTTGGAATGTGTCCGATCAACAAGACACAAGCAAAGGTAAAATGGGAGGGCTGCCTAATACCGGATAACAGTCGCCGCTCTGCTTACCGGTGCGACCTGAAAGGTCGTCTTAAAACTATGCAAATCTGGCTAGCTAATTTTAAAGTGGATTTAAATTTTCTGAACATTCGCCAAATATTTTAATAGTGGATCCAGCTATTTAGCCTAGTCTATAAATTTACAAATTCGTGCTCCCTGATCTAAGTATTTAATTCTAAGTAAATCCTATATTCGTCCCTAACGTTCACTATCGTTCCCTAACTTGACATATTATAATTACATTCTTCTTTCCTAGAAATACTGCGCCCAAAAAATAGGCGACGGAACATCAAATGAATTATATCAAGCTACAAAACAACACACTGCAGGCAAAAATATAAATATATAAATGAACATAAAATAAATACATAAATAAATAAATATCTAAATAAGCAAAAGTATGTAACAGTGCATAAATTAGCAAAAGTATCACCCAAATTATCAGTTGCACTCGCATAAGCATTATGATGGCTAGCGCCATTACACACAAAAAACGTGCTCATTAAATTTTTTCAAAATTTTTTATTAATACAAATCAATGCTTATGCAAGTACAGCCGCCACAAATTTTATTCCTATAAATTTCTCTAGCATCCGAAGATCTTCTAAGGGGAGTTAAATATGCACTGTTGAAGTCCTGGTGGATAAGCACTAAACGTTTTGAAGGGGGGCTGTAACAATCACTGTCACTTTAAAAGTCCTGGGAAATGCGCGGTTTTACTCTATTTTATTCTCTTTATTTATTTTACTGATTTAAATTAAAGAGGCTTTTCTGATTTAGTTTGTTATTATTTATTTAAGTTTGATTTATTCCCGATTTTCCGCGCGTTTAAGCTGGTGGGGGGTTCGTTGTGCATAATAGATTTTTGGTTATTGAATTTTTGCCTTTAACTTCTTTTTAAATTTTTTTTTTTTTATTTTTATTTTCTTTTTATTTAATAGGTTTTTAATCTTGCTCATATACCTCGCCAAGTCAAATCCTAGTTTTCCTATCCTCCCTCCGCCCCAGCCCACGATTTACACGCGGTTATCACCGTCCAATTTCGCGAACCTTCCCGCAAATTCTTTAAAGGCTGTCCAGAACGCTTTCTGGTTAGCCACTTCCCTGACTTCTTCTAGGCTCCTTGGCCATGCTAGCCCTACTATTTATTTATTTATTTGTTCCAACGTTTCAGTAGACCTGGATTCCTCACAGAAAGTAACCGTCATGTGTTATGTGTGTATATGTGTTTGGGGGGGGGGTGGAGTTATGTGTATGTGTGTTATGTGTGTGATGTTGGTCCGTGTTACGTTCCCCCACTAGGACCAGGGCCTTCGGCAGCCGGATATCCCAGTCAATATGAAAGAACGCACAACGGACATTGCCTTGTCAGTCCGGACCATCGACAGTTCATTTACATTTCCAATGCTCCGCCCGAAGGTACTGCATTGGCCAGGAGGCGAGTTTTTTTGTTGCCTGGAAATTTAGAATTTTGCCGAACCCTTGCCGTTCCAGGCAATGTAGGGATCTTTAACGTGCGTGACAACACTCACACGGGACCTCCATTTAACCTCTCATCCGAACGAGGACGTAATTTTTGTGAAAAATGCTCACCTGTCATTTTTCAAGCAGTCGGCCGTGTCGGGATTTGAACCCGGGACCTTGTGATCCGTAGTCTTACGTGTACTACATTGATCCACGGCGACGCCAAAGAGACCATCGACAGCCGGAAATCCAGATATTGAAAAGGCAATGTAAGTGTCTGAATAGGTGGTATTTGTAAAGTGTGTGTGGGTGTGTGTATGTGCGCGGGCTTGAGAGCGTGTGTTATGTGTGTGTGTGTGTGTGTGTTGTTGTGAGGGTTGTGTGTATGTGTGTTGTGTTTGTGATGTTGATGTCCGGGTTACGTTCCTCCTCTATGACCAGGACCATCGGCAGCCGGATATCCTAGTCGTCAAGGAAGAACGCTCAACGGATTTGCTTTATCCCTACTATAACTAACTTTTCGTCAGCCAACACCTCGATTTGCCACCTCAAGCGGGCAGTGAAAGAGCACGTGCTCTGCGGTTTCTGCGCTCTCGCCACATTCGCAGCGGTCGTTGTCGGTTAAACCAAATCTTTGCAAATACGCCTTCAACGCTTTATGCCCTGTTATTAGCTGCACCATTTTATGGCCAAGCTTTAACTCGATCATATCTCTAGCTACTATACTCGGTATGAATTTATGTGTCAACCTGCTCGTGGCAGCATTGTTCCACTACTCTTCCTATTGTCGTATTGATCCTTCTCGCAGCTTTCTTTTAATCAGAGACCTTGGTATCGACGAGTGCGATATCCGGAAGTCGCCCGTCGCGGCGTCTTAAGCTAATTCAGCAGTTCTATCATTTCATACGTTACCGTCGTGTGATCCAACCCAACAGAACTTTAAATGTCGAAACCGGAGCGCCGTGTGTTCTACCCTCCAGACGTCCGCTTGGAGGTCTGTCGAGGTGTTCCTATTTGTTTGGGCCGTCAGCGCTGATTTACTATCGCTGATGATGTAATACACGTTTCTACTTGTGTGATTTATAACATAATCGATAGCTTCCCGTATAGCAACCAATTCGCACTGGAAGATAGTGCTCCAGTTCGCGAGTTTGGTCTGAAACCGAAACACTTCCTTTTGCTCATTATATACGACAAACGCCGCGCTTGCTTGCCCATCATCCATACGCGAACCGTCCGTGTAAATGCTGCCGCGTCCCCATCACCTTCGGCAAATTCGATATCTCTAACATCGGCCGGGCGCCCTAACTCTGATCCGACGATTTTCCTCTTAGCTTCCCTATTTGCAAGATTCATAGTCTCTATAATTTCCTGTCCTTTCCCTGTATTAACTAATCTCCCATCTCTGATCTCCCTAACAACATATTTGATAGGGAGAGTCTTACTGATCACCAGGACCGCCTCCGTGGAGGTAGGCCCTCGCCGCCTTGAGCGCGGTTATGCGTTACACGCTCGTCAGTTGTCGAGTTTCCCTTACTTTACAACCCTCCGCCCAAACGGATGCTGCGTACAGCATCGCCGGCTCTATTGCAACGAACTCTAGGCTAGGTGTAATTGGAATTAGTAAATAAGCATAATTGCAAAATCATTGTTAGCAGTTAAGAATTAATATAGAATAAGAGCATTATAAGTCTAACCCTCAGATGTAACAGTTGTACTGCACCTTAAAGTGACAATTAAATTAAATATGTAAAATGGTCTTCGACTTTGTTTTAATCACCTCTACTGAAGCCCCCAAGAGAACACTACATGGCGACCCTGCCAGCCCTGCTAATTCTGCCAGCCCTGCTAATTCTGCCAGCCCTGCCAATTCTGCCTGTCCTGCTAGTTCTACAGATTAAATTATAATAACCGAAATTTGAAATGGGCACCAGCAATTCCAAAGAAGAAGTAGTTATTGCACAAACTGCAATGAATAATGGTTCGATAAATGGCTATTCAAATTCTGAGGTAATAGGTATTACGTCAGGTACAATTTTAGCGTTGTTGGTTATTTTATTACTTTTTAAAATGTTCAAGAAAATGTTGGACAAGAAGATTAGGAGAGAGGTCAGTAGAAGCCAGCAGATTGTATAGTAAGAATTATTTTATTTTAAGCTATAAAAATTAAGTACGTGTTAAAATTAATGACGGAACACTTAAAGCAAAATTTAGAGAAATTTAAGATTTTTTTTAAAAATTTAAATAAAGATGGTCAAGAAAGACGAAACGATTTAGATGTTACTAATAGGAAATTTGATTATTTGAATAGGTTATGCGAGGAGTATAGGTTAGAGAAAGATAAGATTAAAGTCGCAAAATTTGATAGTTCTGAAATTATCGATAAAGTTAAGCAGCACATAGCCATAATAGATAAGTGTATAGGAGATATTACTGAAGTTTTAAAAAGTAGGAAGTTAAGTATTTTAAGTAGGAAAAATCAAGACACCATGGGTGAAAAGTTTGAATTAAAAGTAGCAGCCTCTATGATTCCAGCCATGGACGGTTCAGAAAATACCACCAAGCAAATGGTCGACGCAATTGAACTATATGATAGCTTGTTAGATGATGAAGGTAAGAGATTGTTAGTAAATTTTGTCATAAAAATTAAGTTAAGTCAAAATGCTAAAATGCGATTAGACAGTAAGTATGAGAATGTAGAAGCGCTTGTGAACGATATCAAATATCATCTTTTAACTAAAAAATCAGCATCAGGATTGTCCGCCGAATTACATAACTCCAGACAAAATAATAAATCAATTGAAAATTTTGGTAAAACGATCGAGGAATTAATGGTCAATTTAACAATAGCTCAAGCAGAGGGTAACAAACAATCATTAAAAATTTTGACAGCCGCTAACGAAAAAATTGCATTAAACGTATTTACAAACGGAATAAGGGACGAAAATTTAAAAACAATTATAAAAGCTCGAAATTACAATAAATTAAAAGACGCCATAATAGCCGCGAAAGAAGAGGAAAGTGCAAATAAACCTCAGCAAATGTATTACACAACCGGAAAAGGTCGTCAATTTACTAGACGCGTAAAATATCATAACAATAATACAAATAGAAGTCAACGTACCTCACACACCAGGTATCAAGGTCGAGGAAATAATCCATGCACGTTCATGAACACTAGAGGTCAAGGAAATGCATACGTAAGTAAAACTGTAAAAGGTCATCAGTTTCATAATAAGGGAAACCATCGCAATTTTTACATCAACTCGTCAGAGAAAAACTCTACCGAAAATACATTAGACCAAACTAGGGAACCGAAAACATTTTTTCGAGACCCCCCGGAATAATTTAAGGAATGTTCACAACATTTTAAATATTAATAGTATAAATTTCATAGAAGTAGGATACAATAACAATACAATTAAATTAATTTTAGATACAGGAGCATCAGTAAGTGTTATTTTCATTTCTAGTTTAACAACTAAGATAAATATTGATACAAATAAGCAAATTTTTATTCAAGGAGTATCGGGTAAAACAAAAGCAATTGGAACAGTAAATCTACCAATTACAATATGGAATATCTCAATTAATCATACTTTTGTTGTAATGAACGATTTCGAATCAGACGTAAATGGAGTAATAGGATCAGATTTTTTAATAAGTAGAAATCAAATATCGATTATAAAAATTATAAATTTACTTTCGTAAGTAATAATGTATCAACGTCAATTCCATTATTAGCAAACGAAGATTTATATACAATAATCCCACCACGATGCGAGGTTATCAAATATTTCACAGTAAATTACAAGGAGGAATGCGTAATAAAATCACAAGAATTATGCGAAGGTGTATTTCTAGCAAACGTAGTTGTAAAGCCAGTTAAAAATTTTATACCAGTTAAGTTATTGAATACGAACGACACCGAAATTAAGTTACGAAATTTTAAACCTACCATCGAACGACTTTCAGATTACAAGATAGTTAAATTTGAAGAGTCAAAATTCTCAGTTGAACGTATTGATAAATTATTAAAAGACATTAACGTCGAAGGTTTGAATAGCGAGGAACAAACCATCATTCATAAGATATCTGCTAAGTTTGCAGACGTATTTTATGTCGACAATGACCTACTAACCGTGTCAAACATAAGTGAGCAGCATATTCAGTTACAAACAGATGCTAGAGCAACGTACGTTAAACCATATAGGTTACCATATTCACAGAAAAGTTATATAGGAAAGCAAGTAGATAAAATGTTACATGACGGGATAATAGAACCCGCACAGAGTGCTTGGTCTTCACCACTACTAATAGTACCGAAAAAACCGGATAGTTTAGGTAACAAAAAATGGCGTGAGTAGAGTATAATTGGGGCATCCACCGCCTCATTTCCCCCAGAATCCCTCATTTCCCCACACATCTGGACCAAAAAGTTTTCTTCGACTAACCATTTTTCATCTTTCGAGATAAACCTATCTTAAATTTTTATGTTTCGAGATAAATGAGCATCCACATTTCCTCCTTATGAGGATTTACATGTAAATTTGGGAGGAAATGAGGAGAATCCTCATTGCCCCACATCTGAACCAAATAGTTTTCTTTGTCTAGCCATTGCATCTTTCGAGATAAACCTATCTTGTTTGGTATTAATTAAGATTAGATTTGTCTCAGCTACCCGAATTTCTAAGAATTTTTAGATTGCGCCATCCCTAAGGAGCTACCCCAATTTTAAGATTTCTTAACTATAGCGACTTTTGAGCGTTCTTATAAATTTTTAGTCATGCGATACATCTTGTTAGCTTAGAATTTTACGCACAACCCGAATCTGCAAACAGATTTAAAATCGGACTACTCCTTACAAAGTTACCCCTTTTAAGCTCTCAAACCTCTAAATTTTGCTCTTTGCTTTATAAGCAAAACTAACAAATAGTTTTATTCGTCTAACCAATGCATCTTTCGAGATAAACATATCTTGTTTGGTATCAATCAATATTAGAATTTTCTCAGCTACCCGAATTTCTAGGAATTTTAAGATATCATCACCCCCAAGGGAGCTACCCTCATTTTAAGATTTCTTAACTATAGCGACTTTTGAGCGTTCTTATAAATTTTTTTAGTCATGCGATACATCTTGTTAGTCTAGAATTTTACGCAGAATCCGAATCTGCAAACAGATTTAAAATCGGACCATCCTTACAAAGTTACCCTTTAAAGCTCCCAAACCTCTTTAAATTGTTTTGCTCGTCTATGACATATGCTTTAACCAACTATTTCCCTAGAAATCTAAAACCGCAAGGATTTTAGAAACGAGTCCTTTATAAGCCATAAGTGCTTAGTATTTAAAATCATTTTTTCAAACAGTAATGTGCTTTTCTCAGAATGTTGCAAAAACCCATGACTTAAAATTTTTTCTGGTTTTAACATAATTACATGTACAATGCTAAATTGTTGGAAAATACATAGACAAGAACAAACTAATCGCTTTACAATTATGTGACGTATAGTGAAAGTAGTATAGAGGACAAACTAATTGCTTTACAATTATGTGACGTAAAGTGAAAGTAGCCTTTCTTTTATTAATTAGCAGCTATGTGATTTGAAAAATACAATAGATATGCTCAATGCCACCCATTAGAAAATTCCCGCATCATTGCTGGAGGGTTTATTAATCATACAATGAGCGCTCTATTTTGGCCTCGATTGGGGAAAATACAAACGTCATTTAGTAGTATAATTAACGGTTTCAAAACGTATATAACGCGGTGTAATTAGAAAAAATTCTATTAGTTTCACACGCTTCCCGTCGAAATTTTAAACCGTCGTTTCGCGTAGTTCTTTGTGGAAAGTTTTGAAGGTTTAAGGGTAAGTATTATTAAAATATTATTAAAGTAGAACTGAATTTATTTGCAAACACCAATTATTATGTATTCTGTTATTGGTTCTTAATTGTATTTTAAAACATTAATTTTTCCAAAGTAATGCGCTGTTTTACAGATATACTTTTCCAAATTTTAAAGGTATGCTTTTGCTAGAATAAAAACAATTCTGACAAAATATTTTATTAAAATTTAATACATTAACAAAAGACCTCAATAACAATACGTTTTCTTTAGAACAGCTTAAATTATTCAAACAATGGTTTAAACAGTGATTGTACCTATTACCGAATCTTCTTAATTCTTTGAGCTTTGGAAGTGAGAAAACACTTTCCATGTTTAAAATGTTGTTTGATAAATATTTTGAGAGTAACTGCCTTTTCTGTTCGCCTTTAACATAGATTGTAGCATTGGGTGGTATGACTTCTTTCAGCAAATCGCCTACATTTGTATATCCACTTGTGGACTGTCCATCCCAGCTAAGCCCATGGATTCTTTGCTTTAACCACCGAACTTGCTTTTTGAAATCATCACTTAGGGTGTTATACTCCACAGCCATGTCCAGTATCTCATGCCATATTACATTATTCGCCACATCCAAAATGGCAATCTCCTTGCAATAGAAATCACTAGTTTTGTATTGATATCCTTGTAAATCGATTATGAAACACATGCTTCCTGCTTCAAATCACAGATGGGAATGGGGTTCTAAGCAAATCTCTCCCGTATATCCAGTTAAGGGACTTTACTCTCCCTTAACTGGATATACGGGAGAGATTTTCCCTTTACATTGAACGCAGAAAACAACGATCGAATTTCAATTGAAATCCAGAGCAGTGACAACATCACATACCCCCATGAAAGTTTCATATTTATAAAGGGTACCTATAAGCCTACGGAAACATTAAGGGAAGCGTCAACAACTGGAGACCCGATTAGAGCAGCAGAACCAGACCCTAAAGCTTACGAATTTACTAGAAATGCACCATATTTTCTGTTTGAGGAAATTCAATACAAATTGGGTAATAATCAAATAATAGATGTCTGTCGAATCCCTGGAATTACAAGAACTATTAAAGGTTTAGTATCCATGGAAGAATCCGAAACAAAATCTATTACACATACCGGGTGGAAGCCCGATACCATATTCAAGATGGACGGTTTAGTTGTGCTATACCGCTAAAAACCATTTTTGGGTTTTTTGAAGATTACAAGAAAACTATCGTCAACATGCCTCAAGAGCTGATTTTAATCAGATCCAAGTCGGATGTAAATTGCTACAAGTCGATTGGAAATACAGTAACGTTCAAAATACAACGTATTTCATGGGAGGTTCCGCATATAACATTAAGCGACTTTGCCAAGGCGTCGCTGCTTTCGGAAATGCAAAATCAATCATCTATAATGGTTGCGTTCAGAAAATGGGAACTACACGAATTACCGTCTCTAACACAATCAAAGTCACAAGTATGGAGAATTAAAGTATCGAACGAAACAGAGAAGGCTCGGTGGATATTACTGGCGCTGCAAAATGGAAAATATGATAAGAAAGAAGAAAATGCTACAAGCTTTACGAATGCCAACATAACCAATGTCAAAGTGTTTTAAACTCACAGATGTTCCCTCAAGGTCGATTAAATTTGGATTTCGAGCAGAATGACTACTTGCCAGCGTACCTGTCTTATGCATCTTTATGGAAAAATACTACCCGAACAAATCGTCAAATAAATGTTTAATGGACTACAACAGGTTTAAGGAATCACCGTCTTTGTAATCGACTGTCGTCATCAATTTGAAAGCATCAAGGATGCAACGGTTGATGTAAGAATGGAATTAGAAGCTTCAAGAAATTTTGAACCGTCGATGAAGGCTTATGCTTTAATTATACATGACTCTATGTTTGAATATAATCCGTTTACGGAAATTGTTAATAGATTTATTCACAATTAAATATTTTGTATATATTTTTAATAAAATTGTATAAAATCTATGTTGTTTTAATATTAATAAGATTTTTGGTGATCCAACGCAGTTTCTCACGTACTCGGTGTACACCTAAGCACGCCTGTGCCCATGCGCACCCTGCGCGTGCGCACCCTGCCCATGCGCACCCCTGCGCGTGCGCACCTGCCCATGCGCGCCCTGCGCGTGCACACCTGCCCATGCGCGCTGCCCATGCGCACCCCTGCCCATGCTGGTATATAAGGAATATTATTTTCAATTTGAATCAGTTTAAACTTATATTTGAAAGATGTACACCAAGGAATCTTTAGAGAAAGCAGTTAGTGAAATACAAAAGGGTATAAGTGTTAAGTCTACAAGTAGGTTATATGGTATACCCAGAAGAACGTTAAGCAGGCATTTGGATCTCCGTAAACCTCAAAAGAAGAATGGTGCTCCTAGGTCGGAAAATGTGAGAGACACGGGTGATGCTATACAAGAAGTTAAAATACCTATAGAAATTATGATAACTTTGCTATTGCTAGTGCAAGAGAGGATGGTAAACATGGTTCATTGTTCCCGTCTAACATACGAGCTATCTTCGCGGGACCATCGAGTTGTGGGAAGACCAACGCTTTAATATCTCTGATCTTGCACGAGAACGGTCTTAGATTTCAAAATGTCTATGTATTTTCGAAGAGTTTGCATCAACCGAAATACGAATTGTTAAGAAACGTTTTACACCATTAAAAGAAGAAATTGGGTACCATGAGTTTGAAAATTACGATGATTTGATCGAGCCCAGAGATACCAAAGAAGATTCAATTATGGTTTTCGATGATATACCTGTAAACGAGCAAAGTAAAATCACTCAATTTTCTCGTTCGGCCGACATAAAGCAATAGATTTGTTCTATCTATGTCAAACTTACGCTAGTGCCTTAAAACATAGACTCAGAGATAACGCCAATGTAATCGCATTATGGAAACAGGATGATACAAACCTTCGCCATATCTTTTCGGATCATATAAGTGGTGACATGACATATCCGAAATTTAAAGAAATGTGTTTACAGTGTTGGGGTGACTCAAAACATAATTTTATAACTGTTGTGAAAGATTTTGATTTGGATAAAGGTCGATATAGGAAGAATTTCGACGAGTATATAAATATTTGACATTATTCAAAACAGTTAGTTCTCATCCAAAGTTTCATGATGACGGACGTTAACAATTTTATTGCGAATAAACGCAGTCTTCATCTTATGCAGGATGCTGTACGAAAAAGTTTGTAGCGTACAAAAGGGAGATGCTACATCTCAGCAAAATTCAAAGAGTGCACAAACAATTGATCGATCCACTGCAAATAACCGCTTCCCAGTTGCAATCGATCACCAAAAAAATTCCCCTACCTACAACAAAGGTTAAAGTCGAAGACATGGACGTACCTATAAAGAAAATTAAGCAACTCGTTCCAGAAGAACCGTTCCATCTTTACTATGCGGATGTGTTAGCTAGAGACGAAGACGAAAATATTGACAAATCAATTTATGGAGTAAAGTATAATGCGGAAACCGACTCATGGAGTTTGTGGAAAAGTGTATCGATAATTAACCCGGAAACTAGCGATATAACATTAAATAATGTGATATATCCGGGTACGAGGGGTTTATACAATCTGCTGGTTTACAAAGACATCAGCCCCGAAGATGGTGATTTCAATTTGCATGAAGATTTGCCGAATTACTTGGAAATGATCAAATCTGCATCGATTTTGAGAAGAAAGTTTAACCCATTTGCGGTGCACGATTTAAGCGGATTTCAACAAATAACAAAAGTTTAACAAATATGTGCAAAATATCTCACCGAATTTCGGAGGAATCCGGAAAGAAAACAGCCAAAGAGAAGAAAACAGTCTAAGGGAGCGGGTTTAGGCTTTTCTAATCGGTTTTACAAAAGTTTAAATTCAAAGCCGGTGCAATATGTCTACTGGAATAATGTACATGAACTTGTGGATCGACTGAGATTGTTGAACGCATCCAACCAAGCTGGAAATACAAGCGAGGAAAACATTAACGAGATGGTGTCCATAATAGAAGAGTTGAGAGAAGAAGGTATAATACAGTGAGCTCAGTAAATAATTACACAGTTTTAAAATGCCTATCGACCGCTTCGGACGTTCAGAGCGGAAAGATGCTGATATTCGGCGCGGTCCTCCAGGTCGAGGTTGTGCTAACGTTGGATGGTGATGGGTACGATATGCAGCAAAGAAGGTTAGTGAATTCATCAGACCCGAAAGAAGATGGTGATTGTGTTAATCAGAGAAGCACTATAGTATTCAAGTCTGGAGAAGAAACAATTAGTTTTCGTAAACGAAGGCTAGTGGATGTAATGGACCCTAAAGAAGATAGTGATTGTGTTAATAAGAAATCTGTAATCAAGCTCGTGAATCAAGCCTTTTCATACTGTCTAAAAGTTCTGATGATATACAACGTAAAGATAAAGCCTTCAATGCAGGAAACCAGCGTATCGCAATGCTTGCTCAACCAGTTGAGCCATCTGATGCAGTTAATAAACAGTATGTAAATGAAAAATTGAATAAGCTTGTATCTGACTTTAAAACGTTTATACAGTTTTTATTAATTTGACTGCAACTTCTGAGACAAATGAGAAGGAGCTCGGTCTTGCAATAGCATCGATTTACGAAGCGTCACCAGCAGCTATAAAAAACAAATACTACAAACCAAAGCTTCAGTTTATGTCAAAGGTGCAATTGGATAAAGATAACCCTATTAGTTTAGCAACAGTGTTAAGCAAAAATGAGTAAAGAAATCATCGTTAAGGAATTATTTAAACCTGCAAGAAAAATTTTCAGCGTCGTCATACAAATCTGAAACATGTGAAACGTGATCTTATCCAATCGGACTTGTGCGAAATGCAGCCTTACTCGCGTGTGAACAATGGGTACAGATATATTATAATAGTGGTGGACTGTTTCACAAAATATGCTTTAGCTGAACCCTTAAAAATAAAACTGGATCAGAAGTCACAAATGCTATGAAAAAATATTGGACAAAATGCTGCAAGGAGAAAATAACGTAAAAATTAATCTACAAACGGATTTTGGGAAAGAGTACTACAACCGCTGGTTTAAAAATCTTATGCAAAAATATAAGATAAACCATTACTCCACATATTCTGCAATCAAAGCTGGTATGGTTGAACGACTGATCAGAACAATCAAAAACAAATTGTACAGAAGATTTTACTTGCAAGGCAGTCATAAATGGGTTAATATTTTGCCTAAGGTTATGGAGGAATACAATAATTCACCGCATCGGGCTATTAACATGACGCCTATGGAGGCAGAAGAGCACCCGGAAAGAATAAAACTTTACACCGCTAACAGTGTTTCTAAAAGTCACAAGAAGTTGTATAAGGTTGGAGACATTGTGCGTATATCAAAATATAAAGCAGTATTCGATCGAGGATTTCACCCAAACTGGAGTACAGAACTATTCAAAATTGTTAAAGTACAAAAACGAGACCGACAACCTATCTGCTACAAGATTTGGAAGGTCGGCCAATTCTAGGTGCTTTTTACGGCGATGAAATTCAGCTCACAGCAGCACCCGACACGTACTTAGTGGAAAAAGTTTTACGGAGACGGAAGCACGGGCGCGAATTATTAGTGTCGTGGTTGGGGGATGGTAAAAGTTGGATTAAGAAAACAGACTTGCTTTAGTATCATCCAGATAATTACCTGGATGAAAAAAATCATAAAAGGAGGGAGTAAAGTCCCTTAACTGGATATACGGGAGAGATTTGCTTAGAACCCCATTCCCATCTGTGATTTGAAGCAGGAAGCATGTGTTTCATAATCGATTTACAAGGATATCAATACAAAACTAGTGATTTCTATTGCAAGGAGATTGCCATTTTGGATGTGGCGAATAATGTAATATGGCATGAGATACTGGACATGGCTGTGGAGTATAACACCCTAAGTGATGATTTCAAAAAGCAAGTTCGGTGGTTAAAGCAAAGAATCCATGGGCTTAGCTGGGATGGACAGTCCACAAGTGGATATACAAATGTAGGCGATTTGCTGAAAGAAGTCATACCACCCAATGCTACAATCTATGTTAAAGGCGAACAGAAAAGGCAGTTACTCTCAAAATATTTATCAAACAACATTTTAAACATGGAAAGTGTTTTCTCACTTCCAAAGCTCAAAGAATTAAGAAGATTCGGTAATAGGTACAATCACTGTTTAAACCATTGTTTGAATAATTTAAGCTGTTCTAAAGAAAACGTATTGTTATTGAGGTCTTTTTGTTAATGTATTAAATTTTTAATAAAATATTTTGTCAGAATTGTTTTTTATTCTAGCAAAAGCATACCTTTAAAATTTGGAAAAGTATATCTGTAAAACAGCGCATTACTTTGGAAAAATTAATGTTTTAAAATACAATTAAGAACCAATAACAGAATACATAATAATTGGTGTTTGCAAATAAATTCAGTTCTACTTTAATAATATTTTAATAATACTTACCCTTAAACCTTCAAAACTTTCCACAAAAGAACTACGCGAAACGACGGTTTAAAATTTCGACGGGAAGCGTGTGAAACTAATAAATTTTTCTAATTACACCGCGTTATATACGTTTTGAAACCGTTAATTATACTACTAAATGACGTTTGTATTTTCCCCAATCGAGGCCAAAATAGAGCGCTCATTGTATGATTAATAAACCCTCCAGCAATGATGCGGGAATTTTCTAATGGGTGGCATTGAGCATATCTATTGTATTTTCAAATCACATAGCTGCTAATTAATAAAAAGAAAGGCTACTTTCACTTTACGTCACATAATTGTAAAGCAATTAGTTTGTCCTCTATACTACTTTCACTATACGTCACATAATTGTAAAGCGATTAGTTTGTTCTTGTCTATGTATTTTCCAACAATTTAGCATTGTACATGTAATTATGTTAAAACCAGAAAAATTTTAAGTCATGGGTTTTGCAACATTCTGAGAAAAGCACATTACTGTTTGAAAAATGATTTTAAATACTAAGCACTTATGGCTTATAAAGGACTCGTTTCTAAAATCCTTGCGGTTTTAGATTTCTAGAAATAGTTGGTTAAAGCATATGTCATAGACGAGCAAAACAATTTAAAGAGGTTTGGGAGCTTTAAAGGGGTAACTTTGTAAGGGATGGTCCGATTTTAAATCTGTTTGCAGATTCGGATTCTGCGTAAAATTCTAGACTAACAAGATGTATCGCATGACTAAAAAAATTTATAAGAACGCTCAAAAGTCGCTATAGTTAAGAAATCTTAAAATGAGGTAGCTCCTTGGGGTGATGATATCTTAAAAATTCCTAGAAATTCGGGTAGCTGAGAAAATTCTAATATTGATTGATACCAAACAAGATATGTTTATCTCGAAAGATGCATTGGTTAGACGAATAAAACTATTTGTTAGTTTTGCTTATAAAGCAAAGAGCAAAATTTAGAGGTTTGAGAGCTTAAAAGGGGGTAACTTTGTAAGGAGTAGTCCGATTTTAAATCTGTTTGCAGATTCGGGTTGTGCGTAAAATTCTAAGCTAACAAGATGTATCGCATGACTAAAAAAATTTATAAGAACGCTCAAAAGTCGCTATAGTTAAGAAATCTTAAAATTGGGGTAGCTCCCTTAGGGATGGCGCAATCTAAAAAATTCTTAGAAATTCGGGTAGCTGAGACAAATCTAATCTTAATTAATACCAAACAAGATAGGTTTATCTCGAAAGATGCAATGGCTAGACAAAGAAAACTATTTGGTTCAGATGTGGGGGCAAATGAGGGATTCTCCTCATTTCCTCCCAAATTTACATGTAAATCCCCATAAGGAGGAAATGTGGATGCTCATTTATCTCGAAACATAAAAAATTTAAGATAGGTTTATCTCGAAAGATGAAAAATGGTTAGTCGAAGAAAACTTTTTGGTCCAGATGTGTGGGGAAATGAGGGATTCTGGGGGAAATGAGGCGGTGGATGCCCCAATTATACTCTACTGGCGTGTAGTTATTGATTATAGACAATTAAACACTAAATTGCAAGATGACAAATTTCCGCTACCAAGTATCGAATCAATTATGGATTCGTTAGGAGGTGCAATATATTTTTCACGTTTAGATTTATATCAAAGTTATTATCAAATAGGATTACAAGAACAGTCCAGACCGTGTACGGCATTTAGTACGGACAAAGGACAATTTCAAAATGACTAGGTTACCGATGGGGTTAAAAGTAAGCCCGAGTATTTTTGCACGAGCGATGACAGTAGCCTTATCAGGATTAAATTACGAGAATTGTTTTACATATTTGGATGATTTAATTGTATTCGGAGATAGTTTAGAAAAGCACAATACAAATTTAGTAAAAGTACTCAATAGGTTAAGAAAAGTCAATTTAAAATTAAATCCAAAAAAGTGTGAATTTTTAAAGAAGGAAATTTTATATTTAGGGCACGTTATAACGGCACAATGGGTACAACCAGATCTAGAAAAAATTGCAGTCATGCAAAATTATCCAACACCACTTAACGCAAACGACGTTAAAAGGTTTGTAGCATTTGCCAATTACTATAGAAAATTTATTCCAAAATTCGCTTAAATAACAGCACCGTTAAACAAATTGTCTAGGAAAGGTGTAACTTTCCAATAGACCAATGAATGTCAAGCAGCATTCAAACTGTTAAAAACAACTTTAACAAACCCACCAATATTACAATACCCAGATTTTTCAGATAATAGTACGTTCATCTTACGCGCGGACGCATCAGGTTACGCGTTAGGAGCAGTTTTGTCGAATGGCGACGATAAGCCAGTAGCTTACGCAAGTAGAGCACTTAACAAAACCGAAATAAATTATTGTACAATAGAAAAGAGTTATTAGCTATAGTATGGGCAGTGAAAAAATTTAGACCATACTTATTTGGCAAAAAATTTCAAATTTTAACGGATCATAGACCGTTAGTATACTTATTTGGTATGAGTAATCCATCTAGTCGATTAACAAAATTTAGGTTAACATTAGAAGAATATGATTTTACAATAACGTATATAAGGGGTACAGAAAACGTGACAGCGGACGCTTTATCTAGAATTATTATAGATTCAGATTATTTAAAGAATATGGAACGAGCGGTTCACGAAAAAGTATATGTAACAACAAGAGCCCAAAGTAGAAAATTAGGCGACTCTCAAGTCGAATCAAAAGCATCAAAGGATGATGGGACTGATCACCCCAACATTGTTGAACTTTTGAAGCATCCGAAGGATGCAACAGAATTATGATTTGTAGCAGAGGAGGAGTTTAACAGAATCATTAAATCCAATAAAGGAAATAATTTTGTTTACATGCATGCATCAATTTATGATAGGAGTAAAAATATAATTTATTTGAAGCAAGGATCTCGATCAGCGTCAGCCTTCGAAGCGTCGTTGAGAGACCTGCAATTTCTTCGTAGAGAATTTACAATTCCGGAATTTATTATTATAAAAAACGAAGAATCGAAATCATTTTTATATAACTGTAAAGTCGGCCTCAATTTACTTAAAAAAAATGACATACGAATTAGTGTGATTAGGGAAGTCACTAATATTCAAAACTCAGAAACGCAAAGATTAATCATTAATGATTTTCATTTATTGCCTACGGGAGGTCACGCGGGCATCAATAGAACATACAATAACATAAAGCGATACTATTTTTGGTCAAGTATGCGAAAGGATGTAGAAACATTTATTAAAAAATGTGACGAATGTCAAAGACATAAACATTCAAATATTAGCAAACAGCCGATGATAATTACAACCACAGCTTCCGAAGCTTTCGAAAAAGTTTTTTTAGACTTAGTTGGACCATTGCAACCAGATGCAAATGGAAACAGGTACATTTTGACACTACAGTGTGATTTAAGTAAATTTGTAGAAGCATATCCATTACCAAATAAAGAGACTGGAAGTGTAACTAGAGCGTTTGTCGAGAATTTTATTTTACGCTACGGCATCCCACGCGAAATTTTAACGGATAAAGGTTCAGAGTTCATGTCGGAGATTCTTAAGGAAACTTGCAAATTATTAAATATAAAGCAGTTAAATTCTACAGCTTATCATCATGAAACTATTGGTGCGCTCGAAAACTCACATAAAAATTTAGCAGCTTATTTAAGGATCCAATGTCCGCAGTATTCAAATAATTGGAGCAGTTGGATACCTTATTGGTGTTTTGCATACAATAATTCAGTGCATACGGAAACTAAATATACCCCGCACGAATTAGTGTTTGGGAAAATTTATCAAATACCGTCAAACGTGGTAAACTCAGTAGACCCACTATATAATTTTGATAATTATCCAGCAGAACTAAAGTATAGATTGCAAGTCGCTGGAAATGAAGCGAGATATAATTTATTACAATCCAAAAGTAAACGAAAGCATAAGTTTGATATCAAAACTAAGCATGTTAATTATAAATTAGGAGATAAGTTGTTGGTTAAGAATACATCTCTTAATAAAAGAGATCCAATATTTGTAGGCCCATATGAAGTAGTTTTAGATAAGAATCCTAATGTTATAGTTAAGATAGATAATAAGTTAGTAGAAATCCATAAGAACAGAACAAAATTATATAACATAATGTAACACAATTGCAAGGAGCAGTATGAAACATGTACTAACAATTTATAAAAAATTTTATTTGAAAAACAAAAATTTTTTAGTGCACCCCGTGGAGGTGTGATGGTGTAATAGCCGAATATCATAATAATTTATAGTTATTACATTGAATTAAGTTTTATGCATTTAAAAGGTGAGTGATTTGTTATAGGAAGTGCAAAGTGCGGAATTGTACAGAAAGACAATCGATAGGAAGTACATGTGCAACGAACTCTAGGCTAGGTGTAATTGGAATTAGTAAATAAGCATAATTGCAAAATCATTGTTAGCAGTTAAGAATTAATATAGAATAAGAGCATTATAAGTCTAACCCTCAGATGTAACAGTTGTACTGCACCTTAAAGTGACAATTAAATTAAATATGTGAAATGGTCTTCGACTTTGTTTTAATCACCTCTACTGAAGCCCCCAAGAGAACACTACACATGTACTATGTAGTGCAGATCAAATACCTCTTTCTTAAGTTGCTCCCTCAGCAGCTTTTCACTCTATCTGTATCTAATAACTCAATATAAGTCCTATCTTATGTTGCGCAGTTACTGAAATTACTGTATCTACCTTAATTTCACATATATTTAATATAGAGTCCAGCTTTAACACTTACAAGAAATAAATGAGGTTTTAACTATGGACTATACATATAACCATTACTTAGAAATTAAGATTGTTACATTGTATAATGAATAAAATTAAGAAATAAGCAGACATGAGCTCTGTAAGTTCCCACAGACATTTGAGGGGCAGGAACAATCATAAATACCCCGAGAGCCCCAGATCAGTCAGTCAGTCTCAAGTATTTCAGCTTTAACAGTGCCGCCTACTTAGGCTACTCGCCCTAATATTAATTCAATTATTATTTTATTTCGACTTAGAATAATCATAACAGTTATCAAAATTCTATATTTAAAATCTATTTAAGAAATAAAATTTGTTACAAGAAGTTTTGGAAGAAGTTTTTAAAAAGACCGCTTCCAAGTTCGAATCATAACTTGCGTAATAATTAGATTTGATAAAATAGAAAAAGAAGCTAAGATTAGAAATGGTGTTAGATAGGGCTATATACTATCTCCCTTGATTTTTAATGTTTATATTGAAGAAGCTTAAAACTTAGCTAGAGAGAGAAAAGAGATAGGTATTAGTGTGCAGAAACAGAAAATTGATATGATACGTTTTGCAGATGATACAGCCATCATAGCAAAGTCTACAAAAGAGTTAGAATAGTTTTTGAATATTTTAGATAAGATACTACGCGTCTATCCAGTTCCAGGACTGAAGACCTAATGATGATGATGACTAAAGAATAACTATAGTATCGGAATTAACTCAGGAAAGACAAAGATAATCACAAGTAAGTTCGAAAACAAAATGATGATGATAATTGTCCACAGTTGTAGTCAACCTGAGACAGCGATTCTCCTGTGTAAGAACATCCCATACGTAGAACTCTGCGCTTACTGAATAGGCGGTTACTTGAATACCAAGCGAACAACATAATTAACATAATCTTTAGAGTTCATTTTGTAGGCTCTAAGTACCTACATAATATAGAAACGATCATTTTCAAATCGCAAAGGGTTTTTTATCCTAATTTGAATAATAGTAGCTGAATTTGCTTGCAAATTCTTGTAGATACAATGCTAGTGAAAATATGAATTTCAAAGATAAGACGTTTCGATTTCAAAAGCTATCACATCTGTCGCTCATGTGTTAGTCATGCCTGCTCTGTGTTACAAAAGTACTTTAAAATTGAAGTCAAAGAAAACTTCAGCATTTGTATTCATTACGAATACTGTTTCTGCGTAATGCGGTTCTAACTCTGAATGCAAATAGATTTCTTACGTTTTTGAAAACTTTCCATTTTTGTTATGCTGTGATTTGCTGGGAAATTGTCACGATAGTCTTGTATTACAATTCAGATAGCGTTTGTATAGAAATGATGTCAACACCCACAATTTGAACCTTTATTGTTTCTATTGTATGCGCGTTCTATGTGTATGCAGGCTCTTATATAATTTCATAAGAGGTGTTCTCGTAAACGAAAGGGAAGAACCCACTTGACAAATGAAACTAGCAGGTCCAGTGGAACGAGCCTACTGCATCGGTATAAGATTAACGGGCACAAGCAAAATGTGAGCTTTTTGGTGTAATTAGGGCTTTCCACGCTCGACACAACCGCTACTAATAAGAGTCTGTACGAAGTCTGAGAATTAATTACTGAGACTGATTGAAAAAAAAAACGTATACTTAAAAATTAAAGTACATCAATATGATGCCCTTCAAAATACTCCCCTTGGGCAGCTACATACTGATTCCTACGCTATTTCCGATTTTAATAACTCTTCTAAAACATTTCTACTGGTAGCTCGTGAAATGACCTCGTTACGGATGTTTGAATGTCAAGTACCGACTCAAAATATATTCCTTTCATGACTTGTTTGGCTCGGAGAAACAGAAAAAATCACACGGAGCCATATCAAGGGAATGTGGAGCTTGGGGCGACACTGCAATGCTTTTTGAGGTCAAAAAGTGTGTCACACTGAAGGCACAATGACATGATGCTTTGTCGGAATGAAGAATCCGCGTGTTTACAATGTTTGGACAAACTCGAAACACTTTTCGAAACCGTCCGAGTACTTCGAAATGGAGTTGTTGATTTACGATCTGTCCGGGTAGCATAAACTTCTTATGCACCACCACTTCGCTGTCCAAAAAACAAATCAACATCCGACGACTGATCGGCATGGCCAGTTGGTACGGACGCTTCATTCCAAATTTTGCCATTCTTACTTCTATACCCTCTAATCTTACACGTAAGGGTGTCCTTTTTCCCCAGAATTCTGATTGCCAGCCGCATTCCTAGCCCTTAAACACCATTTAGTGTGGGCACCAATACTTTCCAACCCAGACTTTGTTACGTGCCAAAGTGGCAGTAAACATTATTTTAGTTTAATTTTGATGTGCGGAAGTTTCGCGCCATAAATTCAAAAGACTCGGTGCGCGTATTTCCGTCACGTCTAAAATGGGTTGGACGAATAATTTCGCGCCGACGCGTGAAAGAACAAAAGTGGGAGAAGTGTTTCCGCGAGACTCTGTAACGTGGCTTTTTACCTCTGACCTTCGTGGAGAGCGGTTTTGTTCAGGTATTTTATCGTGCCTTTAGCTTTATCTATGTAGATCCTTGCCTTGCTTATCTGTTTATCGCCCTTATGCCATGTTTCCTTATCCGTTCCCTGCATAGGTAGGTGATAAATTTGTAGCCTTGGCTAAACCGCATTCCACGCCGGAGCACCATCTTTAAACACTTCAGAGTGGAGCCCTGAGATCGAGTCGAAGCTATTTGGATGGACGTAGGCGTACCCCGGGAGGAGGCCATGCTCTGCTAGTAGCCACCATCTTTAAACTGCCTTGAAGGGGGCCCTCAGTAGCCCTGATGGACTTCAACAGAAACCAACTTTAACCCAGGGACATATTCATGTGAGTATTTTGCGGTATAAAGTATTGTCTTAAATTTATATTTTCCGATAATGGCGTATTAAATTTGTGCATTGGTGACGTCATTGACAGATGGACGCGCCGAAATCTGTACAAAGATTAGCGTTACCAAACGGCTGTGGCGTCGCTTTTTCCGCGCTTGCGCGATGTATTTATGAACTTTAAAGTGTAAGAATTCGCGTTTTAAGCTGTAAGAATTTGGTGTATAAGAGAAGGAATATGGCAATTAGAGCCTTTCCTTTTGTTTTTATGACTATACAATGTATTCCTTAATGTTATTTATAGCTTTTTCACTAAAAAATCAATTATCTAATATCTAATGATCTTAAAATCCTAATTCGTGTTTTGGAACACGCCACATTGCTTTAGATGTCAAAATCAGTTGTTATAGTGATCTGAAGTTAGGCGGCCATTTTGGCATTGAAATATACAGCTTGTGTATTTAAAATGTTTGGCTGATTTAATGTTTTCCCAATTTAAATATGGTGTGCTTTTGTTAACTTTAATTATATTATTGTGAGTGATTAATTTGTTTTTGGATGCATAAATAAGTTTCTAGCAAGAATCAATCCCTTAACCCTACTTTTTACACGTAAGTACACATAATAAATAAGCATTCAAATAATTGCATGTCTTAAACACGGTTTACTATGAAACTATCTACTTTATATCAGATTAAAACATAACCCTTGCTGTTTAAAAAAAAAACCTGTACATAAATATCTTGTGTGTTTACACTAAAAAAAAAGTGTTTTAGTAATTTACCTGTTTAATTAATGATATTCGAATTATCTTTACAAGAAACCTTGTGTTTAAAAGCACTTAACGAAATAAATTGCCCTTTTCCAATATCTTTTTAAGAAACGTTAAACTACGGGTTGTTGCATTTGTTAAATAACACATTACCTACGTGTTTTTATAATTTGAAGTGTCTTTTTGTAGTTTATCAATGATATATTCTTTTTATTAAACACTAACCTTGCCTTCTTACACTTCTAAACGTGTTTTTTTAGTGTTTTGGATACTTAGCGTGATTAAATTTGTATATTATACCCTACGAATGCCTTTTTTATAGAAGATTTTTCATTTTTATATAGTAACGAAATTACCTAACCATATCTTTTACCTTCCAAAATGTTGTAATAAACTGAATCGCTCCATATCTGCTCCCTTTAATACTAAAATAAAGGAATTGCCGTTAACGTTTTAGTATTTAAACTCATTTGCGATAGTTGTTGATAACTCCCGCAATATCGAAAGAACATTCCAATAATTTGGAATACCGTCTTTTTATACATGTATCGTGGAATTTTTCTTTTGTATAGCGAGTATGAGTTTATCTTGATAGCATATTTTTTAGATATCGATATTTCAACGTAGGACCTTAAAATCCATAAGCGAGATTTGCCATTCGAATTGGTCGTCCAGCTCTGTAAGTCTAGAACGAGACCCAAAGAGCCGGTCGTTAAGCATTATCAGTCTAGATGAAGTTTGATGGTAAGTTTGTCGTTTTAGAATTTGTGAATCATTTTTTTAAAAATGATGTTGAAATTTTTCTTTATTAGTTTGGGTGAAACTCAAATGAGAGCTTCCCATCCCAGTAAATATATGCTTTATAAAATATCTTTTTGTTTTTCAACAATTTTATTAGTGAATCGAGTTTTGATTACTCTTATCTCTTCACATATCGATTTAAACCTCATTAAATGCCTTAAAATTATCTTTAAAATCGTTTAACCCTACGTATATCTAAGAGCTTTTCACGTTTTACTTCTTTGACAATGTACCTAATGTTCTTAGCTTCTACTTGGCTTAATAATTTAAAACAACCCGCAGGTTGTTTGGCAATATGGAACTTGCATATCTCTCAATTCACTTTTGATGTTAGGCATAGGCCTGTCAAATTAAATATCGTACCTGATGCCTTATCTCGTGATGTTGTCCCTCTTAACATTCCAAATTTAATTCCCGATACCTGGTATCTTAATATGATTAAACCCTTACGATTTACCTAATATTTTTTTGTTCTCACTATCAATTAGTTAACTTTAATTGCTTATTTACTCTCTTGTACTGTGTATATTTCTTACACGGTTAACTTTACTTACCTTAAATTAGCTATCTTTTTCTTTTGGTTGACTTTTTCTTGACCATACCGTTACTTATATATCACTTCATTCTCTACACCCCCCAATATAACTCTGTCGTTTCATTTAATTAACCCTCGAACTTTTCCTACTGCATATTATTTGGTTTTTAGTATTTTTCCTTACGTTATTTAATTTTTTGTGGTAATTGTCGTAACTTTGGTTGTAATAACTCATTGAATCTTTATGATTGGTTCTAGCTGATGTTGAGTGAATGTTTTTCTTCTTAGGTCTCACATAGGACACGCGCAGCCTATGCCATTGTTAGAAATAGTTCATATTCGCAGTTGCAAAAAACTAGGATTGCCTATTCCATGTGTTTTTCTTCTGAATTATCGCAGTCGCCCACATTATACTATAGCATTATTTGTTTCTTTTTCTACTAAATCAACATAACTTATAAACGTTTTTTTTCGTTGTTTTTTATTGAACTTTGTGATGAGGGGCTATCGCTTCTTATTGATATCTTATTAAATTCTCGGTTGTTTTAGCATATGGGGACAGTGTACCTGTATTTAATTGCTTATAATTAGGCATTTTTGTGTGTTTAGGGTGCTACTGTTTTAAAAAACTACCTTAAAACAGTTTGTTTTCGTGAGTTTGTATCTGTAATGATACTTTTAAGTTGTTGTGTCAACTTTTGTCTAATTTTCTTATCGTAGTGGATGCACTCGTTAGGAAAATGATCGTACTAGTTCTCTTAAGAGTCTAGTGAATTTTTTAACGTATGATACCTTATCTTGTCGGATTAATATCGCAGGTGGTCCTTCAGACTGCGCTGTGTTTAAATAGGGACAATTCTCTACCTTCTCTCGGACGCTTGTCCAAAAACTCTACTTTTTCATATCCCGCTGTCTCGGTTTATGCCTTATTCTTCCTTCGGTGAACCTGTTCTTGTCCCGGAACACCCGTCTGCCACATAAGAGTGATGTTCCCACACTCCGGGGTTATTGGCCACGTTGGCTGGTTGAGTAGCGCTTTGCTATCCACCTTTTTCTGTCTCTTTTGCTCAATGCGAGCCCTTCCTCTACTTTCTTCTACCTGGAAGTGCCTCTTATGCATTCCAAATAACCACCTCCTTCTTTTTACCGTTCCTGTTTCTCTGCCTTTTCATTTCCGTTAGTCACCGTGTGGTTGCGCGGGAGGTTTTTACAGACACCTGGACCCCGTCTCTGGGAATCTTTCGTGGGGTCATGCGGTGCCGCTG
This sequence comes from Platerodrilus igneus, assembly GCA_036346225.1. NCBI lineage: Eukaryota > Metazoa > Arthropoda > Insecta > Coleoptera > Lycidae > Platerodrilus > Platerodrilus igneus. The sequence continues at coordinate 2,543,524 of JARFIW010000921.1, forward strand.
TTAGCGCATGGGCACTGGCAGTGATGGTATGTATGAGTGTGTGAATGTGTGAGTGAATGAGTTTATATCTATGTCGATATATATCGTGTGGGTATCGGGTAATGGTATCACCGATATCGATTAACGCCGGGTGCAGGGATGCACCCAAATGCTTTTGCCGGTCCCTCGTGCCGTTTCTTGTAAACGGACCTGCTTCACAGGTCGCTCTTTTTAGAGGGTACGAGAAATTCCTATTTAACGGCTCCACGGAGCCACTCTATCGTTACCTTTATCTATTATCTTTGATAATATCTAAGTTAATACCTTTACCTTATTTATCATCTTAGATAATAACCTTAGTTTAGTCTCGTTATCTTACCGACTACCATTAGTAATAACTTCGAGATAATTTCACGTTATCTTACCGATTATATTTAGTAATAACTTTTGGTTAATATCGCGTTACCTTACCTACTATCTTTAATAATAACTTTAGCTTAATATCGCGTTATCTTACCTAGTATCTCAAATAATAACTAAAGCTTAATATTGTTACCTTATCTATTACCTTTGATGATAACAATTTAAGCTTAATATCGTTATCTTATTTATTATCTTTAACAACAATTTGAGATCTTGTCTTATCTTTTTATCTTCCTAACGTCTGGTATTTATGACCAGATGTGGGAATTATTTTTCTTGAAATTTAAGTGAAAAAGCTAACCTGATGTAGAAATGTAATTTGTTAGGTTAGCCATATAAGGATTTAGTAGGGTGGTACTTTTGGTTAATTTGTTGATTCACAAACATTGTCATGGACAAGTTTTGATGTGTACCGTTAAAAAAAACAAAGTACCAGTAACAAAAATTTGCTAGAGTGTAAACCAACGCACTCTCAGGAACATTTTTAAATTTGGGCACCTTTTGCCAACAAAGAACAGTTTTGATGCAGCGCTCATGTGCGTTTGCATGTAGGAAACTTTAATGTTAGCTTTAGTTTAGATAGGTTAGGCGACTTGTCGCATTTGTTTTAATTTAAGTAGTGTTTCATGCTCCCCGACAAATTTGTGCTGTCGATTATTAGTGTAGTCAAAAACAATGGGGCTACATTTTCCGTTTCCTGGTACTTTGGTAGACGTGTTATCGGTCGAAAAAACCAGGTGGCGCCTTATATAAACATTTTGTAGGTTTTAAGTTAGGTTTTATGTAGGGTAGTTACGACTTAGATTTTAAGCTGTTACTGTGCTAACAGACTTTTTCTTTTTTAAGTTTTTTCTTTTGTGGCTTTGTCGCGATTGTTACGTGCCAAAGTGGCACTAAACATTGTTTTAGCTTAATTTTGATGTGCGGAAGTTTCGCGCCATAAATTCAAAAGATTTAGTGCGCGTATTTCCGTCACGTCAAAAGTGGATTGGACGAATAATTTCGCGCCGACACGTGAAAGAACAAAAGTGGGAGAAGTGTTTCCGTGAGACTCTGTAACGTGGCTTTTTACCTCTGACCTTCGTGGAGAGCGGTTTTGTTCAGGTATCGTATCGTGCCTTTAGCTTTATCTATGTAGATCCTTGCCTTGCTTATCTGTTTATCGCCCTTATACCATGTTTCCTTATCATTCCCTGCATAGGTAGGTGATAAATTTGTAGCCTTGGCTGAACCGCATTCCACGCCGGAGCACCATCTTTAAACACTCCGGAGTGGAGCCTTGAGATCGAGTCGAAGCTATTTGGAGGGACGTAGGCGTACCCCGGGAGGAGGCCATGCTCTGCTAGCAGCCACCATCTTTAAATTGCCTTGAAGGGGGCCCTCAGTAGCCCTGATGGACTACTTTAACTCAGGGACATATTCATGTGAGTATTTTGCGGTATAAAGTATTGTCTTAAATTTATATTTTTCGATAATGGCGTATTAAATTTGTGCATTGGTGACGTCATTGCCAGATGGGCGCGCCGAAATCTGTACAAAAATTAGCGTTACCAACCGGCCGTGGCGTCGCTTTTTCCGCGCTTGCGCGATGTATTTATGAACTTTAAAATGTAAGAATTGACGTTTTGAACCGTAAGAACTTTGCCATATCCTTAACTATTCAGACAGATGATTTCCAAGTCGGTCTTGGTGCTATTTTGAGTCAACCTACTCCAGAAGGTGACAAGGTCGTCAGTTATATTAGTCGCTCATCTTCCAAACCCGAGAGCAATTATTCTGTCGCCGGGAAGGAGTATTTAGCAGTTTTTTGGGCAATCGAGAAGTTCAGCCCGTATATCAAAGCCATTCACTTTACCGTTATCATCGGTCACCATTCGCTCATCTGATTTATCAAACACCAAAGTCACCCTGAGCATCCGCTGAAAAGGCAAAACTCATGCCATACTTGAAACTCTTTCTCGTTCTGTTCCTATCCTCAAACCCATTTCTCTTTCGACCATTTCTTCTCTTGAAGTTACCCTTTCTACGTGTGATCGCCTGGTATAATTCGATGTTGCTAGGGTTCCTAAATATTTTAAACGTTTTCCCTCTTGGTCCGTAGTGAACAATATTGTTTTCCGTTGCAGTTAAACTTTTATCGCTGCCGATTTTTCAGACGATCGGAAAATCGTCGTACCTTCTGAGTGGCGCATACAACTGATATGCCTTTATCACGATCCCCTACTTCCGGCCAGTGTGACGTTACCAAAACTTCTGATTGTCTCCTCCAAATCTATACTCAGAGCTGACGTCATTCCCTACATCCGACATCAGACATCCTGTTCGTGCAGCTTACAAAGTTGACCTGATATCTTTGCTCCTATGCCCAAACCTTCCTATTTTTGGCAAGCCATTTCCTGTGATATCTTTTTGCCCGTTCCACTAAAAGACTTTCCTCTATCCTTGTAATGGTTTCCCACTTTAACAAATTTTCCTTACTCTTTTCTTTGCGCATCGCCACTGCAGTTTCCGATTCAAATATCCATGAAGAACGAGTTTTCTCATTTTTCGGCATCCCACAATACCTAGTCACTGATAACAGTGTACAATTTTGCACCCGTGAATTCGCATCCTTATGTGCTGGTTAACACACCCGAATCCTTTTCACTGCCCGTTTCCACCATCAAGCCAATTCTGCCGAACGCGAGTTATGTATCCCCCAATTACCTATATATATATTGATATATTGAATCTAATAGGAATTATTAGAAATTATTAAGTAAAAGTATAAGTTCAATGCAACATTGTAACACAAGGATAACCCAGAGAGGTTATCGACAGTTCATGTGAACGGACATGCAACTTTGCATCCGTGAGGGCAGTGATACTGCAGGTGGCAGGTCACAGGCGGTCAACAGACCGCAATTACTTAGAATTAAGTTGTTATATTGTATTAAAGTGTACAATTAAAGAGAAATGCAGACATGAGATCTGCAAGTTCTCACAGCCGTGTGAGGGGCAGGTTATTATAAAAGGCCCGGGAGCTCAATGCCCGGCAGTCAGTCTTCGAACTCCATACTTCGTTGTTCAAGCTACTCACTAGTACAATAATTAATTTTTAGTATTATGTACAAGTTATCTAAATTTTAAACTAATAAAAATATTGTTAAAGTTTTAACGTTTTTTAAAAAACCAGCTCCAAAGGCCCGAACCTTAACTGGCGCAGTCGCAACGGATGTCAAAACGGCACTGAAAATCCAAAAATCGGAAGATTGGTGACCAAGAATTTTTATTCGAAATTTTGGCAGAACCCAAACCAAGTTGGAGGAAGAACAAGCATGGTCTGAATCCAGCAACAAACCAAGTTGGACAAGGAACAAGAATCGTCTAAGGCCAACAAAACAAACCAAGGTGGACAAGATACAGAATCGATCGAACCCACCAAAGAAACAGATGAAACTAATGTAAGTTCATTTCCATAAAAATTTTCTTTTAACCAAATTATAATTGATATATGCTAGTATTATTTTATTGATCATTGTTTTATGTATTTTATATTATGAATATTTTTGAAAATAGTTCAAAGTGAATTATTTTCAAAACGAGACTATAAAACATTTTATGAAACTTGAATGTTAAAGAAATATTTTTTCTTTAAAAAGCAAATGAAACTTGAATTTTAAAAAAAAGAGACTTGATTATTTACAAAGAGATTTTCTTAAAACAAATAAGAATTGAATTTAAAAAGAAATCCTTACCATAATTAATAGAACGAACTCAAAAATAATCCAAAAAAAAAACGGGCGCACATTCACTAAACACCAAAATAAGAAACATCAATTACCGCGATTCAACGCACGTTTATAAACCGGCAAACTAGAAACACAGAACGCAATTTAATTTCAAAGCTAATTCGAACAAGCAGTACAGAACGTTTAATAAAACCATTGACCTCTATAATACTGAATAAATCACAAGAACATTCTGCATTAACTAAAAATACGGTAACTTAAAACCACCTAAGAAAACAAAGCTCGCATCTTTTATACACTTAGAACATCAGAGAAGTGCAATAACTTTCAACTTTCAGCTTAACAACGCAATATCATTATTAAAATCGCTTTCAGAATCCTTGCACAGTACTAAAGAAATAACTTTCAACTTTCAGTATAATTTCAATTTGCATCATACACGGGATAATAAAATCGACGCAGTTTCTACATTAATACCTACAATCCATAAAAGCATGTACAATTGCAATAAAATCTAAACGTTTTTCAACTAAGTAACCAGCATTATAAAGTGCATTATTTCAATACGAAAATAGAATAACGCAAAACGCTCATAATTACGCCTGAAACTAGCATTACGGGAGATTCAATTACAAGTCGTAAACACCGAGAGATCTAAAAATAAATAGACGTAACACATTATGCAAGCAGTTAGCAATTACAGAAACAGACGTATCTAATTTCTATTAACACCTGTAAGTGTTAAGTACCTCAACAAGTATAATCATATGTACGCAATTATTACAAAGTAACGAACACTATATCTTTTAGTAGTTCATGCAAACAATAAAGTGCAGGAGAAATTAACCTCGGGTCATATTAATTATAAGTTAACAGAAGTTAAATAAAACAACGCTAAACGAGAATAAACCCATCCATTTCAGATTCCTTAAGAAATATAAATTAAAAGCTGCATAAAAACAATTAATCCAAGACTACGGTAATTAAATTCAACATTATTGAATACAAATCTCGTGAATACATCACCGCATTGTGTAATTAAATATAAATAAACAACGACTACGATTTTAAAAATAACTCGACGCAATATAAACTTAAAATTAATAAACCTAATACTACAAGTACGAAATTAATCTCAAATTCTTACCAAATTTTATCCACCCAATCCAAACTGAAAATTAACCATTCCTAACTAAAAAATAACGCCGAAAAATAACGAAATAAACATCAACCTTTACCAAATCTTTATGTACCTAATCTAATTGAAAAATTAACAAACCAAAACCAAAGTTAACGTCACAAAAAGCAAAACTAACCCCAATTTTTACAAAATTCGAAATTATTTCATCCAAAAGAAAAACTAATACATCCAAAGCATAATTAACGTTACAAATAGAAAATCAACCCCAATTTTTACAAAAATTGAAATTTCACAACCCAAACGGAAAATTAATAAATCCGAAGCAAAAGTAACCATACAAATAACGAAATAAAGCTTAATTCAAAAAAAAAAAAATAAATTTTAAATTTTCCAAAAATCGAAAACAACCCTTAACCAACATGAGTAACACAGACTTACGTCTCTATTTAGAGACAATTCAGACGTTTGATGGCACGCAGGCCCATCTCTCGAATTTCATTGGAGCATGTGAAATGTTCCTAAAAACCTTTTACAAACCCGGAGCTGACGCAAGAAATTCATTGCTTATACGCTTAGTAATAAGTAAACTAGCCGGAAGGGCACTAACATTAATCGCCAGTAGGGACGACTTATCGGAATGGGACCAGTTTAAACAGCTACTAATTGCATATTTTGGAGACCAACGTAATATAAAATGCCTGGTACGAGACCTAATAAACCTTAGAATAGAACACAACCAATCCCCCTACCAATTCGGAATGAAATGCCAAGACGTGAGAAGTTTAATTTTAACCAAACTAAAAATCGAAGAACCCGATCAAAACGTTAGACATTTAAAAACCAAAATGTACGACGAAATGGCACTAGACACATACATAAACGCTTTACCAGAACGACTATCGGATAAAATCAGATTCCAACGACTCCAAAATCTAGAAGAAGCTATGAGCCTAGTAATAGAAGAAGAAAATGTAATGTATTACCGCAACAGACTATACAACCCCAACGCGAATAAAAGTTATTCACCAACAAAACTATACAAGCTACAAGACAAACAATCCTCAACAAAATTCACACCCTTTAACCCACAAACAAATCAACCGCGAAGTAACAACCCAAGTTTTAACAATACCAATTTTAATAATCAATATAAACATTTTTCAAGACCAACATTCAACCCAACTTTTACGAAACCCGCATTCCAACCGAGATTTAATCAAAACCTAAACCAACAAAGACCAGTATTCAACGCAAACCCCAATAGAAATACACCAATGACTAATACTCATAACAACCCTAACAATTATTACAAACCAACACCAATGGACACCTCATCTGGTAACACCAGACAAAACACAAAAATAACACATATCCGACCAAACCCTCATCAGAAACGTAATTTTACATCAGAAGAATTATTCCATCAAGAAATAGAAAAATTTGACACTGACCAGAATAATGACATCGAGACACCTACGAACAATGAAACAAACCATGCAGAAACTTACGAACGTGACGAACAATACGAAACTTACGAGGAGTATGATGAAGAAAACTCGAACCCAAATTTTCAAATGGACCCGTTCATAGACAACCAAACTTAATAAACTTAAATAACATAAATCACTTAGTATTACCATACATAGAAATACCCCACGCCAAATTCAAACTATTAATTGACACCGGATCATCGAAAACATTGATTAGCCCCAGAACCGTACAAAAACACTATTTAGATTATGTAGAAAGAGAACCATTTAAAATTAAAACAGCTCATCAAACGACACTACACCAATTCGTAGCCAATATACCCTTACCGAGAACATTTAATGTTAAAATGAAACATAAATTTTGTGTATTCGAATTTAACGATAAATATGACGGATTAATCGGAATGGACCTTCTAAGAAAATTAGGAGCCAACATTGACATTAAAAATCGCTTATTAAGGACAAAATACGGAAAAATCCTAATTAAATTTCAAAACACACAAATTGAACAAAAATACACTATAGAACCCCGAACGGAAAGAAAAATAAAAATCCCAGTAAAATCTAACAAAAATTTAGGAATAATAAATCATATGACATTTCAGCAAGGAGTAGAAACCCCAACCGCGTTAGTTCAAATAAAAGATAATTATGCAACCACAACAATATTAATTTCAAACGACTATCCCGTAGAATTATCATTGACAGACCCAATTAACGTAGAAGAACTAAATTTTAACGAAATGGAAATAGACGAGAATTTAGAAAATAACTACAACCCAATAGAACATGACGAAATGTTAAGAGAAAATTTAACTAACATCCGCTTCAATACCGACATCAATCAAGAAGAAGAAAGAGCAATTAAGAACTTATGTTTTGAATACCGAGACATATTCCATTGTGAAGGAATACCATTAACATTCACCAACACAGTAAGACATAATATCGAGTTAACAGACAATAAACCAATCTTTACAAAAGCATATAGACTACCTCATGCAAGCCAAGAAGAAGCTGACAGACAAGTAGCAGACTTATTAGACCAAGACATAATCCAGCACTCCAATTCACCATGGAGCAGCCCCGTGTTAATAGTACCTAAGAAATTAGACGCAACCGGAAAGAGAAAGTACAGAATGGTAATAGATTATAGAAAGTTAAATGAAAAAACGGTAGATGACAAATATCCACTACCAAATATTACCGAAATTTTAGATAAATTAGGCAAATGCCAATATTTTACAACATTAGACCTAGCATCAGGATACCATCAGGTAGAGATGGAAGAAAAAGACATATCAAAAACAGCCTTCAGCACACCTAGAGGACATTACGAATACAAACGAATGCCATTTGGACTAAAGAACGCACCCGCTACTTTTCAGAGAGTCATGGACAATATACTACGAGGAATACACAATGAAAAATGCCTTGTATACCTTGACGACATCATAGTTTATTCCACATCACTGGTAGAACACATAGAAAGATTGACAGAAGTATTCGAAAGACTTAGACAAGCACATTTTAAAGTACAATTAGACAAAAGTGAATTTTTACAAAAAGAAGTATCAATTTTAGGACATGTAATAACACCCCAAGGAGTAATGCCAAATCCAGACAAAACAAATGCAGTTCTAAATTACCCATTACCAAAAACAAACAAAGAAATTAAAGGATTTCTAGGACTTAGTGGTTACTACCGCAAATTCATTAAAGGTTACGCTCAGATAACCAAACCCCTGACAAATTGTTTAAAAAAGGGAAACAAAATTGAACACACCCCGGAATTTATTAAAGCCGTAGACAAAATTAAAAACATATTAACTAATCACCCTGTATTAGAATACCCAGACTTTACAAAACCATTTATACTGACGACAGACGCATCGAATGTAGCATTAGGCGCAGTATTGAGCCAAGGAAAAGTAGGTAGCGATAAACCTATCAGCTACGCATCCAGAACCCTAAATGAAACCGAACAAAAATATAGCACTATAGAAAAAGAGTTATTAGCCATAATTTGGGCAACAAAATATTTTAGACCTTACCTATACGGAAGAAAATTTTACATATATACCGACCATAGACCACTAGTATGGTTATGCAAACTGAAAGAACCAAATTCAAAATTACAAAGATGGAGAATCAGACTCGAAGAGTATGATTACGAAATTATATATAAAAAAGGAATTTATAACAATAACGCAGACGCTTTAAGCCGAATCCAACTCAATGCATTAGAAACGGAATCCATTATAGGAAACGTAGACGAAGCATAAATAAGGGAAGATCCAGACGAGATCGACACAATACATTCGACACAAAACGAAGAACCAAAAAACGCGATTAAAATTTTAAACGAAGCAATCGATATGAAACCCAACCAATTTATAATAACCGAAGTTTTAAATAACCCCAATCCAGTAAAATATACAAAAGTAGATAATAAAAAGATATATCAAATTCAAATAACTAAAGATGATAACGAGGAACAAATAATTAAAATTTTAAAAGAATACACCCCCGAGAAAAAACGATTTTATTTTTATTTCAATACCGAACATTTATACCAAAGATTTTCAGAATTATACATTAAACTATTCAATAACTCTGGACCTGAACTCATCAGATGTACTAGAAAATTAATAACACTAGACGACCCTGACGAAATAAACGATGTAATTAGAAATCAACACGAAGGAAAAACCAACCATCGTGGAATTAACGAAACAATAAAACAACTCATAAGACGTTATTATTTTAAAGACATGAAGGACTTGACCACAGATTTCATTAACCAATGCGAACTATGTGACAGAGCGAAATACGACAGGAAACCCCCAAAGATACCTTTAATGTTAACCAAAACACCCGACAAACCATTTCAAAAACTACATGCCGATACTCTAGTAGTAGAAGCACAAAACTATCTAACAATTATAGACGCATTTACAAAAATAGGCCAAGCAATACCAATCACATCCAAAAATAGCACTGACGTGACCCAAGGATTTTTACAATATTTCACATTTTACGGAACACCCGAATCAATAACTTTAGACAATGGTAGCGAATTTAAAAATGAGACAATACAAAACACTTTAGAACTCCACAAAATAAAAATTCATTTCATAACGGAAAAGGAACATATAACCAATTTAATGTCATACGCACTAATCGCCTATAATAACACTATTCACTCATCAACAAATTTTACACCCTTAGAATTAACATTAGGACATTCAGATTCACGGAATCCCTATGACATACACTACAATAAAGAAGTATATCAACAATATGCGAAAGATCACAAACAAAAACTAAAATTAACTTATGACAAGGTAAAAGATAAATTAGAGAACGATAAGGAACGTATCACCACAACCCGAAACAAAAATACCGACTCAAATAAATTTTCAATAGGACAAACCGTATACGAGAAAAACTTTCAAAGCAAGCGACATAAAACAGCACCCAGAAATTTAGGACCATTTAAAATTAAGAAAATATCAGATAAAAACATAGCAGTAGTAGACAACGGTAAAATAACGAAATACATTCATTTAAAAAACCTAAGACACCCTGTAATTTCAGATGGACAATCATCACCCTTACCGTCAACCTCCACCCAGGTAGAACGGACAACCAAGTAATAATATAAAAACAAAAAACAACCCCGGTATACTACCAATTAAATTAGGCAGTATACAAATTACAATATTTACTCAAATAATATCCAACCTTACTTTAACGCAACAACTTTTAGCAACATTAAGAAAACGAAATAATATTTTTTAGAAATCTAGATAGTAGAAAGTAACAATTATCAATATTATCATTTATTTGCTTTTCCAACAAAGGTTACTAGCACATACCAAGTAATCATACCCAAAACCAAATTCCTATCCCTAAATGAACTGAGATATGGTTATACAAACGAAAAATGTACTGAAGTAACACCAAACCAATATTTATGTCAATCGATGACGACAACAACCATTCAAGAAGACAGCCCTTGTGAAGTACAACTATTAAAATTCTCAAATCATTACGAAAACTGTGAAACCAAACAAGTGCAAATAACTAATATGAAAATTCAAAAAGTTACAGATAACAAATGGATAGCCATTTTCCCAACAGAAGTAATAGCAACCATCCACTGCAACCAAGATGAAAATAACCAAGCATTAATCGGAAGCAAACTAATTACCCTCAAAGAAGACTGTTATGTGAAATTGAAAGATGAAGTAATCAGAGTTTATCAAGATCCCATAGCAACAAAGAAACTTGCAAACCTACCGGAACTACAATTCAAAATACAACAAGAAGACGAAGAAATAATCAAGAAACCTATGAAGCTAGAGCATCTAGACTTAGACGACCTCAACCACGCCGTGAAATTAGTGGAAAGTTATAAAGAACAATTAAGTGAACTCAAAACGCCAAAGTTACATTATAATAATATAAGTGTTTGGACAATTGTATTGATCATTTTAATAATTTTGTAATCATGTATGTATTATACAAAATGTACCTTAGATATAAGAATGAAGGAAACAGTTCTAGATTTAAGGAAACAAAGAAAAATAAAGAAACGACAAGTATACCTTTAGAAATAATGAATTTTAAATGAAATTGAATTATGTATTTTATGTATTTAAAAATTAAGAAAAACCTTAATTTTTCATTTACGGTGGGAGGAGTTATGTATCCCCCAATTACCTATATATATTGATATATTGAATCTAATAGGAATTATTAGAAATTATTAAGTAAAAGTATAAGTTCAATGCAACATTGTAACACAAGGATAACCCAGAGAGGTTATCGACAGTTCATGTGAACGGACATGCAACTTTGCATCCGTGAGGGCAGTGATACTGCAGGTGGCAGGTCACAGGCGGTCAACAGACCGCAATTACTTAGAATTAAGTTGTTACATTGTATTAAAGTGTACAATTAAAGAGAAATGCAGACATGAGATCTGCAAGTTCTCACAGCCGTGTGAGGGGCAGGTTATTATAAAAGGCCCGGGAGCTCAATGCCCGGCAGTCAGTCTTCGAACTCCATACTTCGTTGTTCAAGCTACTCACTAGTACAATAATTAATTTTTAGTATTATGTACAAGTTATCTAAATTTTAAACTAATAAAAATATTGTTAAAGTTTCAACGTTTTTTAAAAAACCAGCTCCAAAGGCCCGAACTTTAACTCGCGTTAACCGCTCTATCAAGGCAATGTAAACTTCTTATACCCGTGACACTGGGATGTTAACCTTTGTAAAATTTCCTGTTGGTCTTACTGATTTAGACGACAGCCACTGTTGGCTTTGCCGCCATGTTTCCGGATCATACTAAAAAGACCAACTCTCATTGCCGGTATTTACACAATCCAAAATGCTTAGAACATTTTCAAATTGTTGAAGACAATCCTGTGCTGGAATGTTGGCACGGAGTTTCGTTCATCTGAGAACTTTTTAAAACCATTTTTACACAATGCTTTTCTGGAAATCTTTCTAACTGTCTCGTGGTTAATATCAGTTTATCTGACAACATTTGAATGGTTAGCTCCGATCTTGCTGCATAAGAACGCGTACACGTTGAACGTTGGTGGCACTTCGCACTACAGCTGACCTTTCACTTTGCGACCCAGTTTCGAACGTTTTTAAAGTTTTTGTGCCATCAGAATATTTGTGCACAAATCAGGACTTTATCATCGAACACATGTCCGTCGCAGTTTATCCGAGTTTCGCGCAAAATTTGATCGCCTATCTTTGCCCGATATTACGGTGCAATATTTTCGTGTCACGCACTACATATATAAGCTTCAACATCACGACACAACCGGAGAACCAACGATCGTACGGGAGTCTCAAATTAAGGTTAGGAGATTAACGACCCGAAATGGCAGATTTGCAATGTCACCATATGCGTCGCAATATATCAGTCTCATTACATAGTTGTCAGACTTCGTTGAAATAAAAGGAAAAAATGGGGTTCAAAAGAAAAGAAACAACAAATTGAATTACATTTTTTTCCAAAAAAATCCCGATAAGTAGCGTAATTGATCTAAAGGGTAATTTTTGCATGATCTTAAAGTATCATATTGTAGCACCGCTTAGTCTAGGAATAATACATGAGAATGTGAGACGCTTATACACTATAGATGATTGACAAGTCATGCGGTGCGAGATTTCTTGTTTGACAAGTACAAGACTGCATTTAACGATTACAGTAGGTACATTCGATGTATTATTTATATATTCTGATATGTTCCCAAAATAATTAGAACGATTGAATAAAATATAAATTGCCGTAATGAGCGTTAGTTGGTCAGTTCAAATTGCCGCTTTGATCACGATGTTAGCTCTGAAGTTGGGTTCTAATTAAAGCTTTAATGGTCGTACATATGTAATATAAATAACTATTCTATAAATTACTGTAGTGGGCATATAAATTAATTAATGCTTGAGTAGTTAATCATATTCCTTCAATAATAAGTTAATTAAGAAGATAGCATCCTAGCGTTAGAAGGAAGATGCTGGTATTGTTAGCAAAGGTCTGAAAATAAATTATCGTGAAAGCTTTTAGAAATTTTATTATAACTACGAGTTACTGAAAGGACTTGTACAATCGATTTGAAAATAAAGAGCTTGTAGTGTATCCGACCTGAGGGCTGACCCACACGCCCTCTATAAACGGCACATCGGGATCCATGATCTAACATTTAGTGGCTGTGACTCGACGACTACTACGTTGTGTTGTTATAATTTAACCCAAATTCACACTGGGAAGATGGCGTTAAGGCGGGAAGGTTTGAAATAAAATTACAGAATTTACCTAACTTGACTTTTAATCAAAGCAATAACCACTAATCCACTAAACCACTAGGTCATTGGCATGATAGCATAAAAATGACATTTAAAACAAAAAGTGCCGTACTCAACCTAGGCGATTGGGGAAAAAGCACAGCAAAGAAAACTCCAAACTGCCTTCACACTTCCAACTGCATTTGGCACATCTCGACAAAGACAGGTGACATATAAGTACCCAGATCACCAACATTGAATTTAACGGGATGTCAACTGTTACCCAGACATACCACACTTGACAACTGAAGAAACGTTAGTGTAAACCAGCTAGTCTTTTCTGGTAGGTACTGAGGCCGGATAACCAATACTACTCAGGTAAAGTTGAAAGAGGGGGAACACCATGAAGGTAAAATCTGCCTTGACTACCAATGTTCCTCCCAGTACGGACATAAAATGTTAGTAATATTCAACAAGGTTCGATCACACGCGCCCACATACACGCACTAACCGTTTCCAGTCTGTGTTACAAAAATATTTCACAAAGGCTAGCCGACTTCCTATTATTTGCAAAAGTGTACAACTACCTTGACAAGATAAAATGAATCGCCGAAATGAACTTATGGTGTGATTGCGCGTAGCCAAAAATGCGCTTATTATTGAATAGACTATCTCTAACATAGTCATAAATGCAAACGCGAAGGCTCGAGATGGTCGGTCATACCAGAAGTTCCATTTCATTACATCACAAAAATTAGCACAAATATTAGTTAATTATGTAGGAACATCGGCTAGATAATAGGATAAACAAAACAACAAACGTATCATTAAGTTAAACTCAGATGTGAGCAGTGCAGTTGAATACGTGGTTAATACGCTGAAATAAAACAATTACACATAATAATAATGTCAAATGAAACAAAAATATCAAACATTATTAAATATGTTGGCAGCAAATACATGCCCAAAATTCTAAAGCATAAATACAAGCCTTGATTCAGGCGCTAAACGTTTATATAAATGCATGTTTGTTAAATATATTAAATCTAGTAAGCAAACGTTAAAAATTATTCATTATGATTCCATTGGTTAAAACGTACTTATTGAGAATTAAACACATCGTGGCATTACAAGTTACAACCAAAAAAATATACACAACAACGTTGCGGTTAATTCAATTACTATCTTAAAACCAAACCAAATATAACGTAGAAATATAATACTGTTGATATTCAAACTTTCTTAATAATTTGATTCAATATATTTAAGGGATGATGTTGATACTAATTGCTCGTAAAATCACAGTAAGGGTACATTTACTATTGATTCGGTAACAGGTGCAATGCAATTAGAGTAGCAACTCTGTATTAAATACTAAATAAACATTATTTCAAATTAACGAATATTAGTTTTATCCTGATTTAGATACTAAATAAACAATTTAAATAAATAAATATTAATTCGTTTGTTAAACCAAACAATACACCTTTACACATACAACAAATTCAATAAAATAGTAAATTTACCTGAAATTGCGTATTAGACAATCCTCATCAAATTCTAAGTCAAAAGCAACAGGTATCCCATAAATATATTTCTCTCAATGGTTAAATAACTAATGGTTTTACAATAAGTACCAACATCACACTCAAAACCAGAGGTAATCAGATTACCTTAAATAGCAACTACATTATCAACATAAACATTACCTTTTAATAAAAAACCGCCAAGTGAAATTTTACAACCTGTCATTTTGAAATCTAAAAACAAAGTCGTTTTAACCCTGTCGACTAGATCCATCGTTCCTACACATGCGCCCCTCATAACAAATTCTGAAATAAAGGAATGCGTTCAGAAATCTGCAAGTGGTTACTGAGCTATTCTAACAAATACCTTCAAATATCGAACTACAGTATAATACTTATAATAATTATCAACCAATGAGAAATCGACTTAGAATCACTACGGATCACTACAAACTGTTATTGCAAATAGAATTTTCTTTACAATATTAAACAATAAAAAAGCCTAGTAAACAGGTCTTCCAAGTTGTCTTGTAGTGAAACTCAGCTACACCACTAAAAATAGGAAACTGAGCTGAATGTGCCCCCAAATAAAGCTACAAAGATATACAATTAAGTTTTGCTACCAGGCAACTTCACACTAAAAGTTAAGAAGTTCAAACAAGGTAAGTTTGCGCCCTGGTAGTAAATTATGTAAAAATCATGAGATATAAAATAATTTAAAAACTAAAAAAATAGAACTGTACAACATAGAAAACTGTGACTTTAATAGTAGAAATACGCTAAACTACAGCAGTACGTTAACTGCAAGGTAGTTTCCAAAATACCTAAAAGTTCAGCGTTAAAGGTACAATATACCTAACTACATAACCCACAAGTATGTATAAACTATAACACAATAAATGTGGCAGAACAAAACAAAACGTAAGGCAAGGCATTAATCAGTTAAACAATCAAGGTAACTTTACCAAAGGGTTAGGAACTTGAACAGAAACCCCAATATGGTAACTTGCTTAGAAAATTTTACATTTAATTATTAAAATTGGCAGCAGCTCTATCGGTACTTATAGTGACAACGACTATAGGGGTCGGTATGAGAGTCTAAGCCACACTACTGCAATGTGGAAAGCAACGGAAACCACCACAATACCCTCCAACTACACAGCGTACACAAAGTGTTTTTTGAGATGATAGCATTCTCTGAGTAAGAGATTCCGGAGCTAAAATAGTCTCACATTTGGATCTCCAGAAGGAAATATAAAGGTAGACCTGCAACATTCTGCGAGTCGGAGCGTGGAATATCAGAAGTATGAAGCAAGTATGTACGCTAGAGAATCTGAAAATTGAAATGGATAGGTTAGCAGTAGACATAGTAGGGATTAGCTAAGTTCGGTGACCAGGGCCGGAGGCTTTTTGGAGAAGAGACTTTAGAGTAATTCATACAGGATCAGAGGAAGGAAATTCGGGTGTGGGTATAGTTATGCGAAAAAAGATAGTACGCTTTGTAGAAAACTATTTACAAATTAAAAAGAGTACTCATTTTCAGATTAGAATCTAAACCAGTAAATACAGTAATAATACAAGTATACATGCCCATCTCTAGCTACAGCGAGGAAGAGGTAGAAGCAATCTACAAAGATATCGAAGGGATACTAAGATGCGCAAAAGGACATAATTACGGGGGATTTTAACGCAATTTAACCATCTCAAACACATTTTCAACATCATGCTAGAAGACGATACACGTGGAAGATGCTAGGAGATATAGGAAGATTTCAAATAGATTAGATACTTGTTAGACAACGATTTAAGAATCAAGTAAAAGACGTAGAAGCTTCCCAGAAGCAGATATAGATACTGACCACAATAGCGTAATTATGAAGGCCGTTCTTAAATTTAAAAATTTGAAAAAAAGAAACGGAAAAAGACACTTTGATTTTGAGAAACTAAAAATAAAGTCGACGAAAGATTTGAAAAAAGTCAAATAAATTGCTGAAAGACATTAGGAAAATTTCTGATACGAACGAAGTAGAAATAGAATGAAATAACATTAAATCCAGCTTAGACATGGCGGCCAGGCATATTCTGTGGTATACATAAAAAGAAAATAATAAACCATAGATAACAAAATATATCCTGAATTTAATAGAAGAAAGACAAAAATACAAAAATAGATCAGACGAAACGGGAAAACAGAGTTACCAAGCCCAAAAAAAGTGGAAATTATAAACAAATGTAGGAAAACTAAAAACCAATGGATTGATGAAAAGTGCAAAGAGATACAAACTAAGATAGAAATAGGAAAGACAAGACAAAGCATACAAACTAATTAGAATGAATTTTAGGGATATAAAACCGTATAGCAAAAATATAAGGTACGCGAGAGGAAACGTCATTATAGAAAATGTAGAGAAAGTGATTAGATGGCAGGGAATTTATATGCAGGAGAGGAACTAACAGCATTAGAACAGGAATCAGACATTGAAAATGATAACTTGGGATATCCTATACTGCGAGATGAGTTTGAATTGGCATTAAAGAATCTGAAAAATGGTAAGGCGCCAGGTACAGATAAGGTGCAAGCAGAAATTCTAAAAGCTGCTAAACATGCAGTAACAGGACGTCTCTTTCAACTTGTAAGCTAAATGTATGAAACAGGCAAAATACCCAAGGGTTTCAATTTTCAAACGTAACATCATAGTATTTATACCAAAAAAGAGAGGCGCGGATAGATTTGAAAATTTTCGAACAATAAGTCTGATACCACACGTGTTAAAAATATCAACTAGAATTGTACAAAGACGAATGAAAAAGCAAGTTAACGAAATACTACAAGATCAATTTGGTTTTAGGCGAAACATAAGAACACGGGAGGCTAGTTTCGCTCTGAGGGTGATAATAGAGAAAACCATAGAAACCATATCGGGTTGTAGATCTGGAAAAAGCATTCTACAATGTAAAATGGAAAAAAATGTTTGAAATACTCAAAAAGATTGGGCTGAGCCTAAGGAGTAGACGAATAGTACAAAAACTGTAATAGAATTAGAATTAAAACAGGAACAATACGAACGAAGTAGAAATAGAATGAAATAACATTAAATCCAGCTTAGACACGGCGGTCAGAGATATTTTGGGGTATACATAAAAAGAAAATAAAAAACCTTGGGTAACTAAGTATATCCTGAATTTAATAGAAGAAAGACAAAAATACAAAAACATACCAGACGAAGCAGGAAAACAGAGATACAAAAATGGCAAGTTACTGCAAATGAAGAAAAGCTAAAGAACAATGGATTGATAAAAAGTACAAAGAAGTACAAGCTAAGATGGAAATAGGAAAGATAGACAAAGCATACAAATTAATTAGATTGAATTTTAGGCATATCAAACCGTACAGCAAAAATATAGGGTGCGTGAAGGGAGACATCATCATAGAAGATGTTGAAAAAGTGGTTAAATTGCAAGAATGTATAGAGAATTTATATGCAGGACAGAAACTAGGAGGACTAGAATAGGAATACGAGATTGCAAAGGACGACTTGGGATATCCTATACTTAGAGATGAGTTGGAATTAGCATTAAAGGGTCTGAAAATGGTAAGACACGGGGTATAGATAAGGTGCAAGCAGAAACTCTGTTACGGTATTCCGCGCAAACACAAAATAAAACAGTAAAAGTAAAGGAACCGTTTACGCCGAATACCGCAACACAACGGGGGATAGAATGGTAGAAGTTAGGCTAGCTCAAAAACGTCGGAGAAGGGCGTGGGTTTAATAGAAAGAATACATTGGAAACCTCGGTGAAACTATATTGATAGCATCGAATCTTAAAAGACTATTTACAAAACAATAAAATAAATAAGTTGCGTAATCGTGATTGTAAACAAAGCGTCATAACATATAAAAATTGGTAATCAAATATAACATCTTATAATCTGAATACCTACTTAATGGTTCACCTTAAATACATATAAAAGAAAATAAAACAAACTATACAGTACGTCAGGAAAAGAAATGTACATAAGTTATATACACATACATGCTGCTTTGTGGAGTGCAACTCCTCCAGAAATAGTACAACATAAAAATTAGACACCATAACTTGAATTACTCAAGTGTCAACTAGTTTTAAATTTATAAGTAAGTGGTTTACGTTAAAAAGACAAAAGAAACAGTAAAAACGGATTCCAATATAAACATTGATTAATTAATTTTTAATTGATAGAATAATAACATAGTTGTTTGTGCCAATTTATCGGATAATTATAAGCAATAGCAGCAAATGAAAAATCTATTCTTCACAGCAGCATAAAAGAATTACGAAAGAGAAACTGTACCTTGAACAATCAGCTTCGTGCTGGTTTCATCTTAAGGCGGGAAAATGCGGCTGCATTTCTCTATTGACTGCATGCTGGAACCACCAACTTCACTTAACTAAGAAAGCACTTTTAGTAGGGCGACTTTACATGTATTTTTAGTAAGAGGATGTTGTATTCAATCTTTAATGGTTAATAATCTCTTTCAAAACACGGTCTCTATTATATAGGGTCAGAATCATGTATGGGGGTAGGGTATTTGATTTTCAAACGTATCGCCGAAGAACGAAGTGTGCAGAATTTTCAGACAACAGCTGCCGAAATACAAACTGTAACAGCTTGCCAACAAGCAGATAACGCAATCATCAAAGCGTTTTAGACAACGGAGAACAATCTTATTACTTTGTAACATCTTAGCAGCTGCAGAACACCAGATAACAAGTCCATTGTAGGCAGATGTAGGCAGGTGGTAAGGTCTTATCTTTTAGAAGAAAGCTGTGCATTTACATGCACCTTTTAATTAAAATGTAATCACTGCAGGTGCTAGAATTTATTACAACTGCTTTGTACCGTAATGTTTCCTAAGCAGCTGTTTGATTTTATAAAGCAAATTTTTACATAGAGTAATTACTTGAGAAATTCTATTAAATAACAATAATTTCAAATGATAGGAAATCGAACTTGTTGAGCAATTTTTAGGTGTTTTAAAAATGAATGCAAAAAAAGTTATTTGCAGGGTTTTGAACGTAACAACTTTAAAAGCCACTAGACGAGCAGTGACAGAACACATCTTCCAATTTGTAAGCTTTGCAGGGCAACATTAGTTTTATGTCATAAAATTGGAGACGCGATAGAGATTTATTGGTTAAACAAAAAACCTATACGGCATTTTACTCTTGGATCGATTCTGGCCTAAGACAACTTAAATAAAAGTTTTAAGACTGCTGATTTGTTGCATGTTTTTGAAAAATAACATCTGTGGTAATGTTATATTGAATCACTTCAAGCACAAGTGTTCCAAATGACAACCGCTTTTACGCAATTCAATAAACTACACACAATATCTTTGATTACCTAAAACCTAGTATATATGCAGTTGTCACAACACTACGGCTACCAAAAAAAGTAATCGAACTACATGGTTCAATAAAAAAGTACAATCGAGTTAGAGCTGCTGAATTGGTAGAACGTCAAAACTACGAGGTCAAAAACCTAATACAATCAACCAACTCAGCATAATGAAATTTTATTTTTGACAGAAGTATTCTCTCCGCAAATTATACCCTTGAACAGTTTTTACATTATGGATCCTAGCAGACAGGAACAACCACGGTAGCTAGCAGGATATAAATTTTCATCACTACCATACCAAGTTTTCTTACAGATTAAAAATATCGTCGTACTGGTTACAAGATTAACACTTACTGTTGGGGTTACTTGAATAATTAAAGAAGCCGTGGGTTCTTTAATATTCTCAAATGAAACCAGTGAGCTTTAAGGAAGGATTTCCTTAAAATGATGGAGCGCAAATATCTTCCGACTATGCTAGGGGTCTATTCCTCGGGTAGAGCTTATGAGGATTGGTCGTGGTTCTTTTTACAAAACATTATTTGCTTACTAGGGCTTGATTCTTACCAAAACAGGAGTTTAGTGAGGGCGCCACCAAGCCATTAAATTTTAAACACAGGGTTTCCCTAAGGGGGGACTTGGAAGCCCTTAGAGAGGAATATCGTATTAACTGCTTACGCAGGAGCTGTAAAGAAAATTTAATTAAATTAGCAAAGTGAGGACACAAGAGGTATACTCTTGCTACTACATGAAAAACACTGAAAAGATTAATTATGCACACAATTTTATAAACACAAATAATAAGCTTCAAATTCTGAAAGAGCAATTAAAGCTTCTTTTTTAAATCGGAGTTACCATTATCATTACCTCGAAGGTATTTATGCCTTTTGTTCATTGACCTGGTTACACTATTTCTGAACTCACTTGTTCAAAATAAAACAATTAATTAAGAGAATTAAATGTTGATTCTTTAATTAAAAGTTGTTTCTTCATAAAAAATTGTATGTACAAAATTTATGTTTAAAAAGGTTAATATAATTTTTTCTACTCTGAGGTAGGACTATGAATTTGAAAGAAATATCAAGAACTTTAAGCGATTTTTTTACTACAAAAATGAATTCAAATCAATACCAAAAATACCAGATCTGCTATTTGGTTTACAAATGTATATGAAAATATTTAAAATGTCTAATAATTCAATGTTCAAAAGCTGTAACTAAAATTATGCATAAATGAAACTTTAATCAGAACTCTATGGATTTGCTTAATTTCATTAATAATAATAAACTGTTATTACACTGCATTTATATTGGCAATAAAAGTTTATCAAAGTCCTTTCTAGTTTGTTAAACAAAATAATAGTAATAGGTCATCCTAAAGTTATTTTCTGGTGCAGCCTTGTATCAAAGTTCGCCAAGTGCAGACGTCATGTAAGAATAATACAAATTTCTTACCTCGTTTCAACAGGTATTGTTTGTGTGATGGCGCTATATCATGTTAGAACAGGTGTTTATACATACGGTCCTTGGACAAACAATTGACGTCGCCATCACGTGTTGTACTGCAAGTAATCAGCTGCGTGATTCTTGTACTTGACCATATGAGCTTAAAGCGTATTTCTATACTCAACAACGGGACAAACCAAAATCCATTACAACGGTTATCACAAATATCCAAAACTTTGATGTACTACTATATGTAGGTCGTTACCAAAATAATTATCATCATGTAGTTGTCCACATAGTTACTTGTAAATTCATACTAGCAATTTCAAAAAGACCATTATTATTAATTATCGGACGTTTGATTCAAACCATAAAATTGCTATCCACTTTGCAGAACATTTCCTCAAAATTTAAAACATACAGTTTTATCGCAGAACATTTTATTAAATCAAACTATTATAGTAAAGTTGAAGGACGGTCATGCTAGACCAATATTTTCTTATCGCTACGTTGAAGTAATTGAGCTATAAACTCGATAATCGTAAATGCAAAGAAAGGATCCATATCACCTTGAAACACAACATTTAAACGGCCTAATTTTTATAAAACCAGATAAAACGGAATCATTCTAACAAAGGAATATACGAAGGAGTCTTCAAATGAATATACAAAAAGATTATTTAAAAAGCATTCATAAAAATATGCAAAAGTATTTGTAAGAGGAATACTTAAAAGAATAATTATAGGAGTGTATAAAAGGATTATGTAAAAGAATTATGTAAAAGAACGAATTATTAGAAAGCAGTCCAGTGTTCATTACACTTAAGCACCACTACGGCATAAAGCCACGCGCAAATTACTTGGTAGAACCTTCAGGTTCCCCATGATATCTTCGTGCCAAGTGTTCTAGTTGAAGTGACCGCTGACACATTGTGCACGAAATAGGAAAGCTGTTTGGCCTTGATATATTTATACTAATAATTAACGCTTGATGTTAGCAACCAAACTAGCATCTCGGTATTGCGGTTAGACCACATGATTCCAATACAGATATTTATTTAATTGAAGATGTTTAATTTGAGCATTATCATCCAATAATTTTGATAACTTTGAAATTATAGTAAATTATTATGAATTATCCAACATTAATTGCTTGAGTAACGTAAATAGAAAGTAGTTTTTTTGAGAAATCAGTAAATTAACGAATATGTTGCTTGCTTGTCAAATGGTTTGCACATGTACGCAAACAGTGTATTTTATAAAGTTCTGAATGACAACCTATGTCAGACAAAAAATATGTAGATTCCATTTTCGTATCTAGACGCCATATGCTGTCTTGATTTAATTTACATTATGCTTGAAGACTTTCAGGTCATGTAAAAGCACTTTCATAGACATATGAACTTCGGGTATTTATTGTAGATTACAATTAAATTAGAATAATAACTTTTTACCAAGTCTGCACTTTGATAATTAATTTTTGCTGTAATAATCAAGGAAGTACTTCGCTGATTAAAAGAAACTTATGTGTTATGAACAATTAATAAATTATATGTCTATGTAATTAAATCTTATAGAAATGATCTACTCATAGATCTTAATTTTGAATGTAAAACTTCATTAGCGTTATTATGAAAAATTCGATAAAGAAGTCATATGTACATAATCAGAAATTTATTCAAATAGAATCCTTTTTGTTTTTAAAAGATGTTTTATTATTTAACATTTAAAATTTGCAAGTCCTCCCGAAATAGAAAGAGTGTGTAGTGAAAATAAATTCCCTCAGTATATGTTAAAGGCCTAAATTCTATTATTCTATTTTTGGCAAATGTTTTTGAGGACACAAATGGTGTCCATATTTTGCTTTTGTTTGTTCACAGGTAAAGCTGAGACATCTGTATGACATCTGGTGGTTGAGGTCTTGGTAAGTGTGTCCTAATGAGTGAAATTCAGGTTTTATGGCTATGTCAGTGGTGTTAAGATAAGGTTTCCGCATTCCCCTTATACAAGCACAGTTAAATTTTGTTGGTTATTGTATTAAAAAATACGGTGGCGCTCATTAAATATATTTTTGGTCTTTTAGTCACCCATGACCCAAGCTCCTGATCTACCCAGAGCTAACACTCGACTAGCCGTTTGTGTCTTAAGAGTTTTTCTTTGTCTCAAGCCATTCTCCATCCGACATTATCTTGGGCTTAAAAGAAAAAGAAGAAATTCTCGACCTTGTAATATCAGATTAAGGTTTAGAAAATTGAGAGGTTTAATTTATAGCTGATAGTCACGAGGATAAAGAAAAATAAAATTATATTTATATCTTACAACACTTTATCGATACGTCCTCCAAGCACAAAGCAGTGTAGACTACACACAATACCTCTAAGTCATCTCATAAAACGGCAATCGCAAAAATAAGAAGTCGGATTTGTACAACCTAACCGCCAAATCTGCAATCAATTTGTAGCATACCTCATACCATAAATTTTCGGGGTTAAGGTGGAACACAACCGAAAAAATTTTAGCTGACTTGTAATCAATAAAAACTCGCAATTAATTTCTTCTTAAAATCGTACTAAATATTTGCTTTTTACAACAAAGGACAAAATTTTTTACTCAACCAACGGGAGCAGCCACATAATAAATTCTCAATCTCCTTCTTAGGTTTCAATATGCAACATAACTCTATACTATATGGCCTAAACAATATCGCAATTAATATACCGTAAATGTGATCTCAAATAGACCAACATGTACTTAACAAGACTAATCTATTTCTAAACTGAGTACACAATTCACCAAAAAACAAATTTAGCAATGCTTATCCTCAAAGTCACTAACTTTGAACTTTAGAAACTAGAAAAGTTTCAAATCTTTAATGTGCCATTTACCGGTTCTTGTTCCGTCTGGATTCTGTAACTCGTACACTAAATTCAAAGGTTCCTTACGTACTTTACACAAAATAAATTTAGGCGCTTACTTGTCGGTAAATTTATTACAGCACTCGAAAGTACTTTATTAGATCTCCAAACTTTCTATCCTACCGCAAATGAAATATTTCTTCCTGCTAAATTATACTGACGACTAGAAGGTTGATAGACTAAATGTAATTTTTCCATAACATCATCAAAAATATCAAAAAGAGATCGAAGATCTAAAACATAAGAAGGGGTTCTACTGGAAACAACATCAATATCCTCTCGAGGTTCAAATCGATTGCTGTAACATCTACCATTTAGAGGGACTTGACGACGAAAGACTAAAAAATTTGGGGAATACTGGGTCGATTCATGTTTGACTGAGTTAATAGCGAAGTGAATCTGTAGTAGCTCAACATCCCAGGTATTATATTTTTCGACTGAATCTTTCCACGAAATGACACTGAAGTGCATTAACAGCATTATATCAAGTTTTCTGAATTTTTTATTTGTCAGGCAATGCTTTAAAAATACGGCCAGCTAATTGTGGTCCGTTATCGCAAATCACAAACGGTGGTACGCCATAAACAAGAAAGACCTTTTCCTATAAAAATTGCTCGATAATATGTGCCTTAGCACTACGTAAGGGTTGTAACGGGGTATATTTTTGCGTCATCCATTTCAGCAATCCAGCGCGTTCGAAGCCAACTTCACTAAATGACTCCACTATCTCTTGGGCCTGCGTATGCTGAACATCCAAAAGGTCACGCAACTCACACAAGCAATCACCACAACTCAAAGGTAGTGAAGATGTACACTACTTTCAAGTTCACTCCAAAAGAACCACTCACCCCACTCCCGAAAAGTACCACCAATCCAAATATTTTCGCAAAATCATTACCGAATATAAACGCATGCGTTAGCGAGGATACCACCAATGCACTACGAACACTACAATTACTATCAATATCAATCTATATATCAATGGAACCTAAAACAGACTTCACAGCTATGCCTGTCTTCTCGCAATTAAAAATCTTTAATCATACCTTCTCAATTAGTGGTAGTGCTAACTCATCATCATATTGTTTTCGACCTTACTTAAGGTCGGTTTGACGCAGCTCTAACTTCTTTTCTAATCTGTGCTAATCTAAAAAGTTCTACATACCCTTCACAACCTAAATTTCTAATAATTTGACTAATATAGTTTGGTCTAGGTCTTCCTATATCCTTTTATCTTTTTCCTATCCATCTGACTTTACATAGATATTAACAACAAGTGCTAACTATTCTACCTAAATTCGAATGAACTGTAATATCTCTGTCAAATAACCTATAACGTTTTGCCTTACTAAGAGGGTTATTTTCTTTACTCCTATGTGACCGGCTGAAAGGCACAAGGATAGATAACGAGGATTTCCTGAAGATGTAAAGAGCCCACGGTTATTTTCGGTGGAAAATGGCTCGTAGATGAGGAAACCTCCAAAGGCTAAGCGGCTAGTCGAGCAATTTGCTCTGGGTAGAACATGAGCTTTGGGTCAAGGTTGGACTGCGACCAAAATATAGTGAATATGGCGCCACCGAATTTTTGTATACTAAGAAGACCCAACTTGAGTCCTTTGTATAAGGCGAATGCGGAACCTATACTCCAATACCGCTATACAAAATATTACAGGAACCCAATCCCTAAAGTTTTCTTACCTTATGGCTCGATATTGACCTTTAAAGATGCACTGCTGCACCTGTAAACAGATTAAAACAAGGATACTACAGTTTGTGCAGTCATTTCAAAAAATTCATAATTAATAAGAATTAAACCTCATTCATTCCAACTAATAATCATAGACTTGATCAAAATGAATATCTATTCCTTTAAGTTGCAGTTTAAAATTATCTACAAAACATCATCTTTAAAAATTTGACTAAATTATGATAATGAAAGATATATACATATGTACTTGGTAATAATCAGCATCTCTCAAAAATAGAATAATGTAGTTTTTACATTAGCAAAGTCTAGCAAGAATTTATTCTTGAAAATATTTAAATTTGAATTTTTGGGTTAATTAAATTTATATTACAACTTTATTTGGTCTTGGTAGTACTACATAGACTTCACATTAAATGGTAAAATATTCCCATTTATTATTTAATGAAAAGCAAAATGAAACAATTTAGTTCTTTAAAATAGCTATAATTTTTGTTAATATTGAAGGTTAATTTTTTCTATTTTTATATCGACATCTACCATTTTTTGTTAGTACTAATACAAAGATTAAAAGTGAAGCTTTATAAATTCCTTTCACCAAAGTTTAAAAATAACTTGTTTGTCATTCACATAATGAACTAGGAAATTTGCACGTGAACAAACAAAACTTATTTGTCTGTTATGCCAAAAGTTACAGCTGACGTATTAAAAAACATTAATTACATACCAGATGTTAATCCATCAGAAGAATACTTGTAATGTATTAGGACCATACCCGGAATGATAATTAATATATTGAAATTTTCTTATTTCAACATTTACAGGTTAGGAATCCTCAACACCATACAATTCAATCAACTAGATACTGAATATCTAATAATATTACGGACGTTCGCATCGAATAAATGAAACACGCCAGGCTGATTTCCACATAAAGTCAAATTTCAAATAGTTGCCAGTAAATTTTCCATTGATTACTAAGTAAATTTTAAATATTTCTTAAATTAAAGTAAGCTGCACTGCAAGTATTAAATTAATGAGGGCCTTAAACTCGGTAATACTTACTGTAATCCTAAAGCCATTCAGAACAATTTAACGTCCCGTCTTATACGAACTAATAACTGCCATGCGTGGACATATTATGAGTCTTGCCGAGACGATTTCAAAATGAAATCGACTTTAATCTTTCGGTGCTTCCAACACATGGTCTGCAACGCGATGTTCTTGTATGTAAAGAACAATTGACCTTATCTAACAACAGCTCAGGTGGAAGTGTTCTATTGACGTATGCTGCCGTCTGACAACAGTTATGATTTTTACAATCATCAAAAGGAGGGAGCCTTTCCAGTGACGCTAACAAATAACATTTTCTGTCACCGCTTATATTATTATTTTATGCTCACAATTCGAAAACTTATATTGTATTCAACAATATGTAATATTTATCACGTAGATTGTGTAGAAATATTATATTTACATTGACTTTTGTGAATTAATTAAATTAAGTATTTGTGAAAATATTACTAGAAAATAAACTTGTTACAAACCTTACCTAGATATACGGACGACTGTCACAAACGTTTTCCACAAATAAAGAGCCAGGCTTTGGGGTAGCCCGACAGAAATTTTTTACTAGATCAAGCCCCTTCGGCTCTTTACTTTTACTAAAGAATTTTTTTTTGTTCCCACATCTTCGCAGTAGCCTTAACAAGTAGAGCAGAATGTCGATTACCTAGCATTTGCCGCCTTCTTGATTTTTGAACAAGATTGACACGACGCCGGCTTAGCACCTCGACAACAACATCAATAACAAAAAATTTTCATTGGCGCTCTAGAATATTTAAATCGATGACCAGCACGAGAACGATCCCAAAAATCTAGCTTTTATAACTTTTCTAGGTCCATACGAATTGGTGACACAGAAATATTTTTATACAGCATTAGTATTTAGAGGGGGGGGGGTGTACTTTTATAAATGCAACTTTTAACTGTACAAACCTCCTCATCCAAATTGGGACGTATATCATCGGACCGCTGTTTAAATTTCCTAAACGATTTATTAAGTTACTAGAGGACGCAGAAACAAGTTTTTATATCACCAAAGAAGCTTCCGCCAACTTTTTGCATAAATTCAATAAAGTAGTCACATCTGAAATTTCCGATAGAGCAAGAGCTGAGATAAAATGTGGGATCAAATTTTTTTTTACTAACTTTCGTAACCTAACTCTTTCACTTTCCGCTGTCTCTTTTCTGCCTTAATTTCCCTTCTACGGGCCTGTCTTAAGTCTCAAACACTACCGTATGTCACATAAGAGTGGTGTTCGCCCATACCGGGGTACTAACTCTGTTTTGGTGAGTTAAATATAAATAGCGCTTTTCCATCTACAATTCCTACGATCTTTTGCTCATTGTAAGCTTATCTTCTTCTCTCTTCGCTTCGGAAGCTACTATGACATACATTTGGTTCCTACCTCTTTCTTTTAATATCTTTCGCTATACCTATCTATCTTTTTTTCCGTTAGTTGCCGTATGGTTTGAGAAGCAGGAAACCGATGGTACTGGGTTTCAGCCATGCGTCCCCACTGCCCTTGCCTTTAGCGGCGGTTTTGTTTTTGTAGTCAATTTCTTTGCCGGTGGCATATTTTGTCGACTTCACCCTGGGCCATAAAAGATCCTGTACCCTCGGTAAACCGGTTCCTTATGCGTTCAACAGAGCAGGTATTGCTTCTCGAATCTTCACTTTTGACACAAGAATATTTCCCTTATAAGAACCCCACGAGACCATTTCTTGAATTTAGTTTTAAATATATCGATTGATGGAGATCTTACCGTTTATTTTGGCCAAAGAAGTATTGCCACCGTGAATGGTGGGAGAGTCTCAATCATCCAGTCTCTAAACCATCGAAGTCTATCTTGGAACATTGTTCTAATCTTGGGGTTTATCTTTGGTAACTATGTTGGGGTTTTGTCTTTATTTTGGGGTTATCTTTAGCAACTATCTTGAGATTTTACCTCTCTCGTAAAGTTATCTTTTAAAATTATCTTGGAGGTTTACCTTTATCTAAGGGTTATCTTTGGGAATTATCTTGGGATTTTACCTTTATCTTGAGGTTATCTTTGGGAATTATCTTAAGATTTTGCCTCTATTTTGAGCTTATTTTGAGAAATTATCTTTGTGTTTTTATAATTGGGCAAACATTTTTAGAAATTTTAATTGAAATCCTTTGAAAGCAAGATTTGCATAATCCGAGTGAAAGAGAAAAGTTGAAAGAAAGATTCTACCTTTAGCTTTATCCTTGAAAAAGAGTATAATTAAGATTTCTATCAGTAAACACAGAAAAATAGCTAGTTAAACTAAATTGTACTATAAGATTTGGATTTGAATTTAGAGTTGTAGGATTTTTGCATTAAAGAAAGTTTTTGCCTTCCGTAAAAATGTATTGTTGTCGGGGATTGCGACAAAAATAATGCTGTTTTTTTAAGAAAAATCAGGCGGCGCCTAAAATTTAGTCATTGAGGCCTTTACTTTATAAGTAGTTGCTCGGACTAGGACGAACAAAAAGGTTTTTCTTTTTTTTTTTATAGTTTTGTCGCGATCGTTATATGTTAAGAAAATTAACTCGTAATATGCCTTTTCAACTACTAAATATCAAAGCTTCCGTATATTATATCTATTTGGTAAAGAAAAAAGGAATTCCTCGTGTTTCCTACATTCGATCCTGAATATTTTATAAATCACTATTTACATTGTAAAAATAAAATGGCTTCGACATACATAAATACGTTAAGATATCCCTGGTAATTTTTGTATCACTCTAGGGAAATTGATGTATGCACGCTCTCTTCGAGTGATGACGTTCTCGATTCTCATATGATGTATGACATCAACCGGTTTGAATAATCCAATCATGTAAGGGCCTTTAAAGTTCTGGAACAATGGGAAATTACATGGACACTTTAGTGCCGGACTTCACGGACGCGATGGAGTTTTTCGGGAGAGTGCCGTTACCGCCTACTTCAATATAGTTTAAATTTTTTTGTTCCTCCCTTCTTACCTTTTTCTTTTAGGGCACTACAATGATCACTGGCATGCAACAACATTATTAAATTTGAAAAGACGGAATCGCCACAACCCTGAGGAAAGTTTCGTGTCAAAAGGCCATGAACCGTAAGAGTTAATTACTTTATTATTTGTAGATGGTATCGAAATTTGCCCGACTAAACCTTAATAATTAGTTAGTTGTGTCAAAGATTGAGGGTAACATGCTTGAATATGGAATTCATTGGTATAGAATCCAAATAGCGTACATTGTACTTGAGCAATTATAGTTCTGGGTACGGTTTGACTATTTCTTCATATTTATTCCGCATATATCATTTTATAACTCTCTTGACTATAAACATTGGTTTTAGTGCTGATTTTAAACTCAATATGATTTCATATAACCTTTCTTATGTTTGTTACGTACAGATTTTGGCCCTCAGCATATCTAGCAGGTAATTCACACAAAATTTCGCGAAGTGCTCCGTTAAACATTCCGTTTCGGTAAAATACCGTAAACCTCGACTGTATTGACAAAAATTTTGGTTGTCGACCAATTCAGTGGGACTGGCGGTGTAAATGTTTGATGAGGGTTCCAGAAGGCATCGAGTATGAAAAATGGTATTGATCGGGAAATACCTTGGACACCCCCAAATCTCGCAAAATTGCTAGGAAAAAGCCTTAGAGTGAATAACAAGGCGCTGCCAAAATCGGAGATCAGGAAAGGGATTATGACTTGGAAATATACTTGAAAATTTATTAAAACCAACAATATTTTAAACCTAAAGCAAACAGGAAACCTAAACGCAAGTAGATCTATTTAAGACTGCTAACTGCAAAGGAGATTCCTAAAAGCAAATGTTAAATAAACTGAATAACGTTTCTAAGTAAACACAAAACAGTTTATTACTGCAAAAGCTGTAACTATACCGTTCACAATAATGGCAAAACGATATATAGACCGTTTTTACATAATTCTATAAAACATTTCTAACTATATAGCGCATACGTTTTCATGCATACAAGTTTTCATTATAAATACACAGTACAAACTTAAACAAGTATTAAAAAGCAGCTACCGTAAATCTAATAACTAAAGATTTAACCTACAAACAGACCTACTTGCAACTACATTCAATTTATGCATTTAATTTCAAGTTTATGTACTAATCTCCACCCCAGTATACTTCCAGCGTTTTAAGTATAACATTTTTTTATTGGGTAACTTATTATTGTTTCAATAACGGCGGGTATGGTCTTTGACTATCTCAACAATGTACTTCCAAGACAAGCATTGAATTTCTGGTAACAAATGTGCCCCTAAAAATGAATTATCCGAACATACTCAGGCTACTCTGCCTTGGTCGATAACCTCTAGTCAAGGTAATGGATCTATTAAAGTGGCATGTTGATGGCTTGGTTTTACAAACGGAGTCCCTGATGAAATTGAACCTACTCTTTTTAAAACCATTCTAGGCATTCCCGGCAAACTTCGAACCCATGAATCAAAAATGGGCATGCCTCGTATTGTCTTCTTCCACCTAACTTAGATATGGATTTTAATTTAGGTATTGTCGACCTAAAATCAGAAATCGGGATCTTACATTGATTTGAGTCAGCACAAAACTGTATATGACCTGTCTTTGCTCTCAGACGATAAGATTATCTTGGCGCTACATTATATCTTTATAGACAGAATAAAATCACAATGATGGCATCACCTCTAACTTCAAAAACTGTTGTATAAATTTGACAACCTTTGGCTATGAATCAAATATGATGCCAATTAATTTTCTCTTTGATTACAATTTATAGAAACCTAAACCTATATTTTTTAAAGAGAATAATTTAATCCTATCTGTGGGGTTTACTAATACTGAAACTATTAAAATGAAATTATTTCTAATGGAACGTCACATGTTTTTATACTAAACTGCCAGATAACATGATGTTTAAATTCTGTAGTTTTTGTACTTTATATGTTTATCTAAAGTTATTAAGGTAGGACTGAAAAGCAGTGCAGGTCTAACACAGATAAATGGAAACAGAAGTTGTTAAAAATGAACAACTTGTACTTGAATAATTGCTCTGAACACAGATCAAACGACTGGAATAAAATAATTCGACGTGCGATAAATGGATTAATTATACAGTGCTGTACATCTTCGCAATAAACCAATCTTAATTCAAGTTTTAATTATAAACACTTAAGTTTAAAAAGCGTATTTAAAAATGCATCAACTTATAATAATTATCAGATTTTTCTGGATTTTTTTAACGTCAGTCATGGGCAACCAGTTGGTACAACCTAAAGCTCCTGAATTTGTCTTAGAGTTTAAATTATTTTCTAGCCCGTTGAGTACTTAATGGAAATCGCTAAAAAGAAATTGTAAATTCTCTGCGAACGCTTTTTCATCAAACGTTAGGAATCTATACGGCTTAAATCAAACGCTTCTTGAAATTGCACAGGAATCGATTGCGGCCTGAATGTCTACGTGCTTTGAAAACTTTCATGTACGAATAGCTTCAGCTTATATAAATAAAAGTTTTAACGTACTTCGTACAGAAAGACAAACATCAGCGTTTGCGATGTTAAATTTCTAGTGTACAAGGCAAGGCCATTTTTTTTTAAATACTGAACAAATGTATAATAAATGACGACTTTCGAGATAAAGGCCTTCTGTTTATAGCTAAAAATTTCAGAATTGTATGCGTAACAACCTACATTTTTTAGGAGTTTCATGAGAGTTCTGAGTTGTGTAATATATAATCAGCATGACAATGGAATTCTGCAATGCCTACCATTATGATAATCTTCAACTTCTGGTTCCCACGCCACAGATACATTATTATTTGAATTAGGGCCGCTGTACTTCCGGCCACGTCCCCATTGCTCCACCCGGAGCTACTACATTGGGTTTAAACGCGAAAATAATCGTGCTTCTTATTAATCCTAACTTCATAATTAATCCACCCTAAATAAAAATAAATAAAAATCTAACAAACTGAAACAAAAACTAAAAACAGGGTTTAAATAATAGTATCCCTAGCGTTGACTTTGGAGTGTGCCCGATCAACAAGACACAAGCAAAAATGAAAGGGGGAGGGATCCGTAATACCGGATAGCAGACGCCGGCTCTGTTTACCAGTGCGACCTGAAGGGTCAACTTAAAACTATCCAAATCTAGCTAACTAATTTAAAATTGATTCACATTTTCTAAGCAATTGCCAAAAGTATTAATAGTGAATCCAGCTATTTTGCCTGCGTTATAAATTTATAAATTCGTCCACCCTGATCTAAGTATTTTATCCTAAATTTGTCCCTAACGTTCCCTATCATTCCCTAGCTGACATAATATATATACAATCTTCTTTTCTGTATATACTACGACCAAAAATTGGCGACAGAACATCAAACGAATTAAATCAAGCCACAAAACAATACAATGCAGGCAAAAATATAAGTGTAAAAATAAATATAAATAGAATATAAATATATAAATAAACATATAATAAATATATAAATAAATATCTGAATAAGCAAAAGCATGTAACAGTGCATATATTAGCAAACGCAAATACATTATCAGGTGCACTCGCATGAGCATTATCTCGACTAGCGCCATTACACAAGAACGTACTTGTTAGATTATTTCAAAGTCACAACTCAATGCTCATGCGAGTACAGCCGCCGCCACAGATACAACTGGAATCACAGAAAAGTTCTTCTGAAGTAATGCAAGCGACTCGACAATTTTAGGCTAATCCGCGTAAACAAAGGCTTAGTATGGTCTTATAACGCCAGCGGGCATTATTAATTTTAGTCTAATGGAACGTAAACGTTGAAATTGAAACAAAACTGTCTAATAAATACATATTACTGGAAGAACTTGCATTTGAATTCTGTTTATCCCTTTATTTTCTGAAGATTTTATTTCCGAAGGACTTTTTAACCCGTAAACAACCCTAAAAAGTCGGGAAGGTGCTCCAAAGAAATTTTGGAACGTGTGGTATGTCATTTCTGAAAAATTGCTAGCGAAATTTTTAACTTATACTGTCGAGGCATTATTACCTTAGGACTGAAAGCCTATATTTCGCAACTAGTGAAGATTTTAAGCAAAAAAAAAAAAGAACAACAAACAATAGGGTTACCGTTATTGATATTCTTTACCATGTACATCGGGGCCTTTATTTTATTTTGCTGCTGGATCTTAAGATTGCTAAGATTAAAAGTAGATGTAGGACAGGGTATTTGGACCTTCATTTCCTCCAGAATCCCTCATTTCCTCACTCATCTGAACCAAATAGTTTTCTTCGACTAGCCATTTTCATCTTTCGAAATAGCATCTTTCGAGATAAATATATCTTGCATTTTCATCTTAACATCCTCATTTCCTCCCACATCTGCACCAAATAGTTCTCTTCGACTAACGATTTTTCATCTATCGAAATAAACCTATCTTGTTTGGTATCAATTAATATTAGATTTTTCTCAGCTACCCGAATCTTTAGGAATTTTTCAGATAGCATCATCCCCCAGAGAGGTACCCCAATTTAAAGTTTTTTTTACCGCTAACATTTTGAACCAAATAGCTTTCATCGACTAGCCATTGCATTTTTCAGAATAAATATATTTTGTTTGGTATCAATTAATATTAGCATTTTCTCAGCTACCCGAATCTCTAAGAATTTTTTAGATCGCACTCTCTCCCAGGGAGCTACCCTCATTTTAAAAATTTTCGCTGGTAGTGATTTTTTGGCCGTCCGCATATATTTTTAACCATGCGACACATAAATTTAGTGTAGAATTTTACGCAAAATCCGAATCTGCAAACAGATTTAAAATCGGACCACCTCCTGCAAAGTTATACCCCTTTAAAGTCCTGAACCTCTAAATTTTGCTCGTTGCTCTATAAGCTAACGTAACAAATAGCTTTCTTCGACTAGTCATTTCCACCCACACGATAAATGTACCATGTTTGGTATCAATTAATATTAGAACTTTTTTAGCTACCTGAATCAATACAAATTTTTCAGATAACATCATCCCCCAGGGAGCTACCCTCATTTTAAAATTTTTTACCGGAAGCGATTTCTGACCGTTCTTATAAATTTTTTTAGCCATGCGATACATCAAATTAATCTAGAATTTTAGGTAAAATCCAAACCTGCAAACAGATTTAAAATCGGACCACCCCCTGCTAAGTTATACCCCTTTAAGGTCCTGAACCTCTAAATTTTGCTCTTTGCTCTATAAACTAACCTAACAAATAGTTTTCTTCGACTAGTCATTTCCACCCACAAGATAAATGTACCTTGTTTGGTATCAATTAATATTAGAATTTTCTCAGCTACCTGAATCAATACAAATTTTTCAGATGACATCATCCCCCAGGGAGCTACCCTCATTTTAAGATTTTTTACCGGAAGCGATTTCTGACCGTTCTTATAAATTTTTTTAGCCATGCAATACATCAAATTAATCTAGAATTTTAGGTAAAATCCAAATCTGCAAACAGATTTAAAATCGGACCACCCCCTGCTAAGTTATACCCCTTTAAGGTCCTGAACCTCTAAATTTTGCTCTTTGCTCTATAAACTAACCTAACAAATAGTTTTCTTCGACTAGTCATTTCCACCCACAAGATAAATGTACCTTGTTTGGTATCAATTAATATTAGAATTTTCTCAGCTACCTGAATCAATACAAATTTTTCAGATAACATCATCCCCCAGGGAGCTACCCTCATTTTAAAATTTTTTACCGGAAGCGATTTCTGACCGTTCTTATAAATTTTTTTAGCCATGCGATACATCAAATTAATCTAGAATTTTAGGTAAAATCCAAACCTGCAAACAGATTTAAAATCGGACCACCCCCTGCTAAGTTATACCCCTTTAAGGTCCTGAACCTCTAAATTTTGCTCTTTGCTCTATAAACTAACCTAACAAATAGTTTTCTTCGACTAGTCATTTCCACCCACAAGATAAATGTACCTTGTTTGGTATCAATTAATATTAGAATTTTCTCAGCTACCTGAATCAATACAAATTTTTCAGATGACATCATCCCCCAGGGAGCTACCCTCATTTTAAGATTTTTTACCGGAAGCGATTTCTGACCGTTCTTATAAATTTTTTTAGCCATGCAATACATCAAATTAATCTAGAATTTTAGGTAAAATCCAAATCTGCAAACAGATTTAAAATCGGACCACCCCCTGCTAAGTTATACCCCTTTAAAGTCCTGAACCTCTAAATTTTTCTCTTTGATCTATAAACTAAAATAAGTGCCGTCCTATTATTATAACATTTCTGTGATATAAATGGCGTCAGACTGTATGGAAGTCAAAGAAAATGTTAAAGGGCACTAATTATTCTCCCACTGAAGCGCTCGTGTTCAACGCTATGAATTATTAAAAGCAGCTTGACCGAAACTTGATGTTAAAAATAGTTAAACATCAAATACCAAAAATGTTGTGCTTCTTCTAATGGGGAGAAGCAGGTTATATCTTGTCAGAGCGAACTTGATGCTATTGCTGAAATTGACGAGGGACGCCAGTTTCGAAGCAGAACCAAAAAATAAATTGAAACAAGTTGCTGATTTCAACATAATTTACTAAAGGCTATTGCTGGCTTGTTGTAATTTTATAACGTCATTAGCGGACTTATTTTCAGGAAAACCGGTAGTTGAACTAGACGGTAATATAGGAACATCATTACATTGTTGCCCGGTGTTCCCATATTTGACAGAAACAAGAGGTTTGGATGTGTTGTAACTACTAGAAAATGGAAGGGGCTCAACGTTCAAAGGCCTGTCAGCAACGCTATTGGGGAGGAAGTCGTCAGCTGTAAACATTTCCCGACTAAAAGGATATATTCTGTCTTGCGGAAACCCGATGTAATATTAATTATTGTCATGACATGCTGAAATGCAGTTGCAACACATTCGGGAATGACACTTATGGTCATGGGTATTCCTGGATGGTGCATTAGCCAAGAGTCAACAGCTCGATTATAATTAGCTTTGAATGAAAAATACACGCACACGTCTAGGGACTGAAGCTTATTGCTACAATGTGGTGGAAACGTTAGAATTGTGACACCATGTGACTTGGCTAAATCAATGCATTCTACAGAGAGATGACTTTCGCGATTGTCATATAACAAAAATGCGGGATTCTCTTTTGAAGAGTTGGTGTGACGAATAACTTCAACAAATAATTGGGTATTCATCCAACCTGATGGTTGTAAGTTTTAAACAACCAGGAGGAGCATTACGCAGCATAAATGGTTTGAAGTGTGATCGAGTTAATACGATAGCTTGTGGTACCGTATTGCCTGTGGCACTTAGTAGACAACAAACCGTTACTAAAGAGTCTCCCTCCCCACTTGTCGTTTGGCTGACTTGTTTAATTCTTTTGCAAGCAATCACTTTTCTTGGTTTCTGGACAGTGGTGGTTCCAGTCTCACTATGCGTCCATATTCTCGAGCCATTAGAAATGGTTTCGTTTCTTCTTAGGCCGTCCTCCAATTTATAAAAAAAAAAACTCCAACATTATGCCTGTTAAAAGACGTTGCCCTTGATAGGCTGTAGCGTTCTGATTGTTTAATACGTAGCTCGGGATGTCGCTTTAGAAAATCTCTCATCCATTCTAACCCCGCTGCTTTATTCTCTGATCAGTTAGCTGGGAATTTAATGCCATTTTTTACAGCAGTTTCATATGCTAATCGACGACATCCAAGCGTAGTTACGCCCAAAATGCTTTTTTGAGCACGTCTCTAAATAATTTGATAACATATTTTTCCGGTGTAATATCATAATTTGTCTGCATTCATAATTAGGTCTTCTTTTAATATCTTCATCGTGGTTTGTCTTTTGTTTTTTTAGGCATCTAAAACAATATAATATAAATAGTTTAGAGCGGTAAATATATATTTTTAATTTACCTAGCTGACGTTTGAAAAGAAATATTTTTCAACCGAGCAACGTTACGAGGTAAGATACCATTTTCTATTACAAGTTGAACTGCTTCTCTAATAGATTCTTCAGAGAATAATCTAATGTTGGTTTTTCTTTTTCAATTCCTAAATAACAATAGCACAATATTGGTATATATATATATATATATATATATATATATATTATGCTGTGATATTTTTCTTTCAACTCAAAATATATTATTTTGTCCTCAACTAGCTCAGGGTAAGAGTGAATCTCAGGAACAAAAATGTTTATCGACAAAAGTTCTATTTACACATTAAATAATTACTCTATTTATCCAATACAATCATAATTATTTTGAGATTACAAAATTCCTTTTTTTAACTAATCTAGTCACAAACTGGAACACTGCCCACATACAATCTGATAATCTATCTATAGGATCTATAATACAATAATTGCAGTTAAATTCCCCTGCTCTACTTATAACTATTAATAGAACTCCCGTAAAGAAGAATGCATTCCCCTAACTAAAGATAATCCTAAAGAACAAGCAAACTCAGCTAAACCTTTTTTTCTTTAGGAATTTCAACTTATAATTAATTTCTTTACCTGCACCCACTGTTCGTATGCCAAAACCCAAATGTTCAAACTTGCACTATCTTAGCCTTCTTTATAGAGTGCAATATTATTCAATCCTTCGACACCGTAGGTGTAGAATTGCTTCTCCTTTCACTCACTGGACCCCAATCTAAAATTATCCCTAAAACAGAAACGAGAAGCTCATTCTGAGCGCTTCAGAGACGTCTGTGGAAAACACTTGCAGCTCCGACAGACTTATAACAGGTAGATATCTGGTCTATTAACTTAACCCTACTTCCGAATACTCAGATCTTCCTATCTGAATGCGGGTTTGTGTTGATGCTACTACAACACCTCGTGATTGATAGAGATCCGGGTCTCCAAATTAAACCTTGTATACTCTCAACTATATACCATTGATAGACGACTATGTATTTCAAGCTCCCCTTCCTAGATCCCTAATACATTAAACTTGAATAATTAATTGTACATTCACAGTTTCCACTTACCACCATGTGGGTTAATTGCAACGTCCTTTATTTAATTTACATAAGCAACACAGCTAAAATATCATTTTAGCCACTTTACAATTGGCCTACTAAAGTCTAACAAGTATATCGAATCTGATGGTGGATAAAAATGAATGCAATATTTTATGATTATTACTGATCAAGTAACTCTTGAGCATCCATCTTTTCCAGTATCAGCCCAGAGAGACCTTAACAACCAACGGTCTACAACCCAAGCCTTTTGACATCCACTCAAAAGCGGATGCACACCCGGCAATCTAACACAAAACAATTACAATAACCTTAGACTATTTCACTGCGATGCGACACATGATTGATATACAAACACCCTAAACACACAATTATCTCCACCAATAGAATTTCTCCGCAATTACTCCCCAAATTAAAATAAACATTTCTGAAGGTTCAACCAAAAATAAGAAAAGAAAGAAATTTTATTTTAATTTCCTATAAACAGAAAAACAATTCCAGACATTAGCTAGTTATTTTTTTCTATGGTATGGGTACATCAAATTTATATGGAAGCGGCCCGAATATGGTTACTGTTAAGATCTCTTAAAACATAGGTGCTACCTCCAAGCACCTCCTGAACTACATATGGGCCTATAAACGGCATTTGGAGTTTGGCGCACACCCTTTGATCTATCACTCACACGCAGATTTCGTATAATGACCTTGTCCCTAGTTCAAATTTAAGCGGACGTTTTATTTTAGAGTTCATCTTCTCCCTGTATTTATTTGCCTTTTGATTTAATCTAGCTCTAGCTACATTCACGTATAAGTCAAATTCTCTATTTTCTGTATCTACCCATGGTCTGTTGGGTTTTCCTTTCCATTAACACAACAGGATCAAATCCGTTACTGTACTGGGGTATGATTTATAAACATTTCTATCTGTTCGAGCTTTGTGGACCATTGTCTTTGATTATCAAAAGTCGTTAACCTTAGAAACTTAATTGTTTCTTGAATGAACCTTTCCGCTGGGTTCCCTTGAGGGTGCCGAATACTACAAAATATAACAGCAATATTTCTGTTATTCCAATGCATTTTAAATCGCATATTATTAAAGTAAGTAGCATTGTCAGCTAAAATCTTTTTTACATTGCCATATACTTCCACAAAATTTTCAATACACCTTATGGATGTATCAGTGTCACAGCGTTTTGTGGAGTATAATTTAGTGTACTTAGAGAATATATCCACAATCACTAAGATGTGAGCATATCCTCTTCACTTGTGATTAAATTTGTTAGAAAATCAATTGCAATCATGTCCAAAGGTGCATCAACTATTATCGATTTTACAACATCTTCATTCGTATGATTTTATATTTTCCTAACATACACAGGCAACAATTACTTATTACCTCCTTTGTGAGGGTAATA
This sequence comes from Platerodrilus igneus, assembly GCA_036346225.1. Classification (NCBI taxonomy): domain Eukaryota; kingdom Metazoa; phylum Arthropoda; class Insecta; order Coleoptera; family Lycidae; genus Platerodrilus; species Platerodrilus igneus. The sequence goes on from JARFIW010000921.1 coordinate 2,584,556, forward strand.
CTTTTTTTTACATAAAAACACTCTCGAAATATCGAGTGAACCTTACGAATTCCTATATGACCATATTTCTCATGTAGGTCCTTAATCAGCTGCATACCATAATTATTATCCACCACATACACTTCTGTGCCACTAATAGTTTTAATTAGCAACCCATTTTGAATAGAAAATCCTTAAAATTGCCGTTTTCTTGAATTTTCAATTTTATACCCTCAATCATGTCACTATCCCGTTGCATGTCCGCAATAGCTTGAAGTGAATATATCGACGCATCGTTCTTTAGCTGATTCAAAGCAATTATTACCTCATTTGATTTTCTAAATTGGGAAGGCATGCTCCTACTTAGAGCATCTGCCCGAGGTTTCTTCTACCCTCAATATATTGTATTTCAAAATCAAATTCCTGTAATAACAGGGACCACCGATATATTCGATTATTCGTAAAACGCGTGTTCACAAGAGCGCATAGTGAGCTATGATCGGTTTGGACAACAAAATGTTTTCCAATCAAATAAAATTTTAGTTTCTGTATTGCAAATACTACGGCAGCCATTTCTTTCTCAGAAATAGTATAATTCTTCTCGTAAGCCTTTAACCGACGAGAAACAAACGATATGGGAACTTCGTCATTTTCTTGTAATTGGAGGAGTTCTCCAGCTAAACCAGAATCACTCGCATCTGTTCGAAGAATGAATTCCTTTTCAAAATCTGCATGCACCAACAAAAGGTTTTTAGAAAATTGATTCTTTAACGATTCAAAAGCACTACCATGTTCCTTTTGCCAATGCCATTTTGCATTTTTCTTTAAAAGGTTATATAATACCGAAGCTCTTTCTGAAAAGAGGGTATAAATCTCCTGTAAAATTTAGGAATCCAAGGAAACCTTTCAACATTTTAGCATTTCTCGGTATAGGAAAATTCATTATTTCTTTAGTCCGTAGTTCATCGATAGAGATACCCTATTATTAATCATGTAACCCAAGAATTTTACTTCAGGTTGCATAAAACACATTTATTTAAATTAAGTTTCAACCCGGCTGCGTCTAACTCACAGAAAATCTTTTCTAGATGCAACAAATGTTCCTTCGCAGTGTAACTATGTATTAGGATATCATCCACATAACACATGCAAAAGTTCTCATATGCTCCTAGGATGTGGTGCATGGCACGAACCAATGCTGCAGCTGAAGAAGATAGCCCATAAGGTACTACACAAAATTGGTATGTCCTACCATCTACACAAAACCCTGTGTATTTTCGACTGTTTTTATGAAGCGGAATAAGCCAAAATGAGTTTTTCAAGTCTAATTTTGAGTAAACAGAATTACTACCTATCTGGGCAAGAATACTTTCTATAGGAGGGGGTGCCTCAAATTGCGATTTAGTGATAGCGTTCAGTTTACGAGCATCTAAGCATAACCTAAGCTCACCATTTCCTTTTTTGACCACTACCATTGGGTTTATGAAATTTGTGGAAGATCTTTCAATAATTCCATCGCACAACATTTTCTTCAATTCTTCATTTACTTGATTACGATAAGCATATGGTATGGGGTATGTTTTAGCATGGAACGGTTTGGATTCATCCACTTCTAATTTGTGGACATATCCATAAGCTACTCTATGCTCAGGGTTTACTAGGTTATCATATTTATTAGTTATATTTAGAATTGCATTTTTACAATCGGTAGGACAGTTTATATCCTTTGTGTTCTTGTAAGCTAAGTTACTCTGAATATTGTTTATATTTGAACATTCCTCTTTAAACAATTTTATGTCTTTTTGCCAAGGGATGCTCTTCTCCTTAACCTGTATTGTTCGCTCCTCACTATTTATCGTCATTTTAAGTGTTTGGATCAAGTCCATACCAATTATACATTGAAATTTGAGTTCGGGAATCAGTAAAAAACTGCCTTCACATAGTTCTTCTCCCACAGAAAACTTAGTTACCATCATTTTATTGAGGATTGCAAATTTTTTATTGTTTGCAGCCACGAGACGTATATTTTTTATAGGGACCACATTCGTAACAAACTCATTGGGGTTCTCTTTTATTAACTCTTCCGACAGTAGGCTCAATTCAGCCCCAGTGTCAATTAGTGCACTCACACAAACTTTATTGAATTTGATGTTAATACAAGGTAGCACAGTTTCACTGCTGATCTCTTGAATATGTTCATTATGTAATTTTATGAATTCCCTTGGGTGTTCATAAAAATTGATACTACGCGAGACCTCATGTGGTACTTGTGATTGAGACTTATGCTCTCCCATATGTCGAGTAGAAGAAGGTCCAGGCCTACTTATCAATTCTGAATATGTGGGGTTCCTTACACGCTCTGACGAATGATTATTCTCGTCATCAGGTAGTTGATCCACCATGACATTTTGAACATGAATTGGTTCATTTATAATATCGTTATTACAGTTATTGATTAGTACCCTTCCTGGACACCATTTCTACCAGTATCCCTAACATAATTGCTATTTCTAGAGCTGTGCCCATTATCATCGTAATGGTGCAACGAAGGTACTCGTAAGTTTCTACGATTTGCATCGTTATTCACTTGATTATTCCTGTTATATGCCCTATCAGGCAACATCCTTCGTGTATTATCGCGATAATTGTTAAATGCAGGACTTGTATTGTTATTTCTAACAACACATGGTGATGGAGAACTCCTCACCGTGCGTTGATTGAAACGCTGTAGACATTCAATAAAATCGTGTTTGTCTGCAATTTTCTGTATCATTACAGCAGTTTGAATCTCAGGTTCAAAGTGCATTGCCAACAATCTGACTAACTCCGCATCTTGGATTTTTGGCTCCAAGTGCTTAACGATACTAAGTTTATTTATCGCGTATTGGACACATATAATTCCAAAATCAGGGTTGTATCTTCCCGTAAGCAAATTTTCCCTAACTTTCACCTGCTCATTAAAACCCCAATACTGCCTCAGAAACAATACCTCGAATTGCTCAAACTTATCGATATCTTGATCAATGATGTTGAACCAATTCGCAGCATTGCCCTTCATGACTGCTCGCACCACATTCAATCTCTCCACCTCACTATGGATATTATTCACTGCTGCTTTCAGTCCTATCAAAAGCTTTTGGGATTCATTTGCCATCCCCATAAAACTTTCCAATAGTTTCAATCATACCAAAATTTAAACCACTTTGATTAATATAACTCCCCGAATTCCTTAAGGCTATTTAACTCTGTTATTAAATTACTGTTTTCCACTTTCAAAGTTTGTACTTCATTTGAAACTATTCCTATTTCTATCCCTATTCTTTGAATATTCAAGTCTAAATCTATTTTATCTAAATGTAACCTTTCCTCTATCTTTCTGAGGTTTTGTTCTAACAGACTTATTTGTTCAGTGCTTTTTCTATACTTAGCATTCTGCTTGCTAAAGCGTTCATGCTACCACTAATTTCCTCTTTATATTGTGCCATAACCTTTTATAGACTTCATTCACTTCAGTTTTAAAATGTACTTTGAACATGTTAATTTCCTCTACATATTTATTTATTTTGGCATTCACATTCCTGTCTACTGCCTGTATTGCATATAAAATATCTTTGAGCTGTAAATTTTCATTGGTTTCGTCCACTACCTCAATACTATCAGTCGTAGGATTCTCATTATCACTATTATTAAAAAAACTATCATCCGATCCTATCACAACTCCTCATCTCTCAAGTGTGATTTTACTTGTTCCTTATTCATATTCCTTTTTACGTCTAAATTTATAAGTAATTACTTTTTTGTTTTCTACCTGAACTTTTATCGATAAACAGGTCCAGCCCAATTCTTTGACTTACAATTTTGCCCCACGTTGGGCGCCATTATATTATGCTGTGATATTTTCTTTCAACTCAAAATATATTATTTTGTCCTCAACTAGCTCAGGGTAAGAGTGAATCTCAGGAACAAAATGTTTATCGACAAAAGTTCTATTTACACATTAAATAATTACTCTATTTATCCAATACAATCATAATTATTTTGAGATTACAAAATTCCTTTTTAACTAATCTAGTCACAAACTGGAACACTGCCCACATACAATCTGATAATCTATCTATAGGATCTATAATACAATAATTGCAGTTAAATTCCCTGCTCTACTTATAACTATTAATAGAACTCCCGTAAAGAAGAATGCATTCCCTAACTAAAGATAATCCTAAAGAACAAGCAAACTCAGCTAAACCTTTTTCTTTAGGAATTTCAACTTATAATTAATTTCTTTACCTGCACCCACTGTTCGTATGCCAAAACCCAAATGTTCAAACTTGCACTATCTTAGCCTTCTTTATAGAGTGCAATATTATTCAATCCTTCGACACCGTAGGTGTAGAATTGCTTCTCCTTTCACTCACTGGACCCCAATCTAAAATTATCCTAAAACAGAAACGAGAAGCTCATTCTGAGCGCTTCAGAGACGTCTGTGGAAAACACTTGCAGCTCCGACAGACTTATAACAGGTAGATATCTGGTCTATTAACTTAACCCTACTTCCGAATACTCAGATCTTCCTATCTGAATGCGGGTTTGTGTTGATGCTACTACAACACCTCGTGATTGATAGAGATCCGGGTCTCCAAATTAAACCTTGTATACTCTCAACTATATACCATTGATAGACGACTATGTATTTCAAGCTCCCCTTCCTAGATCCCTAATACATTAAACTTGAATAATTAATTGTACATTCACAGTTTCCACTTACCACCATGTGGGTTAATTGCAACGTCCTTTATTTAATTTACATAAGCAACACAGCTAAAATATCATTTTAGCCACTTTACAATTGGCCTACTAAAGTCTAACAAGTATATCAAATCTGATGGTGGATAAAATGAATGCAATATTTTATGATTATTACTGATCAAGTAACTCTTGAGCATCCATCTTTTCCAGTATCAGCCCAGAGACCTTAACAACCAACGGTCTACAACCCAAGCCTTTTGACATCCACTCAAAAGCGGATGCACACCCGGCAATCTAACACAAAACAATTACAATAACCTTAGACTATTTCACTGCGATGCGACACATGATTGATATACAAACACCCTAAACACACAATTATCTCCACCAATAGAATTTCTCCGCAATATATATATATATATATTATTCTACCCCCGCTTCTTTTATTTTACTTTTTATAAACTTAAAAACTGTGCACACCTAATGCACGCCCCTTTCTTGCACCGTTTGGTTGGTTCTTTGATTCAATATTTATTGCAATGCCTCGACTCTATAAAACTCTTAATCTCAGGGTATTTAAACTACTTATAGTGGGTCCCGTTATAAGTAGAGGTGCTAATTCCAAACAACGTGCAACCTTTTGTTTTACTACCAAAATTTCTACTCTACTTTTGTATATGCCAAATTTTCTAATTAGATCAACGTTGCTATGTGCCAAATTAATTTACAACCAAAATTTGTATGACTAAATTTTGACGTATTAAAGAATATGATTTTAAACACTCACCTGGTCTATACTCCGTCGATGCCTCGCTGAATCCTGGCACAAAATCCTAATCACCGTATACGTCTTCACAAATTATGCTCTCGAATTTCCGTGCAATTTCCAGGTGTCCTTCAATTTTTAACTGCTCCCAATATCTGAAATGATCAACCCAAATTTAGAATTTTGAAAATACCGTGTTACAACTTCCCTTGTGCTAATATCCACTTCGAATTCTTGTTTCCTCTATAAAAACCGTCCAATTCTCCGTATCTAATCTCCAATCTTCTCGTTTCTTTATCTTTCTGTTCGATGCTCCTTGTAACCTTAAACCACACTCCAATATCCAACTTTTAATCTATATGACCACTCTCGATAACCTTCTAACTTTGAACCACACTCCAATATCCAAACTTCTAATCTTTATAACCACTATCGATAACCTTCTAACTTTGAACACCACTCTCCAAATCCAATTTCTAATCGTCGCACAATCACTAATATTCCCTTTCTACTTCCGATGCTTGTATCTTTTACCACTTTTCAATTAAACTCATTTTAAACAATTACTTTTATTTTCCTTTTCAAAATATCTGAATACAAATTAGCACAGCTCTGAAAACACGTCTTTTACAAAATTGGTTCGAAAATAATCTCCTTTGTTTACTCTCTAAGGCGACCATGTTAATTCTCTACTAGCCTACTACATCTTAAAATTCATCACAAAATATATAAGTTCGTGTCGCACATACCCTAGTCCATGTCTTTTATACAACTTCATAATCACATTAATTTCTACTATATGTCCTAAATCTTTACATTCCACCAATCACATTTGTCGTTTTTATAACTAATAATTTTGAGTTTACAAATATTGTCCAAAAGTTGATTCTATAGAAAATGAAACCAAAATAAAGTATACTTGACCCTGGATGCATGTTGATAGTGAACATTCATAGGCGCATACGGCTTTTGGACGGCAAATGTACTTTCAAAGGCTTTTTAAAATTCAACTCGGTATAAACCCTTGAGCATTTCACATCTTACTACGCCACTTAGTCATTTTAAAATTGCCTTTTGGCACTTAATTTCAACTACTATATTTGACTGGTATTTTAGTGTACATAAAATACGGCAAACATACATTTTTAAGTATATGTGATTGATTATGTGGATTATTTTTGTTTGGCATATACTATCTTGTACTAAACCACCCTTATAACTCTTTGTAGCTCCCTTAGACATTATAATATATATATATATTAACGTGTAATTAAGAGGTCATTGGGATATATCAGGGTACAGAACTCGTAGGTTGGAAGCCTTTGAACAAGGGAAGACAAATTTATTTAATTAGGGATTTGGAATATTTTTAATAAATTAATTTTTTTTTAGATTAAGTAATGTAGGATCAATGTAATTAGCCAAGGATAATGTAACATAATATTTGTATAAACAAAGAGCAGAATAAACAATAATTGGGGTAAAATCTTTCTAACGTATCTAAATTTATAGTAAAGTAATTATATGAAAGTCTAAAAGCATGGAACAGGTTAAAGCAACATTTCTGTTCTAAAACGTAAAATCCGACACGTTGAAACAAAATAACGAAGGGGAGATAACAGTTCTTGGTAAACTTGGCAACAAACAAACTTTAATGGATTATTGGGAAAGAACAGCCGTTGGGATTAAGGTAGACGCGGTTTTGTGGTTAAAATATTGATTTCTCTCTTGGAGGTGGTATAGTAAGGAGCCAACCAAAAGACCAAGACAGAATAAAAGTGTAATGAGTGCAAGAGGGATGCCTATATATAATTCAGGAGGCAGTGTTGTTAGGAGACCTAAATAAAATCTATAATTTCAAGATTATTTAAAAGCAAACGCAAGTCTGTTAAAAATGGGAAATGGAGCCAAGTGAGGTGATTGGTGTCAATTGTACAAGAAGGACAGAAATCCAGCTGGTGGAAGCGTATGTGTGAGAAAAAGCGATAGGTACAAGGGTGATGAGAGATGTTTGTTCAAGTTGGAGGCGTTGACAAATAAAGATATAGAGACGATATTCAAATAACAGAGTGACAGATTAAAACATTTTACTGAGTATTGTTGTGGTCGTTATAAAAATTTACAAGAATCTGAGGATCGTTAGGGGTTTTTCGCTGAAACAACAAGCGGTTAGAAAAGATTTTCGAGAAATATAGAAACGGATATACGAGTGTACGTGCGAATTTAAAAAAGGGGGGCGAGTTTTACTTATATAATCACTGGCAGAGAGGGGACAGGCTCTCCTTTTTTCGTTCTGATATCATCCAGCATTGGTAACAATAGTTACTTTCAAGTGAACTAGTGCATGTTAATAAAATTTTATGTAGAAGCTAAGAAAGCATCGTTGAAGTAAAACGTTAAAATGGTACGTAAGTACAAAGCTTGTTGAGTTGGTATTGGAATGCACAAAAATTAAAGTTTGAAGGTGTTTGGATGATACAAAAAAGCGATGTTTGAAATATTTGAAGAAAAAACAAAAGTTAAGTTTAGAGATAGGAATTTTGGAATGCAAATTGTAAACAGCGGTATGCATGGCAGGTATGGTATTTGGACCAGGGAGTTAGCGGATGGACTGGGTAGCTACTAGACGGCAGCATCTTCAAGGAGCTAGATGGTGAGGCACACGTAGAAAATAAAAACCAGATATGCGATAAAATACAACATTGAGTGGTGAATATTTTTATAGTGTTTGTGATTATTTGGATTTTAGTTTGATGTGTTTTATTATTATTTGATATTATACGGTTATACATTTATGGGACTTTAAAAGAAAATTGATCTTTGAAAATAATTAATGAATTTACAGATAACCAAATGTTGTAAAGAAGTATAGAGGGCTTATTGATATTTGGTAGTGTAGGAAATTTATATTCCAAAAACCCTTTTACTTTGTACAAAAAGCCAATATTTTACTTTCGTTTTATACCACCAAATAGTACATAAATAAATTTTCATATACTCCTTTCTCAAGATAAATCGTCATATAAAATGTCCTTACAGTACAATAAAATATCACCAAATTGTCATAATCACCCACAAAATCACAATAAGCAAAAGTTTTACAAAGGTTGAATTACCTGGATTATAGCACCACCAGCTCTCTACGTGGAAACCATGTCCAACGTAGTCGTCCCACTTGACTGCACGTTCAAAAATTTCCCCAGGTGGCCTCTCACCATCCGGAATGGCACGCTTCTACCCAGATTTCTCCGCTGCTTATGCACGGTTCTTCCATGCTCTCGTACATCTGCTAGTGGTCCATCCATATACTTGATTTGTACCCAGAGTACACCAAGCGTCTCCAACCACAAGTAGTAAAAGTTCTACTTACTTTGTTTTCAGCTTCGATTATTAACAGAATTTCATATACTTCACAATAGCCATCTAACTTTGCACCAACTATTTATATTAAATTTTAATAAAATCTACACACACTTATTTACATTTACACTTGTATGTAGCTTGGTTAAAAATAGAAAGGAAAAGAGAGCCTTTACCACGTCCTCTGGGTTTATATAGCCTCCAAAACTGCATTCTTGAATCTATTCTCACCATCCCTATAACACACTTTCTTAGTAGCGTTTTCAAACTGTCCACCGGTTCCAGAAACCCATGCACAACACAACAACAAAAGATGTCTCAATTCCACAAACTAACTATTACCCTTGAGTTATTCTAGGTAAAATTCTCAACGGTTTTCAAACCGTCTCAAAATATTGGAATTTTCAGTTACAAATAATCGTTTTACGAAGAAACCCTCATTAAAATTTGTAACGGCTGTCAGTTTCCGTGAAATCCCCGGATAACTGCCATCCACTCTAGCCTCATAAACACGACTTTAATGCACGCGCGTATCTGTCATTTCCTTCTAACCTGCATTAAAATCTTCCTTCTTTTGTCTTTTTCCTTTATTAATTTTCAACATTCGTTGTGCCTTTCTCTTACCTTTATCTAACCCGTATGTTATATCTCGTTGTTTCTATCCCCCTATGCATGAGCTTTGTTCTACCTAACCGATCGATACTATCGTCTATTTTGCTCTTATTCACCTAATCTGACAATCGTACTCTGTTTGCAACTCTCTACTGGATTTCTGATTCTCTTTCCTAACGAATATCTTCCGAAAACAAATGGCGTCTCTGTCTCGCTTACTTGCCTTTAAATTTCCTTGTCTAACAGACGTTTCAAAGTCAACAATAGCTAACCATATGCTATCTCATGTAAAATACCGTCTTTCTCTCTATATTATCGATCTGTTTTCGTACGTACCGTGCAAAATTCTATCTAACACAGACCTGTGTTTGTTGCTCAACGGTCTTTTAGCCAGGAATCCCAATACTTGTAGACAAGCTTTAAACTACATACGAAGAACATGCATGCTATGTTAAACCTTTCTAGTAATATTATACATGTTCCGGCTTTATTTTACACTGAGTTACACAAATAAAAAAATGACGATTTGAATATGCGTTACTAAATAAATTCACCCTCTTCCATTATCGATTTTTATGCTACAAATAAAAGCTTTCGTATTAATAAATTTACACGCAATTTCATTTTAACATCTGAACTATGCTTTATGGAACTCCGTTTCCCGCATATTTATGAAACTATGCTTTACGAAATTACGTTTCCTATACCTATTAATAATTAATATTTACAGTGAATTTTACAACTACGTACAATTACTCCTAATATTTAATGAAAATTGGTAAATTCTTATCCTATCTTTCGAAAAAACGTCTTAAACTCTACTTGACCCTTACATACATGAGTTACCCTGCAATAACGAATTATTTGACCTTTCTAACACCTATTATAACCTATAATATATATATATATATATATATATATATATATATATATATATACTAGGTAGTTAATTGGCCATTTATTATTTTATAACATAACGTTTCATGGATTTTGGGCATTCAATAATTTTTAACTAATCGTTCATTCACTTTTAAATAAGATTGCAATTTATGTAATTCAATTTATTACGCGTTTCGGTTTTACGCCATTTTCAAATAAAATTTTCAACAAATTAAATAAATTATTGTAACTCATTTTAATTTATTTAATTTGTAGAAAATTTTATTTGAAAATCTACATCTGAACCTTACTTGCCCAAAATTGCACAATCGTAACTAACACTCTCAAGAAATGGAGATGTGCAGGTGTATTTTTACTCTCATATAAAAAATTTCCATCCACTCTTACAGTAACAACGAGAGATTGGCCTAACCCAAGAATTCGTTGAAGGATTTACCCGCCAACAATCAACATTTAATGATGGTAGTAACGAAACAGTGTTGCCAGTTTGTGAACAACATTCACTGTCACACTGTGGAACATGTCTCACTGTGAACTATCTTCCCCTACATCAACTCAATATAAATGTTTAAGAAAGCAAACACTATTTGATAACCCAAACCCCACATTTTTATACCATAACAAAGTAGAATAGATTGAAGTGTTTTAAATTATAATTTGAGGTAGTTAAATAGTAATCCCAGAAATTGGAAAAGCAGTCGAAATCGTTAATGAAAATTCAAATGCAGAAACTGCACGTTACAGTAATATAGTTGAAGCAATCTAAAATCCGATTTACGTCATACATGTGATTAATAGGCATACCAACATATACCAATATTTTGTCCTTTTCTATCTTCAACAAATTCCGCGCGTTAAGTTGGCTAAACATTCAACGTTGCCAACTACTCTAACAAATTAGTGTTCAATTAAGTATAATAAAATAGGGATATTCAAATCTCGATAGCTGTCACTCGTTTTAAAGTTGAGAGGGGTGAATCCATCGCTATTCGCGTATTTCCTCCGAGGAAGTCGATGGTGCGGAGACTATAGGGTTGAAGTCGACCTTCAAATTTGATCGTGTGTTGTGTGGGTGGCTTTTTGTAGCGCGAATTTTGATATTACACAAGAAATTTGGGAGTTTCGTTGAGTGTTCATTTTTATGCGTTGCCGCGTTAAAAACTTTAGGATCTTCTGCATTTTGCCGAATCAACCACCAGAACGCAATAACCATCCGATGTGGGTTGTTTACAGAAATCGATTTTTCTGGTGGTATTTATTCTAATTCAAACATACGACGGGCGACATTTGAATTCCTATCCGTCTCAGTGTCGCGCCGTTGAGGGTCCCGCTTTCCATTTTCCAGATCCGGGATCCGTTGCTCACCTAGGTCTGCTTTTTTTTATTTATATTGCATTCCTTTTAATTTTTCATCTTCTACTATACATAGGAGAAGTAAAACGAACGTTTCTTATTGCCAATGCAGTCTGGAATATCTAAATTATCACGTACATTTGATAAAATGCATGTTGCATTGACTAAAAAAAGGTTTTGCAACGCCTAAGTTAGTGTCTCTCTCTTTTAGTTTTATCACTATTCAATTTTTAGCATAGTTTACTTTAAGAACTGTCAAACTATGGACATTTGCAATCTTGTTTGTTTATGTGGCACGAAGGGTTATCGACTGTAACACAACAAATTTGGAATAATGCGATAGTTTATTGTCACAAATTAGTTATCGAATGTTGGAGTAGAGAAATAAAATATTATACTGGAGACGTTGCACCTCTCGTTATTAACGTTCGTGATGTTGACAGTGGAGATAAGCAGCAGTTGGGACTCTGAAAACATTGCTTAAATATTTCATGTATTCCATATTGTGTTACATATCCTTTACTGTAAATGTCTGGCTAATAAAATATACATATTGTTTTGCCAAGTGCATTTCTAATAATATATATAATTAATTATGTCTAATTGAATGTAGTTGAAAGGCACCGTAATAGGAAGAGAAAAGTTATTCTAAAATCTGGAATATCAAACTCTCGATTTAAGAACATTTAAATTCAAGTTTATTGTTCTTATTGCTAAATCGCTAATGTTTACGTGGGGTTTTTATGTAAAAAATTTTTAACATTTAGGTTAAGTTATCCTAAACATTTTTTTTTTAATTTTGCTCGGTGTAAGTTCTTCGATATACTCTTGAAAATTTTCACACATACATATTTGCAATTGGTAATGATAGAATTACTTCTTTAATAAATAACTTGTACTTTCTAGTTCCTTGTGATATAATAACACAGTTTGAAACACGATAATTTTTATTAACCAATCATACCACTCTGAATAATTCCAATAAAAATCGATATATTATGTAACCGCTAATCGTGCTTGTAGCCACAACATTTTAATATTTTCATAGGGGTAACGATGCTTCTGCATGACATCATAAATTTTGATGGCACAAGTCGGATTTTAAATTGCTTCAACTATACCATATATATTCGCAAGTAAACTATTTACCAGCTGTTAATAGTTCGTTAGTATGTACTCGCATATGCTTCCGTAAATGACATTTGTGTGACGCTGTATAATTACATAAATTGCATGGAAATGGTCGTTTATTAGTATGTGATCGCATATGTTGACGTAAATTGCTTTTCTGCGAGGCCAAAAAGTCGCATAAATTACATATAAACGGTCGTACGTTGCTATGTAATTGCAAGTGTAGTTTTAAATTACTTTTTTGCGAAGCAGAATAGTGGCATAAATTGCAGACATATGGTCGATCGTTAGTATGTAATAGTATATGTCTTTTTAAGTCACTTTTCTGTAATGCTGCATAAACACATAAATTACATTTAAATGGTCGTTCATTAGTATGTGACCGCATATGTATTCGCAAATGACCTTTCTGTGAGACAGAATATTTACATATATTGCATACATAGGGACGTTCCTTAAAATGTAACCACATATGGCTTTCCAAATGATTTCTCAGTGATGTTGAATAATCACACCAATTGCAAATAAATTCTCGTTCGTTAATATGAGAACGTATATGCCGTTTCAAATTTCCCATCGTAGCTGCAGAATAACTACACAAATTGCATGCAAATGACCGTTCGTTAATATGCGACCGCATATGTACTTGCAAATTACATTTAACTGATGCCGAATAAACGCATAAATTGCAAACATATGGTCGTTCCTCAGTATGTAGAAATATGTGACGCTTCAACTTATCGATAGTTGTGACAGAATACCCACATACATTGCATACATATAGTCGTTCGGCAGAATGAGAATACATGTGACGCTTTAAAGCATATTTCCAAGCAGTACAAAAATCGCATAGACTGCACGTAAATGGCCGTTCATTGGAATGTGACTGCATATGTCGCGCTAAAGTCGTTTTGTGAGTTGCAGAAAAAACACATAAATTGCAGGTAAATGATCGTTCATTAGTAAGTGACACGGATTGCTTTTGTAATGCAGAATAACTACATACATTGCGTGTAAATAGCTGTTGTTTCGTTTGTGATAGCATTTCGCTACAAATGTTGCCTTTCTTATAATGCAGAAACAATGACGTATTACATTCAAATGATCGCTCGCTGATACCGCATACGGCTTGGAAATTCTTTTTCTTCTATGTAAATTACAAATGCAGGTATATATTGACCGTGTTACGTATATACACGGAATAATACAATTAGCTATTAGAATGGATTAGCGTTACTTTGAGTAGCTACGCCTGAATTTTATTAAACTTTAACAACAAAAGATTAATCAAAGCTTAACTCCGTACAGTTTGTAAAACCCCATTTGCAGTAAGCTTGTAGTCAAACTCATAAACACATAAAATTTTCAGCTGTTCAACAAATTATATACAAACGGATATTTAGTCATGTTACTTTTTCAATTTACCCTCATCAACACGACTGTATGCCGAAAAAGTCAAACAGCACAAATCTGTTAGTTTTACAGATTTTGTCAGCGAAGTATTAGACAGGAAAGGACAGGTTTATGTGGTTTACGGTCAAAGTCTGAAAAGTGGAAATTTCAAAACCCATAGGTTTTAAAATAAATTGTAACTACTTTACTGAATTAGACGTAAAGTTAAAGAGGACTTACAATTTAGTGATAGAATAATTATGGTTAGATTGAATACGAAACCCACAGACACTGTCTTAGTACAGGTTTACATGCCAATAACTCAGTACGAGAATGTGGAAGTAGAAAAGGTATACGAGGATATAAATAATATAGTGAGAAAAGTAAAGGAAGATGAGAATTTAATAGTTATGGGCGATTTTAATGCGTCAGTGGGAGAAGGTAGTGAGGGAAAACTGGTAGGAAAATGGCAGACGAAATGATAGAGAAGAAAGATGAGTTTTGCCAGGAACATAGATTAGTAACAGTAAACACCCTATTCGAACAATATGTTAAAGGAAGATATGCCTGGAAAGCGCCAGGTGATAGGGCTAGATACCAAATAGATTATATTGTAGTTAAAGATTTAGAAACCAAGTTAAAAACTGTCGTAGTTATCCAGGGGCTGACATAGATAGTGATCATAATTTAGTTAAAATGAAGTGTAATTTAAAATTTAAAAAATTGAGAATGGCTAAAAGAGAGGGATGGGATCCAGATAAGCTTAATGATAGTGAACACAGATCAGCAAAATAGAGGAATTTCAGTATTGGAAACTGTCATTTAATTGTTTGGGTCCGGCCCAATTGTTGTTAGCGCTAGCGTTGCATATTTACCCAATCTCAAAACATTCAACAACTGTTAGTGTTTATACCTATAACCTGTATTTTTAGTTTCGTTGTTTCGTATGCCTTGTTTTGAAGTTTAATTTTATAAATATAATATAACAATTTTAAATGTCGTGTAAATACGTTAAAAGTGCTGTGACCCCAACTGCAATGATAGACAGTAAGTAAGGGGCATATATTTCCAAAAAATCAGCCTCAATTTTTTAAATTGTTATTGAAGAACATTGGAAATGATAAACTTAAGGGTCTAAGGGAAAATCAAGTATATTCCTTTTCTAAAGTGTGTGAGAAACATTTTGAAAGTAAATTTATTGTACCAAGTAAAAAAGAATAGTTATCACTGCACTACCAACTATTTTTCTTCCTGGTTATTACATGCCAACTGGCATCCATCACGTTAGATTTAATTTGTAAATAAATTCCCGCGTATATTTTTTAATGAATACGTCAATTTCCGTCGTCCCTGACAGCAGCAACTGCGCAAAAGAATGCGGAGTGCGCGCGTGGTGTTAAAAGACGCCATTAGGTTACGAGCCCTCGACGAAGCAACATCTATCTGTGTCGTGTGTCTTTTCTTTTTAGGGATGTAGGTTCCTTCTACCTTTTGTCTTTGTGTGCCTGTTGCCTAATTTCTGCCGTTCTCCTACGAGCACAGAAGCTACACGAAGGACGGATCGTAATTTGATTCAACATGGGTAATTGAACCTAGCCTGCAAAATCATCGTGGGACCCTGAGACGAATTTCCAGATTCCGCCATGTAGGCAATCTGTTTTGATTTAAATTGTGCTTGCAAATTGACTTAAAAAGCGGTTGCAACACTTTTAAAGCGTGGTCGGTATGAGTTACAATTGGCGGGAATTATATCGCGAGTGTAACGATTACGCAGTATAACAATTGCCCAACTGTAGCAATGGCACTCTTACACGTGTTTATTGAAAATTAAAATCCGTTGTGTGTAACTTTTATTGTAACTAAGATATTAGCTTTGAAAATGTTTATATTTTTTAGGAAAAGTGGTTTGTTCACTCAAAATCGATAATTAAATAAGTTTCATTTCTAGTGTCTTTTAATAGTTAATATGGCAACCTTTAAATTTTACTTACCTCCAGTTATTTTTTATTTTTTGGTTAGCTGCATTAGAAGAAGCATTAAATGTCAATTTAACTGATTGAAATTACCTTTACTTGTTTGTTTACTTTCACTAACCTTAAAATGCAGTTTCAAGTTTAGTGCAATTTACCTTTTATTTACAAAAACAGTGTTATTTAAATGTTCCTTACAAAAACTGTATTTATGTTTGAGATGTGCTGGACAATCATTATCTAACCTAATTTGGATTAAACTAAAACGGGTTACCTTTGAATATAAATATTTTTTTCAGTAAGTATTGTTATTCCTAGATAATTTATTACTGTAGGAGCTTTATTTGCCATTCATTATGCAAAAATTCTAAAAACTCATTGGTTAAATACTTGTCTTGATGTGATTTTTTTTAGATTACTAAAACTTGCTTTTTTGTTTTAAATCGTAGTTACTATGGTTTAGTGCCTGACGATACTAACGTAATTGAATTTGACGAAAAAGTACGCTGGTACGAAGACCAACAATCATTACCTTCTAGCTTCAACGATGTTTGAAAAAATTTGTTAAAAGCTTACGAAAAGAGTAAAGATTATTATAATCTAAGAAAACGAGATATATCTTTTGCTTTAGGTGAATAGGTTTGGAAAAAGAATTATGTCTGATGCTACTAAAAAGTTCTCTTCGAAATTAGCTCCAAAATTCATTTTATATGAGGTTACTCGCGTTATTGGTCCACTTATTTATGTACTCCAAGACACCGAAGGAAATTCGTTTTAGGGTCCCACGATGATTTTGCAGGTTAGGTTCAATTACCCATGTTGAATCAAATTACGATCCGTCCTTCGTATAGCTTCTGTACTCGTAGGGGAACGACAGGAATTAGGCAACAGGCACACAAAGTCAAAAGGTTAAAGGAACCTACATCCCTAAAAAGAAAAGACACACGACACAGATAGATATTCCTTCGTCGAAGGCTTGTAACTTAATGGCGTCTTTTAACACCAAGCGCGCACTCCGCATTATTTTGTGCAGTTGCGGCTGTCAGGGACGACGGAAATTGACGTATTCATTAAAAATTATACGCGGGAATTTATTTACAAATTAAATCTAACGTGATGCATGCCAGTTGGCATGTATCATGGTAATGGCAAGTTAATTGTATAAAAAAATCAATTTTGATTCATGCTTGTACAATACTTAAAAACGTTACAATACTCTCTGTACAAAAATTGTGGAGGCATGTGGTGCTGAAATTTGTATTTGACACTAAAACTGTATGTTAATATTGTGCTATTATACTCACGAGATTTATTTCAGCCGCTGAGATCCAAAATGAGGTTGTGACTAAAAGTTATTCTAGAAACATTGTTTTAATGGAGCATGCATATAGTCGTGTGTAACCTGAAATAACATTAATCGACAATGGTTTTGACTCTGAGGCCACCAAAAATAGTCACCTTAAAACTGATTCTGTTAAAATTAATCCTGTAGTTTGCAATTTGGTTCATGGTATGTATTAATATCTACAGATGTCAGTTTTAGTTTACTTTAAAATTAGAAATGTATGATGGTTACTGCCGAAGTTTGTTCAAAATAATACACAAAACATTGATACCTAATCAAATAAGTGTTAGCTATTTGTTTTTATGAATGAGTGTGTGGCAAGTGGCATAATGGTTAAAATAATTTTGTTTTAGAGTGTCATCCACCAACATCGGAAGGACATGAAACTCGAACAATGTTGAAAAAACCTCTGTTAAAGGTAAAGTACTATTTCTATAACAACTACCAACACAAATAATTAGGCTGGAGTTGATTGATGGCCAATTATTTGAATGATATTAACTCTCAATTCCAATTATTTAACTAATGTTTTTACAAACAAATTGGCGGATGCACATGAATTTTGTTAAGAAAACTGTTGCAACTTGCAAAAACATCATTGATTAGTCCGCCACATGCAGTTATAAGTAATAAACCATTTCATTGCATTGAAATGAATATTCTACATTAGAGATTAAATATATTCAATATTAATGGTAATAATTTGACATCAGAGGTTTATGTTTTGATTATAACGAACTGGCATTCAGATAAGGGGTGAGCCAGTTAAAACTGCATTTTTGAAATGACTGTAAAGAATAAACAGATGGATATTTCAAAATTTTATTGTTACTGTCTTAATGTACATTAAAAAGCATTTAAGAAACAACATTCACTGTTTAAAAATAACGCCAGTAAGATGGTGTCCTTCCCAATTGAGGCATTCTTTTAGGCGATTTCTGAAACTGCTAATCACATCACGGAGCATACGCTGAGGAATTCTCTGGATTTCTAACCGGATTCTCCTCTTGAGTTCCCCAAGCGTTGGAGGCCGTTGTTCAAAGACTTTGCTCTTCAGGTACCCCACAAAAAAAAATCGAACACTGTGAGGTCGGGCGATCGGGGAGGCCAAGAAATTGCTCCATTTCGGGATATCACCCGATTTGGAAAAACTTTTTGAGAACATTCATGCTTTCACGGGCTGTATGACTTGTGGCACCGTCTTGCTGGAATAAGGATTCATTGTTCATTCCATATTGACGAAGCTGAAGAGTGAAGAACGAATACAACATTTCTGAATAGCGTTGTGCATTCACAGTAACTGCTTGCTCCCTGTCATTTTCAAAAAAATACGGGCCTATGATTTTCAATGAGGACATTGCGCACCAAACTATTACCTGAAAGGAGTGGTTTTTGATGGAGTTGTTGAGGGTTTTCATCACTCCAATATCGGAAATTTTGTTTATTCACAAAACCGGAGAGATGGAAATGTGCCTCATTGCTCATCCACAGGTTGTGAACAAGGTTCTCGTTTTCATTAAACATGTCCAACAACGTTTGACAAAAACGCCGTCGAGCTGCAAAATCGTTTTCATTCATAGCCTGAACAACCTGAATTTTGTATTGTTTTGATGGTATAAATCTAACCTCAAGATTTTTCGGACGCTCGTGTTTGCCATGCCAAGCGCAGCACTCTGTCGACGCGCCGATCTCCGAGAGCTTCTTTCCACAGCAACTCTCAAGCGGTCAATATTAGCAAGAGTTCGCACTGATCTTGCACAGCCACCCCTTCTGCTTCTCGTTTCACCAATTGCTTCAAAGTTTGTCATCCACAATTTGATTGAATTAACAAACGGCACTGGCTTATTTCGATTAATTTGAAAATTTGTCCAGAAACGAGGCTGAGCGGCTGCATAACTACCACTTTGGTAAAACTCTTTCACAGCGAATGAACGTTGTTGAGACTGCTCCATGAGACTGAAATGCTTAGTTGTGGGGGACACAATGGTAACCTGTTACGTGCCAATCCAATTGGCACTTAAACATTGTTATTAGGTTAGTTTGATGTGCGGGAGTTTCGCGCCATATTTTCAAAAGACGCGGTGCGCGGGAATTTTAAATAGACTAGGCGTGTACTTCCGTTACGTCAGAGTGCGTTTGCGCAGATCGAGCGACGCGAGTAGAGTGGGGAAAAGTGGTGAGAGTTTTCCGTTAGACGCTTGAACGTGCCTTTGATCTTCAAGAAGAGTGGTCGTGCCTGGTATCGTATCTTTATCTTATTATGTAGATTCCCTTGCCTTGCTTATCTTTGTTTGTCTTTGCCTGATTAAACCTTTCCTGTCGTTCAACTAAATTTAGGAATCTGATACGACCCTGGAGCAGCCCGCGACCCGAGACGAACCGGATGTCCATGCTCAGCCAACAGCACCGGAGCAGTTACCACCTTTAATTCCTCCGGGAGGGAGCCCTGATGGACTTGGAATAGAAGTCAACTGTGATGCAGGGACCTATCCATGTGAGTAATTATTGTGCTATCTTTTGTTCGACATTTATGTATATTTTTCCGATAATTACGTCTTAAATTTATGCATTGGGGACGCCATTGATAGATGACCGCGCCCAAATCTGTATAAGGTTCGCGCTTTCATCCGCCAGAGGCGTAGCTCGCTTTTTTATCCATTGCGCTTGCGCGATGTATTTTATTAACTTTGGTAACTGTTTTATCGGCTTTTAAAAGAACTATCACCATATAAAAGCATACACACTCTTAGATATAATTCTAAGCCCAAAACATTATGTTTCTTCTAACACTGCCCCTTACTGAAATATGTCTATAAATTATAACTTACATATCAAATAAAAGAAAAACATGATCGAGTATAAACAATGCAAGAAACAGTAGAAAAATTAAAGGAAAGAAATAACTGGCGACAACAGTAATTATCAAATGAGCCCTAACTCTTTAGCAAACATTTTATGCTTAGTTTTACCCATTGGTTTGGTAAATAAGTCGGCAACAAGTTCATTTGAACATATATAATTAATAGTTATCTGACCTAAGTCAACTGCTTCCTTTTATAAAATGATGACATACACCAATATGTTTTGTGCGTCTAAGCGCCTCACAGTCAGTCATCTTATGTGTACTTTGGTTACCATTGAAGATGGTGATTGGTTCCCGAGAGATAAAGCACAATTCAAAAAGAAAGTTTCAAAGAAATTTATCTTCTTTGACTGCTCTTCCTAGACCATAATATTCAGCTTCCGTACTAGAACAAGCAATGGTTTGATGTTTGCGTGATTCCCAATTCATCAGAGAATTACCTAATTTTGAAACTAATCCGGTATATGACTTTCGGCTCACGATATCCCTGGCCCATTCAGCATCAGAAAATATGGAAATTTCGGTACCATTACTAGAAAAATCAGACCCTAATCCTGAGTTTCAGATAAATACCTTAAGACACGTTTGGCCATCGTCCAGTGTCTTATATCATAACAAGTATTGAACTGGCTGAATTTACTACAAGAGTAAACAATATCTGATCGAGTTGAAATCGAAAGGTGCATCAAATACCCAATTAATTCCTGATATGGATATGTCGTATCGCATGTAGTTGCTTTCCCCACAGTATTGTTTACCTCCATTGGAGTGAAAACTTTGTAACAGTTTGCCATTCTAAATTTTTGCAATAGGTTTCTAACATATTCACCTTGAGAAAGCTTCATTGTTCCTTTTTCCTTATTTGTTTCACAGGTCCGAGCAATTTTAACTTAAAATTCTTGCTCAAGATTTCATAGAGCTCTTTGTTTCCACTTTGATTATTGCTAAATACGAAAAAATCGTCAACATACAGAGCAATAATGACTTTATTGTTGTTGAAATCCTTGAAATAAACAATTTTTCACTCTTCAACTGTTTGTAACCATGTTGAATTAAAACATTGTTCACCTTTTCATTCCAAGCTCTACTTGCTTGTTTAAGACCGTAAAAGCTCTTTTTAAGTAAACAAACTTTATTCTGCCCCTCAATCGCAAAACCGATAAGTTGTTTCATAAAAATACTTTCATGAAAATCTCCATTTAAAAAAGCAGTATTTACATCAATGTGCTCGACATCCATATCGAACTCAACTCCTATTGCGAGCAATGTCCGCAGAGTGGAATGTCGAACAACAGGTGCAAATGTCTCTTCATAGTCGATACCATGAAGCTATGTAAAACCTTTAGCTACCAAGCAAGCTTTATGTATCTTTAATATCCCATTTGGGTCGGTCTTGCCTTTGAATACCCATTTGCATTCGACAACATTGGTATCTTCTGGTCTATCGACCAATTCCCAAACACCATGTGAAACAAGTGAATTATATTCATCATTCATGGCGTTTATACATTGCTCTTTCTTATCGGAGTTAACAGTTGTTTGTAAGTTTGGGGTTCATTGCGTGCAATCAACGCTAATTGGGAAAAATAATTCATCTCATAGTCCTTGTGCCAAAAAGGACAACGATGTTGCCGAACTTGCCTGTTGTCATTTTCATCAGTAATATCTTCAAAAGCACAGCTTCTAAGAGTTTTGTTTAGACTTTTTCAGTATATGACATTATATAGTTTTTATTTAATTTTAAACTAATAATAAAACCTAGCATTGCTCAAAATTATTTAGTAGGTCATTAAATAAATTAAACATAATAACTGTTGAAAATATGCAACTATAACTAGAAAAGTTACTTTTCCGGTTAGTGGGTAGTATTTAGTGCATAGAAATTGAAACTTTTTTTGCATTGTACTAACTTAGTAACTTTTGACCTGCAATTAAGCACATCGCCACATATTTATAGTATAATTCATAAGATTGTGTGTGTTTATTTTCGTACTTATTGTTATTTTTATCTAAACCTATTTCATCTTTATTACAGGACGCAGATATTCTCGGATTCTTGAGGAAGTTGGTGTAACTAGGCAACACCAGTTAATGCCAAAATGCAAGCTTTTGTATAGTAAAGTTGTGAAAAGTTGTTTATCGATGACCAATATGCACAGAAGAATAACTTCGTATCAAACAAGATTGGCACTGGCTGAAAAATTTTCAACACCTAGTAAGTTTGAAATGTTAGTGCAGTATGCTAATGCCACTACGTACAAATTTATTTTGTGTCAAGTGCAAAACCAGCTGCGAAAGCCAAAATCGAGGAGGTTTTCAATTGAACAGCAAATTCTCGCACTTTCTTTAATAAAAGCACTTTCCACTAAGAGAACCTTGAAAGTGTAACATTAATTATATAGCTGGCGTCTTTTGTAAGAAAATAAAAACTTACTAGATGTAAAATTTGCTTGCACAACATCACCCATGTGCGTGAAGCTGGTGAATATAATGATTTTATAGAAGCTCGACAATATCCTAACTCTACCCTATGCAAATCTGGAACTACTTTATATTATATAACCAGCAGAGTTTTAAAAATCTTGAATTATTTAACTCCAAGGTATTGTCATTTTAGAAATATTTTACTTCAATTGAAAAACTATTTAATTAAAAATCTAGAATTTATTTGTTTAACTTGTACCGAACATAGCAGTTTTAAAGATCAAATAAGAAATATTTTGTCAAATATGCATTGTACTGTTACGAGCTACTATTAGGCAACCCGTCAAACACACAAGCGCCGTAAGCAATGTATATTCTACAGAGGCCTCGAACTTTCTAGCATATACCGGAGTATGAATCATCTATTTTATTCAGGGTATATATAAAACCGCTGATGAAGTACAGAGTTAGTCTATATCTAAATATCGAATATAAATTATATCGTGTAAAGTTAATTAGTTACGCTTTTGGAAGTCCAAGAGTAAATATAAATTTGTGTTATGTAAACGTGTATATTGCACCGCCAGCTTGTAGAATACATAAATAGACAAAAGTGTAATAAATAAATTATATTAGTGTTTAGTGTTGTTGAGAAGATTTATGGTTAAACAATTAGTTTAAGAAAATATTAGTGCTTGTAAAGAACATTAATGTTATAGTGCTTCATTGTTTATTGGACTGAAAACATCTATAAATAAGGCATATACTGTTAATTAAGCTTGTGAACAGTAAGTAATAAAAACTTTTGTTATTAATTGTTCTAAATTGGTAAAACGCGTTAATAGTAGCCCGCTACACTGGTGTCAGGCTCTGTGGGGTATATAGTGATTAATTTAAAAGAAAAAATACACAAGTCTAAGGACATTTAAGTAGTTTGTATATGCCTGTTACAAGAAGCCAACGTAAAATGGACGCAGAACTTTAATGAATTTCTTTAAGGATTTTAAATCCGGTATAGAAGAAAATTTAAGTGAAAATGCTGCGAAACTAGAAGTGACACTTAGTAAAAATGCTGAAAAAATGAAAGAGAGGTCGGCTAAGCTAGAAGTGACACTCAGTGAAAACTTGATGAGGTCAGTTGAACTGGAATCAACCCTTAAAGAGAAATTAAGTGAAAATGCTGAAAAAATGGAAGAAAAGTTAAGTAAAAATGCTGCGAAATTGGAAGAAAAATTAAGTAGAAATGGTGCCAAAATGGAAGAAAAGTTGAATGAAAAGACAGTCACATTAGAACAAAGATTCATAGAAAGTTCCATTGCATTGAAAAAAGATTTCACTGAACAGGTAAAAACAGTTCAGTAGAAGTTGAACAGTAAATTAGTGAAAATGGAAGAAAATGTGATGAGGCAGCAAGAACAAATGATTTCACTAACAACGCGGCCACTTGAATTAGCAAACCAAGTTGTAAATCAGAATATTTCAGAAATCAGAAGCATGGAAGAAAGCGAGTCAATACCGTCAAAATTTAAAGTGAAACCACCCACATTGTAAAACACCTTGGCCCACATATTTGAAACAATTTGAAGCTGCTGCAATAACCAACGGTCGGTGCAACTAAGAGAAGGCTATCTCCTTAATAGTGGTCCTACGGGGGGAAGCTTTTAACATCTTGCAAACGATTCCCAATTACCAGCAGAATGATTACGGCTTCTAAACATCGAAGCTCGAGATCAGATATAGAGACGCTCACCTTGAACAGGTTTACCAAGTTAAGAACCGCTCGCAAAATCAAATGAAAGCTTGCAAGAATTCGAAGCTGACATTGCCAGATTAGTTAGATTGGCATACCCAACGGCACCAGATAGTTTTCTCGAACTGGCTGTTCAAACATTTGTGGATGGCGTTAAAAATGACGAAATACAGTAAACGCTAAGATTAGTACGGCCAAAAATGTTAGATGACGCACCGGCTCATGCGCTTGAATTCGAAGCAGCTAAGCAGACACCACACAGGATGAGTCTCAAAGTATGGTCTGTCTTAGAAGAAACTGGTCAATCGCAGAACAGCGTAGAAGAAATAATCAACCGTGTGTTTGAAAAGCAAAAGACGGAAAGGTTGGAGAGACAACGACCGAGGAGATGGGGTCTGCGATGCTGGAGCTTCAGTGAAGTTGGCCGTATACAGAGATGCTGCACTCAACCAAAAAAACAACCAGTTGAGCAGCAGGAATTTGACTTTGACACAGAACATCGTGTAGGAACTAGCCATCGGAATGCAGACGCTCTGTCAAAAAGACCTTGTCCGGTAGACTGTAATCATTGCTCCAAGATGGAAGAGAAAATAAGTGTTATTTATAGAATGACGGTAGCCGATGATACTTGGCAACCCGAAAGAATACGAGAAGACCAGGAAATGACGCCGAATTGGGACGTATTATTGAGTGGAAAAGTAGAGGACAACGACCAGCTTGGGAAAAAATTAGTATTTCAAGTAGGAGCCTGAAGGCATATTCGACACAGTGGGACTTCTTGGTGATTGAAAATGGAATCTTGAAACGACACCTGGAATGTGAAGATGGCACTGAGAGACTTCAAATGATAGTGCCGAGAAATAGAGTGCTGGAAATGTTGCAGCACTTGCACGATGGTATTTCCGGAGGGCACTTTGGCGTGAAAAGAACTCTCGAAAGAGTGAGAGAAAGATTCTATTGGGTGAACTGCAAAGAACATGTGAAGGAGTGGGACCGGAAATGTGAGTTGTGTGCCTCTGGAAATAGCCCGGTTACAAAACGGAAACCCCCAATGAGACAGTATAACGTGAGGAACCCTTTTGAGAGGGTGGCCATTGATATAGCTGGTCCGTTTCTTGAACCCGAGAAAAGAAATAAATACATCTTGCTTGCAATGGATCATTTTACCAAATGGCCGGAGTCGTGTGCTATACCTAACCAAGAAGCCGAGACGGTTGCAGATATACTAGTGAGGGATTTGTTTTGTCGCTTTGGAGTTCCGTTGGAATAACACTCCGATCAAGGTCGGAACTTTGAATCAGCGTTGTTTCAGAACGTCTGCAAGCATCTTGGGGTCAGGAAGACTTGTACCATGCCACTCCATCCTCGATCGGATGGTTGAAAGAATGAACAGGACGTTAGGAAAGTACCTATCTAAAGTTGTCTCTGAACATCAATCAGACTGGGACCAATATTTATATTTTTTCCTACTGGCGTACCGATTTTCGGTACATGACTGCACAGGATACTCTCCCGCTTGCGTGATGTTAGAACGTGAATTGCGACTACCATGTAATCTTCAGTTTGGATTTAAACCTGGAGAAGAGATCGCAAGTGAAGAGTACGTTAGTAAGCATCGTGAAAAATCAAATAGCATTCACGAAAACGTCCGGATGAATATCCAGGCAGCAAGTGATCGAATGAAATCACAATATGACACGATAGCACAAGAAGGTGGTTACCAACCTGTAGATTTAGTGTGGTTGTATAATCCACAAAGAAAGCGTAGATTGTCGCCAAAATTACAAAGGCAATGGGAAGGCCTGCACGAAGTGTTAAAAAGAATTTATGATGTAGTGTACCGTATCAGAAGATCTCCCCGTGGTAAACCGAAAGTGGTACGCTTTGACCGTTTAACATCCTATGCTGGCAACAACCAGGAAGGCTCGTGTAATGAAAATGGTTTTCGAAAAGTTTTTTATTGTGAACCAAATGTAGATTTTAAAAGTTTCATGGCGACGTATGATGGTTCCGCTAAGGCGAAATCTGTTTAGAGCACCAGAAAAGCATTTCCTTGCACATTGCGTTGTTTATATGTGTGGATAAATTAGAACAACAGCAACCAACTATAGTAAAAGCTTTGGTTCTTCAGGCTAAAAATCGTTATGTTTACTATCTGGTCACCAAAAATTCTTAATGACTTTACTGAATCTTTAGGCTCAGATGATGGAAGATGGAGTAACGAGACTAGCGGTGCCCAAGCTAGGCTGTGGACTGGATCGCTTAGATTGGAGAATAGTCCGAATTATGTTAAAAGTAATTTTCCAAGGAACCAATGTACAGGTCCTTGTTTGTTGTTATCAACCGGCTGCCTACCAAGACCAAGAAAAGAGTGTTGACTGTTATTTCTACGACGCGGTGGATGCACCAGAGAAGATAGCTGCCGATGCCGTTATCAGTAATCGAATTGGCATCAAAATATATTTACAGTTACGAGACGTAACGGTTCTTAAAGGGGGGCAGTGTTACGAGCTACTATTAGGCAACCCTCAAACACACAAGCGCCGTAAGCAATGTATATTCTACAGAGGCCTCGAACTTTCTAGCATATACCGGAGTATAAATCATCTATTTTATTCAGGGTATATATAAAACCGCTGATGAAGTACAGAGTTAGTCTATATCTAAATATTAAATATAAATTATATCGTGTATAGTTAATTAGTTACGGTTTTGGAAGTCCAAGAGTAAATATAAATTTGTGTTATGTAAACGTGTATATGGCACCGTCAGCTTGTAGAATACATAAATAAACATAAGTGTAATAAATAAATTATAGTAGTGTTTAGTGTTGCTGAAAAGATTTATGGTTAAACAATTGGTTTAAGAAGATATTAGTGCTTGTAAAGAACATTAAGGTTATAGTGCTTCATTGTTAATTGGACTGAAGACATCTATAAATAAGGCATATACTGTCAATTACACTTGTGAACAGTGAGTAATAAAGACTTTTGTTGTTACGTGTTTTAAATTGGTGAAGCGCGTTAATAATAGCCCACTACAGTATTTTTGGTGTAAAAAATCAATGCCATTGTCAATGGAAAAGATGAGAAGTTTTTGAAATTAATGAAAATAAATCCTTCTGCAAACAGTAATCCAATAAAATTAATGGCATTAGAAACAAGTTGAAAATGCAAGGCATTGTCGCAACGAACTTGCAAATGTAGACTTACTTTAAAACAATTTAAAGAAATTAAAATTATTATGTTGTAATAATTATAAGTATTCAGATAAAAAAATTTTTGATAAAAATTAATTCCCCGGGGGGGGGGGGGGGGTCGGGTATCCGTGGTCAGATTTTGTGGGGGGTACCATATTTCGACTCAGCTATGTTAGGGGAGTCCAAATATGTATCGCACATTAATTTTGGACCTATTTGAAATTTTAATTTTCCCGACGGAATATCGCGGGGGCACGGCGTCCCCGTGGCCCGATTTTAACTGACATCAAAACTTAAGCTCAGGACACCGAGCTGAATCGATTGATGTATCACACATTGATGTCCGACCATTAGAAAGGCCTCGGACGGACAGACAGACGGACGACAAATCGATTTCATAAACGAACGAAGTTCGTTGAAAATATTACGCATGTAGAAGTAAATCAAAAAGACTACGTAACAGCGCTGGTGTCATTTTGTTGGTTTAGAGTATGCATTGCTTAAGGTTAAGCGATTCCCACTTAATTTCATGTTTTGTACAAGACTCATTTTTGCTCGTAGTTGATAAAGCAGAAAAAATATCAAGTTCTAATAAATGCTTTTTCACTTACGCTATATTTATATTGAACAATATTCCGGTTCCCTTTGTTAAATTTCATCATTTTAATTTTAAGCCATTAAACACGCTGTCTATCTGTATTATACTTTGCATTTTACATAAATAGTTTTGCTTTTAGCTATTATAAATTAAGAGACTCTTTGAATTCATATGTATGGACAATACGACAGTGGCTTATGTCTGGTCATTCCAATCAGCAATACTCACTCTCTAGTAAAATATACTTTTTTATGATTTCAAGCACATTCAATAATCAAATTCTTGGCATTTATCTCAAGTTATGGTTCCTAGATCCTGTAGTTATGTACTGGTTCCTACTGTGCCCACCACAAATGTCGCTGAAAGTAGTAAGCTGGGTTACAAAGTCGGACAAATTACAGCGGAACATTTTTAACCAATATTCAACGGAATGAAAATTGTCATAAACACAAAAATTACATGCGAACATCTTTGTCAATAGTAAATTTGGCTTTTAGCTGCATGTGTCACATTAAATACCGACTCCAGGTCATACGAGATGACCTGAAGTTTATGCTGTTGGCACTTTTACATAGTTCCTTATTGATCTTTTTGAAGTTGATAGTTTCCTTTTTTCTTTGTTTATGTTGTTACCATTCTGCTTCAAGATCAGATTTATTTAGTGCATTATCATAAATGTTACATTTCAATCATTGACCGTTTTAGGTTTGTGGAAAAATAATGCTGGATTGAAAGCAATAAATATCCATATGTAAACTGCCATCGACACTTTGTCAGTATTCATGCTTGGACAGAATTCGGTACAGTAAAGTCTGTACATAATTTAAATATTGAAGTCCAATGATAAATATAATTTTTTTGAGTCTCGTCTACAATAATGGCTTTCTAGTTAACAAAAACTGCCAATATGTTCCTTTACCTTATTCACAGATTTGACTAATGAAGCACTTGGAGCTGCTTGTCCTTTCTGTCTATATTTTTTCATGGAAGCGTCTTCTTTACCTTTTTGTATTAACGCTAAATTAAAAACTCTAAAAGATATTGGCAAACTTTTGCAAAAGAAATTTTAAACATTTGATTTTAAGGAATAGCATTTACGCTGTACCTGTGTTACGGTATCACCGTAGCATAAACGAAAAGGTCGTAGATTGGGAGTTGGTGTAGGATTAAACCAGAACAAATATATCGAATAGCTGAAATAGAAAACGGTTAGGTTATGTAGAAATGTAAACCAGGACCACATCTTAATCGGTCTGATATCAGTATTTATAATAATAAAAGTAAAATAGCCTGATTAGATAGTTTATTCGTGGAAGGTTGAGTGGGGTTTGTTAATAACAATTATTTATAGGTACCATACGTATGACAGTTTTCTTTACAATTTTAAAGTACAGTTAATGCTTAACTCAAAGAAATAGGTTACCATAATTATGTAACCCTCTCACTAATAATTCGTAATTTACAATTTAGTGCAAGAGCTTTATACACCTGTAGAAACGTTTCCACATATGCACCAGCTTTGCAATCTCTAATTGAAATTTAAAGTAATAATGTAGAAAAGAAATATTTATACTAAACTCTGTTTTCTATAGTTTTTAAGATCTAACATATAGTATAATCTTAAATTCATGGACGTATAGCGGAAGACTGGAACTAGGTTAACACGAACAAACCTCAAAAGTATCAGTAACGGAGTTCGGGCTCCTAGCAGCACTATACAGTAGTGTATTTAACGATTTGAGTAATACATGGTACATATAAACGTAATAAAAAGAGATATTCTAGAAGGATCTCACCAAAAGCGCTGTAAAACAGATGCAGCACCAATAATTCGAATTGCTCTGCGGACAGTCGAATTGTGACCCCTCATCCGCCGATAGTACGGTAAGAAATCCGCACAAACAGTAACCAGTACTCCAGTACAGCAGGAGAGTAGAAACCAAAAAATAGACCTCGGGTAAGTAGAAACAGTACCAATATAAAGTGAATTATCCACTTTCTGTATATTTACAACGGAAATCCATCTATAAGCGAGCTAAAAATTAAGCACTAACTTTTGAAACTATACAACTAAATGGCGGTTGCTTACCAATTAACCAAAAGGAAGAAATTCGAATAGGAATTGGTAATTGCTCGCTTAAATTTCAAACACAAGGCGAAATATAAAGTAAAACCTAACAACGGTATCAAAATTATTTTCTTATGACAATTGTCAAATGTTCAGCACCGCTAACTAGATATAAAAAATTTTAGTATTTATGCGTTTACCGAGTAACATGGGTTGCCTAATTACCATGCCTTCTGAAGTTAGGAAAAGGGAGAAAAGTAGCGGTAATGTGATATTTTATTTGGGAATACATAAAAGTCATAACAGTATAAACTGAACGTAACACCTGCTTATTAAAAATTCAAAACATGTCATTTTAAAATACTTATATATTTTAAATTAACAAGATGTCATGAGCAACAATATTAAATTTTATATTGATTCTTCTCATCCACCATGTGGGATACATTTTAAGAAATATAAAAGCGTATAAAAGTAAGACACTATAGGACAAATTTAATATGTGCAATTTTTACAACTACAACACTGAATTAAACTTGTAATTATCCATCCTCATGCAATATCCATTGTGCTGCTTTTGTAACTCTAAAGCATTACCTATGTAGATCAGTAACTGTATATCTTTGTAATTTGACTAAATATGTAATGGTGTAAATGTTTAGTTTCATTATTTTCTAAGTAATTTGAATGTGTATATAATTATATATTAATAGTTAATAATAATCTATAGGAAAACTGTAGCACAATTTGAATAAAATAAAAAAACCCTTACCACAAAAAATATTTAAAATACCAGATACGTATTTCGACCACTATGTGGTCATCATCAGTAGGAAATCTGTAATTAAATAATAATTAGCTGTTGTTCTGGAACACTTCAGAGGATATTCTCCTCACCACTAGGCTGAAGTGAACCTTCCCAACATACAATTTACTATATTGTTGCTTTAAACACTATCGAGGATATTCTCCTCACCCGCAGGCTGGTGTTCTCAACAACAAACAAGTGAATTGTGATATTATAACTTAAATCTACTTAATTTATACTAATTCTAAATCTACTGAAGCGGAACCAATTTAATCTTGCTTTCTCATTGGTTGTTGATCAATAGGGAAAGCAAAGCAGATGGCTCTATGGGCCCTTTATCAGTGTTTAAGAGTGGTCCTTTATGTTTAACAATTTTAATTGATTCATAGGCATTTAAGGAGGAAAACGTTGGTACCGCTTTTAACAATTTAACATTTTCCCGTTTAACGGGGTGGCTGGTTTCAAATATATGTTTGGCGACCTGAAACCTTTCATATTTACCATATTTGAAGTGAGCAATGTGCTCTTTAAATCTTGTTGTTATATTCCTCTTGGTCTGACCAATATATTTTTGAAAACACCCTGACCCTGCACAACTAATTTTATAAATCCCCGACTTTTGCAATTTTCCCACCTTGTCTTTTGGATTACCTAGCAAATCTTTAATTTTATTAGTATTAGTGAAAGCAATTTTGAAATTACACTGTTTGAATATTTTATCAAGACCCTTTGTGGTTTTGTGAAACAGAAGTTTAACATATTTAACATTATCGTTAGAGATGGTTGATTCATTTTATTTATATATTAATATATAATATATATATATATATATATATATTTATAGGTTTTAAAATTCTTGATAATAAAAGAATAAGAAAATAGATACAGTAGGGCTTTTCAATACCACATTTATCACAGAAATTGAAAAAACATTAGTATATTTTAATGTGGCCGCCAGCCGCCATATTGGAACTGGTTGTCGGCCCATTTGCTGGATAGTGCTAACATTTGTTATATTTCAACATTGCAGCAATATTTCTATTTATAGCTGCTCTGTCGATAGTAAAGTTAAAGAGGAATATAAACAAGTATTAGATAATAAAATCAAAGAGATAGCTATAGGAGGGAACGTTGAAAATAGATGGAAAGAAATAAAAAGGGCTGTACATGATACAGCAACACAGACTATAGGTAAAAAAAAGTAGAAATGAGAAAACCGTGGGTAACAAAGGAGATATTAGATTTAATACAAAATAGAAGAAAGCTTAAACCTTTCAGAGAAGTGGATAGTGAAAGTAAGCAAAAATATAATAGGGTTAGAAATAAGATAGTACATGAGTGTAGAAAAGAAATGGATGGAGGAAAATTGTAAGGAAATACAAGATGATTTGAGAGTTGGTAAGACAGACAGGGCTTACAGGGCAGTTAAAAAGTTTTTCGGGGAAGATAGAAAAAAATATAATGGTATTAAAGATGAGAATAATGAGCTTCTAATAAATAAAGTTGAGGTAGCAGATAGATGGAAAAGATATTTAGAAGATTTATATAAGGGAGACGATATGGATGAGTTAGAGAACGACCAAGAAGAGGATGTAGAAATAGGGTTCTCAATATTAAGAGAGGAATTTGATAAAACTGTTCGGAATCTTAAACTAAATAAAGCGCCAGGGATAGACGATATTCCCGCAGAACTAATAAAATATGCAAGTCAGAAAACTTTAGACAGATTATATGAACTACTAAAAGTAATATATGGCACAGGTGAGGTCCCAATAGATTTCGAAGAAAATATTATTATCCCAATCCCCAAAAAGTCAGGAGGTGTGAGAATTTTAGAACGGTTAGTTTAACTTCTCACGTTTCCAAAATACTAACAATAATGATTAAAAATAGAGTAGAAACTTTGACTAAGAATTATTTAGGCGAAGACCAATATGGTTTTCGTAAAAATAGAGGGACTAGAGAACCGATACTAATGATTAGGGTAATTATCGAAAAAAAGGTTACAAAAAAAGACTCATTTTGCGTTGTGGATTTAGACAAAGCATTTGATAGGGTTCATTGGATTGTTATGTTCAGGATTTTGCGAAAAATAGGAATCTCTCATAGAGATAGAAAAATTATTTACAATCTATATAAAAACCAAAACGTAGTAATTAGATTTGATGAAATAGAAAAAGAACCTAAGATTAGAAATGGTATTAGACAGGGCTGTATACTATCTCCCTTGATTTTTAATGTTGAGGAAGCTTTAAACTTAGCTAGAGAGAGAAAAGAGATAGGTATTAGTGTACAGGGACAGAAAATAGACATGTTACGTTTTGCAGATGCAATAGCCATTATAGCAGAATCTAGAAAAGAGTTAGGAAAGTTTTTAAATATTTTAGATGAAATACTACAGAGTAACTACAGTATGACAATTAACTCAGGAAAGACAAAGATAATGACAAGTGAGTTACAGCTTAGTTCTAAACCAAAATTAAAAATAGGCAATACCGAGTTAGAGGAAGTAGATGAATTTTGCTATTTAGGTAGTATAATTACAAAGGACGGACGTAGCAGAAGGGATATAGTAGCTAGAATAGCTCAAGCTAGAAAAATGTTTTTAAAAAAGAAAAACTTACTAATAGCTAATAGTTTTAGTTTAGATAATAGAAAAAGTTTCTTAAAGTCATACGTATGGAGCGTTCTACTATACGGTAGTGACACTTGGACAATTAAAGAAGTAGATAAGAAAAAGATAGAAACTTTTGAAACTTGGTGTTATAGGAGAATGTTAAAGATTAGTTGGACAGATAGAGTAACAAACGAGGAAGTTTATAGAAGGATAGGTGAGGAACCCTGTATGAGGAAACAATTAAAGGTCAGGAGAGATAGAATGATAGGGCATCAGTTAAGACATGAGGGACTATTTAGTAAGGTCTTAGATTATAGACTACCAAATAAAAATAGAGTAGGAAGACCTAGATAAAGCTATATTAATCAAATTATTAGAGATTTAGGTTGTGAAGGGTATGTAGACCTTTTTAGGACATAAAAATTTAATAATTAGGGTGGTTTTAATGCAGTGGTAGATAAGGGTAGGGAAGGAGCGGTAGTACGTTTATTTGGTTTAGGCACGAGAAACGACAGAGGAAATTGGTTGGTAGAATTTTGCGACAAAAACAATTTAACCATCACTAACACATTATTTCAACATCGTGCTAGAAGACGATGCACGTGGAAGATGCCAGGGGATATAAGAAGATATCAAATAGGTTACATTCTTATTAGACAAATGTTTAGGCACCAAGAAAAAAGTTGTAGAAGCTATCCAGAACCAGTTATAGACGCTGACCACAACATCGTAATTATGAAGGCCGCATGTAAATTTAAAAATTTGAAAAAAAAAGAATGGAAAGAGGCACTTTGACTTGAGAAACTAAAAGATAAAGATATCCGCAAAAAATTTGAAAAAAGATAATGAATTGCTGAAAGATATCGAGAAAATTTCTGAAACAAAAGCAGTAGAAACAGAATGGAATAACATAAATCCAGCATAGACATGACAGCCAGGCATATTCTGGGGTATACATAAAAAGAAAATAATAAACCACGGATAACAAAAGATATGCTGAATTTAATAGAAGAAAGAGGAGAATACAAAAATAGATCAGACGAAACGAGAACACAGAGATACCAAGCCATAAATGGGAAATTATTCACAAATGTAGGAAAGCTAAAGAACAATGGATTGATGAAAAGTGCAAAGAGGTACAAACTGAGATAGAAATAGGAAAGACAGACAAAGCATATAAGCTAATTAGAATGAATTTTAGGGATATAAAACGTATAGCAAAAATATAAGGGACGCGAGAGGAAATGTCGTTATAGAAAATGTAGAGAAAGTGTTTAGAAGGCAGGGAATAAATGGGGAATTTATATGCAGGAGAGGAACTAACAGCATTAGAACAAGAATCAGACACTGAAAATGATAACTTGGGATAGCCTGTACAGATAAGGTGCAAGCAAAAATTCTAAAAACTGCTAGACAAGCAGTAACAGAACGTCTGTTCCAACTTATAAGCTATATGTATGAGACAGGCGGGATACCCAAAGATTTCAAACGTATCATCATAACTATACCAAAAAAAAAGACGCCGATAGATTTGAAAATTTTCGAACTATAAATCTGTTACCACACGTGTCAAAAATACCAACTAGAATTGTACAAAAACGAATGGATTAACGAACTAAAAAAATACTAGGAGAAGATTAATTTGGGTTTAGGCGAAACATAGGAACACGGGAGGCTAGTTTAGCTCTTAGGGTGATAATCGAGAAAACAATAGAAAATGGAGAAACCGTGTATATAGGGTTTGTAGATCTGAAAAAGCATTCGACAATGTAAAATGGAAGAAAATGTTCGAAATACTCAAAAAAATTGGAATGAGTCTGAGGTATAGACGAATAGTGCAAAAACTGTAATAGAATTAGAACAGGAACGTAGAGAAGTAAATATTAGAAAAGGTGTGAGACAATGATGTGCCTTATTCTAATTAATTTTTAACTTGTACATCGAGGAGGCAATGAATACTGTCAAACGCAGGAAGACATTTGGAATTACTTTGCAGGGACAAAAGATTGATATGCTTAGATTTCTAGATGATATAGCGGTATTAGCATCTAACAAAAAAGAGTTAGAAGCTGCTCTTAATGAAATAGAAACATTTCTAACAGAGAGATACGGTATGAAAGTTAACAAAAATAAAAGTTCTAGTATGCAAAAGAGGCAAAAATAAACCAAAAACAAAAATACAAATAGGTTACAGAACTTACAAGAGGTTAAGAATTTCTGCTACCTGGGAAGACAAATAACGCAATATGGGAAAAGCACAAAAGATATAGAACTAAGATTTGCTCAAGGTAGTGCTACATTTATCAAGAAAACGCAACTAATGTGTTCAAAGACAACAAACATAGAAAGAACGAAAAGATTGCTTACAACATATGTGTGGAGAAAAGCACTGTACGGCTGTAAAGTCGGGACAGTAGGAGAAGCGGACAGGAAAAAGCCTTTGAAATGCGGTGCTACAGACATTTGATGAAAATATCGTAGGTATTAGAAATGGTAGGGGAAGAAAGAAATATGTGGAAAACTAAGAAATAGGAGAGATAGGATCATAGGTCGCATACTAAGACATGAGGGAATAGTGCGTAATATATTAGAAGCAGAGATAGGAAAAAAGAGAAGTTGAGGTAGACCTAGGTTAGACTATTGCACACAGATAGTGAAAGATGTAGGATGTGGGAATTTCAGGGTAATGTGTAGACTAGCTCAGAATAGAATTCAATAGAAGTACGCATCCAACCAGTCCCAAGATGGAAAAACTAACCACGAAAAAAATAAATGTACTTAAACATGATGATTACTATAAACCACTACAGGTATTGGTCTTGCAGTCTTCTCAACTAATGTTAATTGTACGAAAGAATTTAATGGACAACTATTAATTCGACAAATGTCTAAGAGTTAGGGGATCCTTGGTAGCCGCAGGCAGCTTAACCCCCTTTCACATACCTTGCATTTACATTTTCAATGCTCCACCCGAAGGTACTACAATGGTCAGGAGGCGAGTTTTTTGTTGCCTGGAAATTTAGAATTTTGCCGAACCTTTGCCGTTCCAGGCAACGGGATCTTTAACGTGCGTGACAATACTCACACACGGGACCTCCATTTAACCTCTCGTCCGAACGAGTGCGTAATTTTTGTGAAAAATGCTCAGCTGCCATTTTTCAATCAGTCAGCCGTGTCTGGATTCGAACCCAGGACCTTGGGATCCGTAGTTTTACGTTTACTAGATTGATCCACGGCGACGCCCTCCCCCCTCGCATACCACTGAATATTGGTGAAATAGGGCATATAATTAGAAAACAATAGAAGGAGAACCGAGCTGTATATAGGCTGTCGTGGGAATTTCAGGGAATTGTGTAGGCTAGCTCAGAACATAAACGAGTGGAGGTACGCGTGCAACTAGTTTCGAGACGGAAAATTTAATGACGAAAAAATAAGTGCACTTAAATCTGATAATTATAAACAACTACAGGTGTTGATTGTGAAATATTTTCAACTCATGTTGATTGTGGGAAATGATATATTGGAAAAGCTATTAATTAGACAAATGTTCAGGTGCTGGAGGAACTTGGCAGCCGTTGGCTGCTTACCCCTCTTCACATACCACTGAATATCGGGAAAATAGGGTATATAACTGTAAAACAATAGGTGACCGAACTGCGTCTAATAAGAAAGAACATCGGATATGTTCAAAGACAACAAACATAGTGACAAGAAGACAATTGTACAAAGCATATTTCTGGAGCACAGCACAGTGCGTCTCTGAAATAGTGGCAGTAGGAAAAACAGGCAAAAAGAGATAAAAGCCTTTTGGAATGTTGTGTTTTAGATGTATAAGGATGATAGCATGGACAGACAAGGTTAATAATAAATAGGTTATAGAAATTGTAGAAGAATAAAGATATCTGTGGAAAACGAACAAAAAATTGGAGAAATAGAACAGGATAAGTTCTAAGGCATTTTTTGGGGAATAGTACAGGATATATTACAAACAGAGATAGGAAAAGAGAAGTCGAGGTAGACCGAGATCAGAATTTAGCACACAGATAGTGATAGATGCAGACGGTGCAAATTTTAGGGAAATGTGTAGGTTAGTACAGAATAGGAAACAATGAGGGTACGCATGTAAACAGTTCCAGAACTGAAGACCTAATGATGATGATGATGATGTTGATAATAAAACTACTTTATGGTCAACTATATTTATTTTTAAAAAATTAAAGTGAAATCAATTTCAGAACAGTGTATTTGCCCCTTAATTTTTTTTGTAAAACAAATTTAATATTATCAAATTAACTACTTAAAGTATAATTGGTTTTAGTTCACTTATTGTTGTAGTCTTTTATTCTTATGAACATCTGAATTTTTTATAGAACCTTAGGAGAAATTTATGAAGATAAGCGACGTAAAATATAAAACAAATACATGAAACGCAGATACGTAGAAGTATTGATGTAAGTAAAATCAAATATAAGTCAAGGTATTGGTGTTGGATTTGCAGTTAAACTTGGAGTTAGAATTAGCGTTAGAGTTGAACCCATCCGTAATTTATGTAAGGCTTAATCTTACAGTTCAGGTAAAACATCATAAGTTATCTCATGGCGATTTATAGATATGTTAACATCGTCGACCTTTACACCAGCAGGCAGTAATATATCTAAAGAGATGAACATTACTCGAACGCTACAGATAACGCACAAATTAAAAGAAGGGCCAGCAGTAGAATTAATGGCACTCTTGATATGGAGTCAGATCCACACAAGTTGTGTTTTGAAAGACACGCTTCAAGGAATCAAGCAATAAGAAAATTACTTGTATACGTATTTATTTATATAACGTAAATAAAGAAGAAAATTTGTGAATAAACTTAATCATCTCTGTGACTAGTTTTTTTTTCTAGAACAAGAGTAAGCTTGAATATATATTCAAAATCAAACTTAATTCCAAGTGATCATTAAATGAGTTTTTGGAGTAAGAAAAGCACGAGTATTTTATAAAGTGCGAAGCACGTTGTAGCATGGCTAGGTCTTAGCCAAAAGACATGTTACAAAATAGTTAAACAAAATTTCGTTACATGACAGTTAAGTTCATGAATGATAGTCAGATGTGGCAGTCATGTACAAATTTAATAAAAAACTGTAATTTCAAACAATCTTAATATAAATCTAATTTTTGTATTAGTTAGCTTAAGCTTAAGAAGGGAATCTAGCTGTATATAGGCTGTTGTGAGAATTGCCGGGAACTTTGTAGACTAGCTCAGAACATAAGTAAGCTGAGATACAAGTCCAACCAGTTGCAAGATGTAAAACCCAATGACGAAGAAATAATTGCTCTTAAATCTGATGATTATTATAAACAACTACAGGCGTTGGCTGTGAAATATTTTCAACTAATGTAGATTGTGCAAAAGGATTAATTAGAAAAACTATTAATTCGACAAAGGTTCAAGTGCTAAGAAAACTTGACAGCCAAAGGCTGCTTACCCCCTTTCACATACCACTGAATATCGGGCAAGTAGGGTATATAATTGTAAAACAATAGAAGGTGACCGAACTAAATCAAACAAGAAGGAGCAGCAGCTATGTTCAAAGACAACGAACATAGATACAAGAAGAAAACTGTTCAAAGCATAGTGTGGAGCACAGCACAGTACGGCTATAAAATAGGGGTAGTAGGAATAACAGACAGAAAGAGATAGAAGCCTATTGGAATGTTGTGCTTCAGATGTATGAGGATGGTAGCATGGACAGACAAAGTTAATAACAAATAGGTTGTAGAAATAGTAGGTTGGAATAAAGATATCTGTGGAAAACGGAAAAAAATAGGAGAAATAGAAGGACAGGATACGTTCTAAGGCATCTCTGAGGAATAATACGGAATATATTATAAGCAGAGATAGGAAAAGATAGGTAGGGGTAGACCGAGATCAGACTTTTGCACACAAATGGTGATAGATGCAGACTGTGCAAATTTCAGGCAAATGTGTAGATTGGTTCAGACTAGGAAACAACGAGGGTACGCGTCCAACCAGTTCTAGGACTGAAGACTCAATGATGATGATAAAGCTTAA
Source organism: Platerodrilus igneus (assembly GCA_036346225.1). NCBI lineage: Eukaryota > Metazoa > Arthropoda > Insecta > Coleoptera > Lycidae > Platerodrilus > Platerodrilus igneus. The sequence continues at coordinate 2,624,504 of JARFIW010000921.1, forward strand.
TCACTTCCAAGCTTCTCGTAAGTGAGAATTTTAAATAGAACATAATTTAAAGAAAGATTCTTCTTTCATGAAAAATATATGGTCATGAAAAGTTAACAATATTAAGCGAGGTACTACAATTGAATGACGAATCTTACAAGCTGAAACGATAGGGATTTTCACGGCTAACAATTTAACCAATCGTGGAAAAGAGGGTTGTTAAACAAATCTGTTTAAAGATTCAGCAAAAATAGACTCATCCTTAATCACTGGCCGCCGACTACTCCCCTAGGTTATACCCAGGTTTTAATTCATCTCCAACGGTTTGATTGTCGGTTTAAAATGCAACGGGCCCAGACTGATTAGGGGCTTTATTCTGATGCTATTTCTTTACTAGAAGATATTCCTTGAGTAGAGAGTATTTTTAACCTGTGGGTGTTTGCGCTGAAACGAATATAAATTAAGGCACTTAATTTTTCGCCAATAATTCTAACCATCAACGACTCCCATCCTGCTTATTTCGAAGATTACGTGAAACTGAGCGGATTGAGAAAACAACTCATGAAGACGATTTGACCGGGAGAATTGTTATAAGAACAAATGTTTGGTGACCACGCGCTGTGTGTATAAACAAGTTGAAAACCTTGAGATAAATTGTAGATAATAAGTTATTTACACGGATTTTAAAAGATTAAAATGCTATTTACGACTTTCTAAGCAAGATTTTAAAACACCTGAATTGTTTTCTATATTATTGTGAGGACAAGATGTGGAAGTTATCCTTGCAATTTAACTAAACTAGGAAACAAGAAGTTGTATGTTGTTTTCGATATGCGGCCAAGGACTTATTAAGAATTCGAAAACCTATTTAGGTTTGCAAATAAATATATTTTGCGAATTTTTTAATTTTTTCTATTGCCTTAATACAACTTAGTTTTTCCACTAAGATATTTTGTTATACCTAGAAAAACCATAGTTACAATACATTTATATCGCGTAAGCGAATTTATCTTTTCAATAATTTATGTACATCGAACGTTTATTAGGACGAAATTCAAACTAATACTAATCTGTCGCAGTTAGGTACGTACTTATTTACATTAATTTTTTATTTATAAAATACAGAGAAGCCTGAAACGAGTCATCAAACCTTTCAAAAATAACCCTATTGTATTATGATACCTGCTATCGCTAAACAGATATGATTGTATTACGATACTTATAATATCACCTTTTCTTATCGCTAGAAGTATCGAGACCGCTTTAATAAATATCTAATAGGCGTACTTTCCAGAATGTTTCATATACTTATTAATCTCTGTTACAATATTACAGAAATGATAAATGGCATACCTCTGTCGGTCCCGACCTCAATCTAGTCTTTTTAGTTACACGTAACAACCATTACATTATCTCGTGTTATCTGATCGATGTATTTTAATCTTTGTTGGACTAAATCCTTGTATTTTATTAGCCTATCTTCTGTTACTAATTATACAAAATATCCTTTATAATCCAGCTCTTTTTATGTAGTTTTCCAAATGATCCTTTCTTCTTATATTAATCTTAAGACTACCTCATTTGTTACCTAATCAATCTAGTTAACCATAATCGTTCATTTAAAAGACATCATTTTTAAATACTTCTAACCTTTGTTTCTCTTTTTTTTTGCCCATGGCCGAGGTTTTAACTTTTTTTGAATTCCATTTCTATTTTCAACCAAGTCATTGCTGTTTTTCTTAAAAAACCTTTCTGCCTGTGGTATTGTACATTTTATATCTTTTCCTACAAAGCTTAATCATTATTTTTATTTTTATAATTAAGAGAATTTTTACTTTCCAAAAAAGGGTAGTTCAAAATTAAACCACATCTGTGTAAGGTTTAGAGAGTTTGTGTTATTCTACTTTTGTAGGCGCTGCTTTAGTTACATGTTGTAGCTTTTTTTTGTTAATCTCTTGAACAAAAAATTGAGATTTGCTGAATCTATCTATATCTTATTTATGCGTTGAGCCCCATGTTTTGCCAGTAATTTTATTAAAACTATAAAATATTTGAAAGAGAAACGAATCGAACTTATCTGTGTTGTAAAACTGTAGAAAACAAACTGAGATAGATAACTAAACAATACTAACGTGTACTTTTACACATTCAAATTTAGTTTGCAACTAAGTTCATCGCTCTCCTTCATTAATTATTCTAGAAGAATTCAAAACCTAATTTTTGTATTTATTTTATTAATCACTTCGTTTTAAATGTGGTGGATTAAACTAATTATAGAACCGAGTTCTGAGTATCACGCAATTAAAAGACCTCTGATTAATACACATTTCCTAGCTAAATTAATCAAATATTAATACTAAAAATTACTTGTAATTATAAAAATGCTTTTCTGTTGAACGTGATTCTAGAAAAGGTTTAGTCATATATTATCTTTTATAGAATTCAGAATGAAACGCAGCTCCAGCAATTTGATGTGGCCTCTAAAGATATTAAAATGTATAGGATTGCTTGTTGAAAATAGAAAAGATATTACAGCTGTAAGAATTATGGCAATCATGTATATGCTGCTCGGTGCTTTTGCAGTTTATACTCAAATAATACAGTTTTTAAAACTCACCGGCGACGTATCTGAATTTGTTAGTATTTCAGAAGGCATATCAGCTTTTGTATACGTAAGTAATTAGAGAAAGATTTTCTTTGAGCACACGAGGTGTTGAAACAATATTTTGATGAATGAGCGAGGAAGGGTGTGTGTGTGCGTGTGTGTGTGTGCGTGTGAGTGAGTGATGTGTGGAGAGCGCCTTAAGTGTGTGTATGAGTGGGGGGATGTAGTATGTGAACGTGGAATGAGTACATTAGTCTCTAAACCATTCCACATATTGTATATAAAATGGCTTTGCAGAAAATATGTTTCCATACGAAACTTTTTTATAAAATCTGAGTTTCGTCTCAAGGCAATTCGAATGAAATCTGCTTTTATTTAATAAATTTTGAACCGTTGATTTAACATTTGTAGACATATAAAGCTGTATAAAAATAGTAATAGAGGCATCGGCATGTACATGGTTTTGGTTAGACGTCATTTTTCTCCGAACAATCAGTGGAAAAGAAAAACCCAACACTTTGTTTGATTTTAATATAGTTTTCGATATAGAAGTATAAGTCGGACTTCAACTCAACCTACTATTTTTTTTGTAATATGTTGAAAACGCATTGTCCAAAAAAGATTAAGAAATTTTAAACTCGCAATAAACCATGGACTTAATAAATAATATTCAAAATACTTGTTACAATTTTTCCTTTTGAGAAAATTTGTACGTCACACAGTTAACTCTAGACTTTACTCTAGGCGATAAATAGCAAAGAAACGGGCGTCAGGTGTTATTTTCAAAGATGTTTAAATGAGCGCCACTACATTCAGTAAAAAAGGAAAATGTAGAAATTTACAGCAATATGAAAAATTAAGTACAACAATGGGATACCTGAAAAAAATTATAAGTTTAAAAATAAGACACATGAGGAAGCAATTTGCTCCTTCAATGTAGTTCAAAATTATTACTTTGCGTCTCATAACTTAACTAAGCACCATTAGAATATTTTATATTTTTAATTACAGTGAAAACTTTCTTATAATAAAAAGAGATGAGAAAATCTTTTTGATCATATAATGTAAAGCAAAATATTTCTGTTACAAATTAGCAGTTTATACTCTGATATTTCTTAATGAATTCTGTATTCTTTATCATCATTAGGTCTTCAGTTTTAGAACTGGTTAGACGCATACATCATTATTTCCTATTTTGAACTAACCCTCATACATTTCCTGAAATTTACAGTCCGCATCTATCACTATCTGCATGCGAAAGTCTTATCTCGATCTACCTCTACTTTTTTCTCCTATCTCTGATTGTAATATAACCCGTACTATTCTCCAAAAATGCCTTTAACCGTATCCTGTCCTTTTATTTCTCCTATTTATTTTTGTTTTCCACAGATATTTTTATTTCTCTACTATTTCTATAATCTATTTGTTATTAACTTTGTCTGTCCATGCAACCATTTTCATACATCTGAAGCACAACATTCCTTTCTGTCTGCTTTTCCTACTACCCCTATTTCATAGACGTACTGTGCTGTGCTTCACGCATATACTTTGAATAATTTTCTTCTTGTTTCTATGTTCGCTGTCTTTGAACATAGCTGCTGTTCTTTCTTATTTGATGCAGTTCGGTCACCTATTGGTTTACAGTTATGATATTCAGTGGTATGTGAAGAGGAAGAGGCTCTGCGTGTGACTACTAGGCCGAAGGTCCCGGGTTCGAATCCAGACACGGTCTACTTGAAAAATGTTAGGGGAGCATTTTTCTAAAAAATACGCTTCGCTCCGATGAGAACTAAACTGGAGGTCCCGTGTGCGAGTGTTTTCACTCACGGTAAAGATCCCTACCTTGCTTGCAACAGCAAGGGTTCTGCAAAATTCAAAATTTTCAGGTAAAGAAAACTCGTTTCCTGGCCAATGTAGTACCTTTGGGTGGAGCATTGGAAAATCACATGTAAGGTATGTGAAGGGGGGGTAAGCAGCCTTTGGCTGCCAAGTTCCCCCAGCACTTGAACCTTTGTCGAATTAATGGTTTTTCCAATATATCCTTTCGCACAATCAACATTAGTTAAAAATATTTCACAACTAACACCTGAAGTTGTTTATAATAATCATCAGATTAAAGTGCACTTACTTTTTCGTCATTAGGTTTTAAGTCTTGAAACTGGTTGGACGTGTACCTCAACTTATTTATGTTTTGAGCTAGCCTACACAGTTCCCTGAAATTCTCACAACAACCTATATACCGTTCAATCTCTTCCTTCTATTGTTTTCTAATTATATGCCCTATTTTACCGAGATTTAGTGGTATGTGAAGAGCGTTAAGTAGCCTGTAGTTGCCAAGGATCCTCAACACTTAGACATTTGCCGAATTAATATTTTTCCAGTTAATCCTTTTGCACAATAAACATTAGTTGAGAATATTGGGAGACCAATACCTGAAGTTGTTTATAATAATCATCATGTTTAAGTACAATTATTTTTTCATCATCTGTTTATCCATCTTGGGACTTGTTAGATGCGTACCTCTATTGATTTCTATTCTGAACTAGCCTACACATTTCCCTGAAATTCCCACATCCTACATCTTTCACTATCTATATGCAATAATCTAACCTAGGTCTACCTCTACTTTTCTTTTTTCCTATCTTTGCTTCTAATATATTCCGCGCTATTCCCTTATGTCTTAGTAAGTAGCCTATCTCTCTTCTATTTTTTACTCTTTTCCGCATATTTCTTTCTTCCCTTACCATTTCTAAAACCTCTTTGTTCTTAACTTTATCTGTCCATGGTACCTTCATTATACGTATATAGCATCACATTTCCTGTCCGCTTCTCCTACTGTCCAGACTTTACAGCGTTACAGTGCTGTGCTCCACACATATGTTTTAAGCAATCTTTTCATTCTTTCTATGTTTGTTGTCTTTGAACACATTAATTGCTTTTTCTTGTTAAATGTAGCACGACCTTGTGCTAATCTTGTTTTGTCTCCCTTTGGCTCTTCCCATTTTGTATTATTTGGCTTCCTAGGTAACAGAAATCCTTAACCTCTTGTAAGTTCGTGTTACATATTTGTATTCTAGTTTTTAATTTATTTTCCTTTCCTTTGCATACTAGTACTTTAGTTTTATTTTTGTTAACTTTCATACCGTATCTATCTGTGGCATACAATTAATCGACCAATAAATTTAGTAAATGCTGCCAATTAATTTAATTATTTCCACCATTTGTACACATCCCAAAAAAAAGGTTGTTTTTTTGCCAATAAATATAGTAATAGCTCCAATATAATTAGTAATTGATAAAAATGTTTAATTGTGTTAATTTACTACAAAATTGAAGTCATAGGTTAAGAAAAAATCACAAAAGAATAATCACAACAACAAAAATCAAGCAAACATCCCAAGATTCACTGTAAAGACAGGGCATTGCCTACTTTTGCAGGCCTTCCGGGACCTCTTTTCGCGTTTAGTGAGATAGCCTTAGCCTCCATTGGAGGTGAGTAATCAGAGTTGATTATAGCAATGCAAACTAAATGTTTGCACACGTAGGACTTGTAAAACTTAGGGCAACTACAGTGCGATTCTTTGAGCCATTCTCCACCACTGTTATAAGTCACAATCCATATGCGGTCCAGGTGATCTTTGACGAATGTGTCAAAGGAACGATAGCGCAGCTGCTTGGTGTTTGCAAGAAACTTATTCAGTTCGGTATCTGTAATGGCTTTTCGATTGGTGGTAGTAGAGAGGTTAGATGGAAAAAAGTAGTAAATAGTTTGCTGATGTTGTTTTTGCTGAACATGTTTCATGTAAAGTTGTGAATATTGCCATGCGTTTGTTGACAGCTTTATATTGATTGGAGGAACCTCTGCAAAGGCCACCTAATGACCGTACACCAAATTCCTTTGGTTGGACTAACTTTTGAGCAATTTGCCAACCATGCCAACAAACTTGGCGAGAGGAAGCTTGCGTCGATTCGCACATAATACGTTTGAAATCATGTCCAAACACAGCAGCAAAACCATTTGTGATTGCAGGGGCACAGTCGCCAAGTAGAACGGTTGCATTAAATTGAGGATTTGCTTTCTATAATGTAGAAAAAGGGCCTCATTGGTAACTAAGGCCATCCCAAATAGATGGAAAATCTTTTGCTTATCAACACATCCAACCACAATTGCAGGCCACTCTTCCAAGTTCAACTTGTATGTAGCGTCGATGGCTACCAGGTCGGTAAATTGTATTAACGAAAGTAGCCGTTTGGTAGACCACAAGATGCCCACCTTCCGAGTAGAGTAGTCAATGTTATAAGCCACCACATACGGTCCGTCATCATCCTCTGGGATAGGTAACATTGGCTAGATGTAGGCTTCAAGCTCACCAAGTGTAGTGATTTGCTTGTCAATGCTGCCCGATAAAGTTTCAGCTGATTAGTAAGTTGGAAATAGTCAGGTGGATTAATATTCTAAAATGATTAAAAATTATCACTAGCACGAATATTCTTACTGATAATAAATATCTTGTCAATTAAAGCGTCGATTATTTGTTGTGGTTTGTCGACACCCATATCGTGCAGAGTGTGAATTACCTCTTTTACCTCTTCAGGTATGCCACATGGATCTTTTGCTTTATGGCTATGAGGTAGATCAGTTTTGAACACCAAGCAAACATCATCATCATCAGGACAGGAGATGTAGGCACGAAAATCGCATTGTTTGTCAGTATTACATAAGAAGTAATACTTCTCGCCGCGAGACATCTTGGCACGTTTATGACCGTTGCTGCCATGGTAGCCAATTCCACCAAAAGTTTTGATAAACTCAATAGCACTATCCTAATTTTCAAAATACTTGATAAACTTGTACGAAAAGTTTTTTGCCCTCCTTTTCTTCGGTAGCTTCTCTGGAGATCTATTTTCGATGTTTTCGTCATCATTGTATGTTACAGGTTGGGATGGAACAGTTGCCAAATGAGATAAATCTATGCTGTAGGTGATAATGATGGTAAAGACACAAAAGAGGAGAATGAAGAAAATATGAATGACAGCAGTGCAGACAGAATGACAGCAAATGTAGACAGCAGACAATTTGTATGACAGTGTGACAGTAAATAAAGCGGCTGTATTAACACAAGCAGCCTAAATTGAGCTATTTCAGCAGATTTTGGATAATTCAGATTAAAAAACAAATTTTTTACTGGAATAAGTACTAGATTATGTGCATAAATTCAATTTTGATAACAATACTAATTATTCGAGGAAAAATTTCAATTTACTTGGGAAAAGTACTAATGGGAAAATAATTAAATTTATTGGTATGATTTACTAAATTTATTGAGCCCAAAACCTTATTGTCTCTATCTGTTAGAGCTGTTTCCATTTCATTAAGAGCAGTTTCTAACTCTTCCTTGCTAGATGCTAATACCGCTATATCATCTGCAATTCTCAGCATATCAATCTTTTGTCCCTGCATATTAATTCCAAATGTCTTCTTGCATTTGACAGTTTTCATTGCCTCTTCGATGCACAAGTTAAAAATTAATGTGGATAGGGCACATTCCTGTCTCACACTTTTTCTAATAATTGCTTCTCTACGTTCCTGCTCTAATTCTATTACCGCTGTTAACTGTTTGTATAAGCTATGTACTATTCGTCTATCCCTAAAACTCATTCCAATCTTTTTGAGTATTTCGAACATTTTTTTCAATTTTACATTGTCGAATGCTTTTTCCAGATCTACAAACCCCATATATACGCTTTCTCCTTTTTCATTTGTTTTTGCCATTATCACCTTCAAAACTAAAATAGCCTTCTGTGTTCCCCTGTTTCGCTTAAACCCAAATTGATCTTCTCCTAACATTTCTTCAGCCCGTTTTTCCATTCGTCTTTGAACAATTCTAGTTAATATTTTTGACACATGTGCTGTCAAACTTATTGTTCGAAGATGTGGACACTAGAAGTTTTGTGAAAACGCGGTATGGGCGAATGGTGCATAAATCCCTAAGACTAGATCTGAGATTCTTTCGTGTGCCTAACCTAAAATAAAAAATAGGGGAAAGATTTATTACAGTTAGAATGTAGATGGCTTGTGGTTAGCTGCCTAGTTGATGTTCGCTATTTTGTAAAGATTGTCTTTGAATAAAACTAAAAAATACAATATAACCGTGGATAACACAACAGCCAATACTTATTTCATGAGAGAACTGAAGGTACTCTTATACCCAGATTTGACGATATAAACCAAGACTTTCGATGTATTGCGTACTTCTTAAACCTGTCTGTTCAAGCTATGCTGAAAACCTTGAAACTCAAATTGTTACGGTATTTCTTGCAGACACGGAAGAAAGCAATAAATTCTGTAAAGATAATTGCCTATACCGAATACCGCAATAAAATAGGGACAAAATGGTAGAATCGAAATACACAAGAATTAGATTTCGGGTGAGCTCAAAACGTCGTAGAGTGGGATGGGTGATACAAAAAGAACAAATTGTAAACCTCAGTAAAAAACTAAATTACCGAAAGAGTATTTACAAAAGTCAAAACATACATTTACGTAATCGTGTTATAACATAATGTAAACAAATGTCGATTTACGTATAATACAGTATAAACCTAAACATTTTTAAAATCCGGTAAATAGCAATTACATATCTCCATACCAGTATAATGTTTCCAGCCCTAAATGTGTACGAGAAGAAATTACACATAAAATTTACTGTAACTCTACCTACAAGAAAAGAAGTGTACATAATCTATACATGCTGCTTTGTGAAGTGCACTTCCTCAAGAAATAACGTAACAGTAAAATTTCTATAACATAACTCTAACGTAAATGAACCGGGTATCGACTTACTCTAATTTAGAATTTGTTGGCATTAACAGAAGCGTACCAAGAAAAGGTAGCAGTAACAAATGCTCTAACATAAGCTTTCGTTTACATGACTGCAATTAATTGCATAATTACTCGTGCGCTTTAGACGTAACTTCGTGACGTGTCGTCTACAATTTACTGGATAATCATAAGTAAGAAAATTATAAACAGCAAACAAAGCGTCTATTTTTTACAGCAGCATTATAAAATAAAGAAATCAGAAAACTGTACCTTAGAAGAATCTGTCCGCTTATCCGGTACTATCTTACAAGATTCGGAACATGTAGGCTGCATTCGTCGATGGACACTGACTCAACTAATTTAAATAAGTTAGCACAGAAACCATTTTAATCTCGCGACTCCAACACCTTTTTTTGCTAAAAAGATGATATTTTAAATGTATCGTTTTCAAAGCAGTTATCTATAAGAAAAAAGAACCACGTAGGGAGGCAAGGTGTTTGACTTTCAAAAATATCTCCGAAGGATCAAGTGTGAAGAATTCTCATACAGCAGCTGCAAAAATACCAGCTGTAACAGTTTGCAAACAAGAAGATAACGGCTATAAAAAATTGTTAACAAGGGGGATAATCTTATTGCGTTGGATACCTGCGTATCTGCAAGATAAAGTATACCACTTATGGAGGTATAAACTTGGTATAGATAACAAATTCGTTCCAAGTATTCATTGACTAGGCAGATTGTTAATCAGTCTTATCAACGAACTTCGAAGTTCGTTTATGAAATCGATTTGTCGTCCGTCTGTCCGTCCGTCCGAGGCCTTTCTAATGGTCGGACATCAATGTGTGATACATCAATCGATTCAGTTCGGTGTCCAGAGCTTAAGTTTTGATGTCAGTTAAAATCGGGCCACGGGGGCGCCGTGCCGCCGCGATATTCCGTCGGGAAAAAAAAAATTTCAAATAGGTCCAAAATTAATGTGCGATACATATTTGGACTCCCCTAACATAGCTGAGTCGAAATATGGTACCCCCCACAAAATCTGATCACGGATACCCGACCCCCCCCCGGGAATTAATTTTTATCAAAAATTTGAAATAGGTCCAAAATTAATGTGCGATACAAATTTGGACTCCCCTAACATAGCTGAGTCGAAATATGGTACCCCCACAAAATCTGACCACGGATACCCGACCCCCCCCCCGGGAATTAATTTTATCAAAAATTTAAAATAGGTCCAAAATTAATGTGCTATACATATTTATTTTATCTGAATACTTATAATTATTACAACATAATAATTTTAATTTCTTTAAATTGTTTTAAAGTAAGTCTACATTTGGAAGTTCGTTGCGACAATGCCTTGCATTTTCAACTTGTCTTATAAAAGAAATCCATAAATTTATATGCAGCTGTGGTTGAAACGAGTTCACGCAGGAGGTAGAACACATTTGTAGCGATTTTGTAGCGTGAAGCTGCTAAGCAGCTGTTTGATTTTGTAAGACAAGATATTATAGAGTAAGTATTTGATGAAATTTTATGAAATAGTACTAATTTCAAGTGGAAGGAAATTGAGAGATAAGTTATTGAAACATTATAGGCTCACTAATTGGCTTTATTGTGCTTTATTATTTTAGATCCACGGCATAAAATGGAAATTTTCGACTTTACAGTTTGGGGTAAACTTTTAAAACAAAAATCGTTTCATACTTTTAAAATTTCATTCAGCCAATATGAAATGGGTAAATATTCCACAGGGGTTTTGCCATTCTCGGAGTCTTTGGAAGATAGTGACCAAGATAATTTTGATATTAGCGCTTTATACAGGTGAAAACGATGTAAAATTGATTATTCACTAGCAAGCAGCGAATTACGTAACTATTTGAATGCTCCTTGTTGTGATAGCCTGCAAGATATTTTAAAGTGCTGGAAAAAATAATTAGGAGCAATATCCTATACTCAGACAAATGACCAAAGATCTTTTTAGAATTACAGCTACGTCGGTTCCTGTGCAACGCTTGTTCTCAAAAGTAGGATTAGAGATTAGAAAACAACAAAATCGGCTTAACGTTTAATCCGCAAAAGTCTTGTTGTGTCTGAACTCTTGGGTGGCAGACAAATTTTTAAAAACTCTTGAAATGAATTATAGATATTTACCAAACTTTTTATTGTTTTTATTTAGGTTAATTAAATTTTTATACATAATTGATGGCTGAAAATGCAAGGTATTATTTTCTGCCCGGTTTTAATTTTTAGAATAAAGGTGTATTTAGCCAACGCTTGTCCTAAACTGCTTCGCTTTTGAGATACAGAGTGTAATTTCTTTTTTGTTTTCTTGAGATAGCGGTAATTTATTAGCTATGATGTTGACTTTTTGCATTTTGGTCATATGACAAATATTATGGATATTAAGAAAAAGAGTAGTTTTAGATCGCCGTAAGTAGTACATTTAGCTGAATACGCGAAGATAAATTTGCAAATATCTCCTAAACCGCAAATAATGTGAAAAGAGAAATATGGATTCTAAACGTGTCAGACAAAAAGTTCAGTGTCAATGCTAAATAAAGTATATGAGGGGTAAAATTGAGCTTCACCAAGAAAAAAATACTCTTTTGATTATTTAAAAACGTAACAAGGTAAGGTTGTTTCATAGCGAAAATAGGAATAACCATAATCTCCAGAAAACCAGAAATTACAGAAAAACAAATCAAAAACTAAAAATAAATAATAATCGAACACCTTGTATTTCAAAAGTGAAGCAGTTTAGAACATGTGTTGATAAAAACTTTTAGTAAATAGGCCAGAGAATCACATCCTGAATTTTTAGCGATCAATTAAATAACACCTTGTATTCAATAAAATTATTGTCAAATATTGAGCGGCAAATTTTGCACGAAAAAATATATAACTGCTCGCTACCCTATATTAAAATAATATGCAATATTGATATCTCTTATAGTTTTTTATGAAGACCTATAAGATTCTAGTTTCATGCACAGTGCAACCGTAGTATCTTAATTTGTACTAAAAACGTTACTGTAACGCAATAAAAAGCAAAAGAAGTTAGCATTCAGCTCTCGAGCTTAGCTCGAATCGGCTCGAAGCTCGGCTCGAATTCGAACCGAGATTAAAGAAAAGTTCTCGAGCCCAACTTCGAGCCGAGCTCGAGACTACTAATTTCGAACCGAGCCGATCTTAAGGAAAGCTCGGCTCGGTTCGGCTCGAAACCATGACTGGTGTTAAATCGCTCATATTTCGTCCATGTCTTTAAAGCTATAGCCTTGCCACTATAGCAGTGCTTCAGAGCATCTATTACTTAACACATCGAGTCGCGGCGATAGTCTGCGCTAAGTGGTTTTCCAATAAGGAGTTTCTAATTAACAGTCAATAAGTAAGATTTACGCGTCGATACTGGTATAAACGTGTTGTATACATTTTACGTGTCAATACCGTAAGCGTACATAATTATCTTGACTACTGTTGTGTATAATCAGAATTTTTGGTCAAATATTATGATTAAAAAAAGCTTATCGGAAGGATAACTTGAAATATTGTTGTACGAAACTAGTAATAGTGAATTGGAAGATAATTTGCAGCAAGGAGATGCGACAGAAAGCGATGGATCGGGAGATAGCTCGTCTGATCCGGAATGGACCCCTTCAGACATAGACCAAGAATTTGAAAATAACCTAAACAGTGTGCAAAAAAACAATGAACAGAATGATGTCAAATTACGGGGCAAAAAGAAAATAAAAGTTATTAAACGAGTTAAAGAAGTCGCATCGCAGAGAAACTCACAATATGAAATAAACTCAATAATAATATTTATTTTCTGAAATTTATTTGATATTTTTGTTTGATTTGGACAGTCCATATAACAGGTTCTCGAAGCACAAGCTCGTTTGATTTCAACAACTACATATTCGTTCCCATGAATCCATGTTGCATGGTCAAAACGGGTACGCATAGAAAATAAAATCAGTTTCATTTGGTAAAACTTCCTCTAGGTACGTTATTCGTATAAAACCAGGACCGATTCCACCACTGCGAAACATCATAGACCCTTTATATGCATTCCAGACGTTTTTGACCCTAGTCTATACTAAGTGTAGTACTTGTTCACACAAATAGATCAACAGCACTAAAAGATTCAGTCTGAAATTGTATCCAAAACAAATCTAAATTAACTAATTACTCTACTGGAATTGCATATACTTGTCAAGGTTTGAAAAGAATTCATCTTTCGTCTGAAGTAATGTTTGATGCTACATTTTGCTGATCACGCTATCGAGCCACAATGGATTAAAAGAGATTTGATTTTCTTTCTTCCTGCTTGCGATTTGATGATAAACAATCTAGAAATGAAAAAAGGGAAATTAGTAAATTGACACCAATATCTTAAATTTCGAACGAGTTTATAGAAGTATGCAGACTATCTTACAAACCAAGCTCATACGTGACAATAGATGATCAGCTGGTGGATTTTCGAAGAAGATGTCAATTTCGCATGTATTTACCTAGCAAGTCAGTCAAATATGACATAAAATTTATTTTACTGTGTGATTCTTTTATCACATTGAAATGAAAATTATTCCCTCGTGAATATGAGATAGCAAATTGGACCTCCATAAAACATAAACGACTACCTTACCTGATATCACACGGTCGAGAATTTCTTATTAATAAAGAAAGCCCAAGGTAAAGTTGGATGGAAAACGGCCTGCGGAAAAGAAAAACTCTTTAGAGATAAACGGCTAGTAGAGTGTTAGCTCTGGGTAGAATATGAGCTTGGGTCATGGGATGACAAATGACCAAAAATATAGATAAAGAGCGCCACCGTATTTTTAATACAACATACGAAGATACATGTAATTTGTATTAGGGGAATGCGGAAACCTGAAGTCTACACCGCTTATGTAGCCACAAAACCTAAATATCAACCTTGCAAAACACTTACCAAAATGTCACGTACCAGATGTATTACAGATGTCTCTGCATATCCTGTGAACAAACAAATGCACAACATGGACACCGTTTGTGTCCTTAAAAATATTCACCAAAAAATAATATATTCGAATTTAAGTTTCAAAAATATATACACTAGGGTATTTCTTATCATAAGACAGAATAAATCTTTTGCTTATTAAGAACCAATCAATTTCCCTTGAATTTTTAATAATAAAAGAGTTAAGCAAAAGTAAATTCTATTCAATTAAATTGTTTTAGCTTGTTTCAACTTTAATATTTTCAAAAAAAGTTTACATGAAAAAAAACACAAACATCTTTATACTCGATACATCTACGTAAGCTTACTGTAAGGTATTTACATTCTTAATAATTTATATTTCAAATTTTAATTATAGCCTTCAGTAGTACTACAGTCGACTTTAAAAGTGAGAAACTAGATTAGTTTATGTAATAGTAAAATCTAGCATTCAAACAAGGAATAAGCTTTACTTTATATCCTACAAAAATTCATCATGTTCTTTAAAATTAAATTGCATGACCTCAAAATAATCAAAGATATTTTTAATGTAACACAAAATAACATGTGGTAATTATATTGAATAACTAGATATTTTTGACATCATATGTCAATAACAATTTTTTTAGTGAAGCCATAACTGTCTGCTTGTGAAACATATATGATAGGCAAACTACGGAGCCATCTTTAAAATTTTGTAAAGTTACGAAAATAAAACGGGATCTTTCTTACTAAATGAATTTTTAAATAACTAAATCAAAGTAAAATTTCAACCTTCGATGATACGTAAAACATTTAAATACATTCAACTTGAATTAAAGGTTCAATGTCACTCAAGAGTTTGTACAGTTCAAACAAAAAAACTTGAACGTTTAAACCAGAACCGATCAACACCAGATGTCGACATTTCCATGTACATCTGCGATGCACGCAATATGAAAACATACCATTATGCTGAATTTTACGTTGAATTTTTAAAAACCTTCAGAACAAAATATTGTCCAACCAAATAAAATCTTCGTTACATATGACCAATAATTTTCATGTTTTCTAAATTTTAGCTAAAATTCTATCTGTGGTATTGCACTACGAAAAACAAATTAGTAAATTTTATCAAATTAATTATTCCAACTGTTTTAATGATGGTTACTTCAATCCACTTCGGTCTGCAGGTATCCACTAACTATACTGATGGTGGAATACAAAATACAACCAATCTTCACCAAAAGTTGTCAGGAACCACATTGACACAAAGGTATTCGTTTATTAACCTCTCTTACGAACTCTATTCCAGGCCATGTGCCTGAATACCATATTGACTTTTCTATTATGCTCCAGAGAGCAGCTTACTTGTTCAAGCGTTAATGGAAAAGTGATTCAAAATGATAGACAAACGATTAGAATTGTAGAAACTTAGACATCAAAAGTAAAGGAGCGCATAATCCATTATATACTTTATAAACTATTTTTAGTGATTGGACAATTATAAATTATATTTTTATATTATCGAAACATGATATTAGATTTATTCATCATCATTTTGTTATCGACCTTACTTAAGGTCGGTTTGACGCAGCTCTAACTTCTTTTCTATTCTTGCTAATCTAAAAAGCTCTACATACCCTTCACAAACTAAATTTCTAATAATTTGACTAATATAGTTTGGTCTAAGTCTTCCTATATCCTTCCTTTTCCTTCTTTTTCCTATCCAGCTGGCTCTACATAGATATTAGCAACCTGATGGTTGTTAAAGAACTCTAACATGTTTACATGATTACCATTTATAAGGAAATGAAATATAACCTGGTTATCCGCTTCAAAAAGGAAAAGTGTTAAATTATACGTTATGGTAAGGCTTAAGCAACGAATCGCTGCCAACATGCCAGACCGCTACCTAATTGTGAGTTATGCCATGGTGACGTTTATTAAATTATATGTTATGGTAAGGCTTAAGCAACGAAACGCTACCACCATGCCAGACCGCTAACCAATTGTGAGTCATGTCCTGGTGACATTTAGTTAACTGTTTTTTATTTTTGTTTTTGTATTGTTTTCGAACTTACTTAAAGTCGGTTTGACGCAGCTCTAAATTCTTGTCTATTCTGAGCTAGTCTAACAAGGTCTGCATACCCTTCACAACCTAAATCTCTAATAATTTGACTAATATAGCTTTGTCTAGGCCTTCCTACTCTATTTTTATTTGGTAGTCTATAATCTAAGACTTTACTAAATAGTCCCTCATGTCTTAACTGGTGCCCTATCATTCTATCTCTCCTGACCTTCAATTGTTTCCACATACAGGGTTCCTCGCCTATCCTTCTATAAACTTCCTCGTTTGTTACTCTATCTGTCCAACTAATCTTTAACATTCTCCTATAACACCAAGTTTCAAAAGCTTCTAACTTTTTCTTATCTATTTCTTTAATTGTCCAAGTCTCACTACCGTATAGTAGAACGCTCCATACGTACGACTTTAAGAAACTTTTTCTATTATCTAAACTAATACTATTAGCTATTAGTAAGTTTTTCTTTTTTAAAAACATTTTTCTAGCTTGAGCTATTCTAGCTACTATATCCCTTCTGCTACGTCCATCTTTTGTAATTATACTACCTAAATAGCAAAATTCATCCACCTCCTCTAACTCGGTATTACCTATTTTTAATTTTGGTTTAGAACTAGGCTGTAACTCACTTGTCATTATCTTTGTCTTTACTGAGTTAATTCTCATACTATAGTTACTCCGTAGTATCTCATCTAAAATATTTAAAAACTCTCCTAACTCTTTTCTAGACTCTGCTATAATGGCTATATCATCTGCAAAACGTAACATGTCTATTTTCTGTCCCTGTACACTAATACCTATCTCTTTCTCTCTCTAGCTAAGTTTAAAGCTTCCTCAATATAAACATTAAAAATCAAGGGAGACAGTATACAACCCTGTCTAACACCATTTCTAATCTTAGCTTCCTTTTCTATTTAATCAAATCTAATTACTACGCTTTGGTTTTTATATAGACTGTAAATAATTTTTCTATCCCTATGAGAGATTCCTATTTTTTGCAGAACCCTGAACATAACAATCCAATAACCCTATCAAATGCTTTTTCTAAATCTACAAACGCGAAATGATTCTTTTTATTTTTTTGTAACCTTTTTTCGATAATTACCCTAATCATTAGTATCGGTTCTCTAGTCCCTCTGTCTTTACGAAAACCATATTGGTCTTTGCCTAAATAATTCTCAGTCAAAGCTTCTACTCTATTTTTAATTATTATTGTTAGTATTTTGGAAGCATGAGAAGTTAAACTAACTGTTCTAAAATTCTCACACCTATCAGCTCCTGACTTTTTTGGGATTGGGATAATAATATTTTTTTCGAAATATATTGGAACCTCACCTGTGTCATATATTGCTTTTACTAGTTCATATAATCTATCTAAAGTTTTCTGACTTGCATATTTTATTAATTCTGCGGGAATATCGTCTATCCCTGGCGCTTTATTTATTTTAAGATTCCGAACAGCTCTATCAAATTCCTCTCTTAATATTGAGAACCCTATTTCTACATCCTCTTCTTGGTCGTTTTCTAACTCATCCATATCGTCTCCCTTATATAAATCTTCTAAATATCTTTTCCATCTATCTGCTGCCTCAACTTTATTTATTAGAAGCTCATTATTCTCGTTTCTAATACTATTATATTTTTTCCTATCTTCCCCAAAAAACTTTTTAACTGCCCTGTAAGCCCTGTCTGTCTTACCTACCCTCAAATCATCTTGTATTCCTTTACAATTCTCCTCCATTCATTTATTTCTAGCTTTTCTACGCTCATGTACTATCTTATTTCTAACTGTATTATATTTTTGCTTACTTTCACTATTCACCTCTCTGAAAGGTTTAAGCTTTCTTCTATTCTCTATTAAATCTAATATCTCCTTTGTTACCCACGGTTTTCTCGCTTCTATTTTTTTCTTACCTATAGTCTGTGTTGCTGTATCATGTACAGTCAGTTTTATTTCTTTCCATCTATTTTCTACGTTCCCTCCTACAGCTATCTCTTTTCTCTTATTATCACTTACTTGTTTATATTCCTCTTTTACCCTACTATCATTAAGCTTACCTAGATCCCATCCCTCTCTTTTAACCTTTCTCAATTTTTTGAATTTTAGTTTACACTTTATTTTAACTAAGTTATGATCGCTATCTATGTCAGCCCGGGATAACTAGGACAGTTTTTAACTTGGTTTCTAGATTTATTAGAAAGGTGTAAATAAGTAGAAAAAAATACGTTACAACATATCTTATTGATGCGCTTCTATATGTTGGGAAAGATGCTAATACTTTCATACTGCCATTGGCAGAGTTCTGCATAGAAACATTGACTAAATCTATCCATCTATCCATCTGCAGGTGTTGGTTTTGAAATATTTTTAACTAATGTTGATTGTGCGAAAGAGTGTATTGAAAAACTATTAATTCGGCAAATATTCAAGTGTTGGGAATATTGGTAGCTGCAGGCTGCTTAACTCCCTTCACATACTACTGAATATCAGGGAAATAGGATATATATTTGTAAAACAATAGAAGGGGAGCCAAACTACATTTAACAAGAAAGAGCAGCGACTTTGTTCGAAGACAACAAACATGGAAACAATGAGATAATTAATGAAAGCATATGTGCGGAGTACAGCACAGTATGTCTATGAAATAGGGGCAGTAGGAAATACAGACAGGAAAACGGTAGAAACCTTTTGAAATGTGTACTTTAAATGTAGTGGATGATAGTATGCACAAAATTAGAAAAAAAGCGGTTATAGGAATAGTAGGGGAATAAAGATATCTGTGGAAAAAAGTAGGAGAAATAGAATGGCAGGATACGTTCTAGGGCATTTTTGGAGAATAGTGCAGGATATATTACAAGCAGAGATAGGAGAAAGGAGGTAGAGGTAGTTCTAGATCAGACTATTGCACACAGATAGTGAAAGATGCAGACTGTGGAAATTTCAAGGTTAGCACAAATAGGAAACAATGAGGGTACGCCTCCAACTAGTTCCAGGACTGAAGACCTAATGATGATGATGACAAATCTAAGCCAAATAAATTGGTGCTCATGTTATCGTTTATGCACTTGACAAGTTTAATAAATAAAGCTACACATCTGAAATCATTCATTGTTATAACTCTACAAAAGGGACAGTGGATACGTTCGGTCAAATATGTGCCAATATGAGTTGTAATCATAAAACAAAACGATGGCCAAAATGTGTGTTCTATAATATGATAAATATGGCTTGCATAAACTCGTATATCTTATATTCACATAACGTTTATTAAAATACACACAAAAAGGAGAAACCACAGACATAATTAATTTGATAACTATAAAATTTTGCTTAAAGCAACTGTAAAATCTCTAATTTTAAAACTTGTTTCTTTCAACTAACCAAAACACAAGTTCACGCGTAACAGGAAATAAACTTAAGACTTACGTATCCGTCTATCTTCACAGGGAACTTCTGGATGTCTAAGCAGCAAATCCAAGCATAGCAGTCTCGCTGGTCTTTACAATTAACAGTATCATAACTCAACGTCGTTCATTACGTGACGACATTGTACAATCGGGTATCTTCTTACAAAAGGACATTTTCAACATGACAATTCATTCCTATGAATGCATACGCGACAAAGTTGGTTGAACTTCCAACTCAGGAGATTTAACACATATTCTTTCCAACATGTTGCAGATCCAATCATGATTTACTCCAACAACTCAGTTGAAATCGCTTCGCCATCCAGCACCCACATCCGAATTAATAAATTAATTAAAAACCAATCCCCAATCAATCGCTCCATCCTGCTATTTACGGCCATCACTCTCTCCAAGCAATTTCACTTCCTCACGCTTGCGCTAATACCTGTCCGAACATACAACTCAGAAGCGCTTATATATACACTTTCAAATAGACATGACTAGAGAAGCAATCAAAATGAGGACCAATAGCGAAACACGAACTGCTAATGACAGAAATACACAAAAAGGAAAGACATCACAATGATATTAGAATTTACATCAACCGTTTAATACTTAAAACGAACTAATAACCAAATTCGCGTAATTTTAATGTAGCGACAGTGTAATTATATGCTAAAGTTTGCTCCTAGATTTTAACATGTTACAATGAAGTACTAGACAATAACAAGTATTTTTGGTAAAACGTTCCAATTAGTTTAAAATTCAAATCTAATATCAATCCTGCTATACTTTAGTGTCTTATTCTATCTACAACGGTCTATGACACTAATGGTACAATATTTCGTAAACCTTCGAGATTGAATAGAGACTCATTTTTCTTTTCAAGGCATGATTTCCGAAACGCGACTGTTGTCTAATTTTTCTTAAATGAACAAAAAATTGTTAATTTAATTTAAACGAATGTAACATTATTTTAAAATGTTAACGTATTAACAGATTAATTAATTAAATAAATTTCATTAACTTGTATTACCTATAGGCAGAATTCCATGATAAATTATCGTTATATTTCATTAAGCATCCCTTATAATGAAGACCTCAGGTTTAGAAATAGCTTTGCGCTTAAATATTAGAAATTCCAGCGACTGTCATAATAATTGAAAAGTCCTACCTTGCAAACCCAATACAATACCCTTTAAAAACTTATGTCGTATATAGATTGACGAATCTGATAAATTTAAATAGAATCTTACCTTTTAGCTTAAACAAATAAAAGCAATTTTCAGTCTATAAAACTTTATTTTCTTAATATTTCAGTGAGTGACAGGGTTTATAAGAAGTGCAACATTACAAATAGCCAAACTATTTTCCAATTTGATTTGTTCAAAGAGTGCAAGTAATTTTAAGTAGTCTGGAGACAACATTGTATTGAATTTCATTTTAGCTCGGGTTAGGTTACCCGCACTTTTGTCAATGGCAGACAACTGTCGCCAATAGATAGGGTCAACAATTTCAGTATTTAGAATTCCAAGAATGTACAACAGTTTTATACCGTTAGAAAAATAATTGCTATCCGTGGCACTCATCTTGAAAGGGCTGGATTTAGTTTCTGAAATCTTGTTTTTGGGATGCTCTGTTAATAGTAAATAGTAAATAGTAAATAATGGTTAAAAGTAGGGTTGATATATAATTTAAGGCTTTAGTCAAAAGAAGAAGATTCCAGTGGGGTTGTCCGTTTTAAAAACGTAAAAGAAAAGTAGCCAGAGAAATTTGCCGGTAGTGTTCTCCGGCGTAGCAGATGTGATATCAAACTTAGTATACTGTTAGTAAACGTGGAAAAAAGTAGTTTACCCATCCAGTTTGCGAGGGTTACACCCATGTTCTCGCAGATTTATAAGTGATACTGAATAATGTCATAAAAAGCTTGTGTGCGTGTGGGTACAAGCTAAGCTATCAACAAGATTCTGCCGGGTACGTGTACCATTGAATTATTTGAGTAGTTGCGAAGAACAAGGGGAACAAACAAGATTCTTTCTCAATTTGAGAGCTGTTCTAAATTGGAATACAAGCAATCAAACGATTTATAATTTCTAGTAAGTAAGCTTTTATGTTTAAGCTAGCATGAGAAATTTTTAGTTAATATAGTTGTTAGGCCGTTTTGGCCATAAACCGTAGGATTAATTTAGTGTGAAATTTATAAGATAAGTTTTCCTCCATATATATATATAGCGTTTGGAAATTGCTTATGTACATAAAATTATCATAATTCCATATCAATCATTCAATCAAATTTCTAAATTAAAATCAATGAATTTCCTAATGTCATAGGTTCGCGTTTATTGCTCTGTTGATTAAATAGTTTTTGTTTGCCCTTCATTAAGTCATATTTTTTATTTTTGATTATGAAATTTGCATAAGTAGTCAAAAAGGTAAGAATTGATTAAAGAAACAATTGTCCTCCTTGAAATGACAAGCCTCTCAAGGATTTGCATGAACATTGAACATTCTCGACTTGTCTGGCGCCCTTGGTAATTGTCATTAAGCCACAACATTTATGAAAGGTAAGTGCCAAATTTTTTTGTTGTATAATATATATTAATTTAGCCCTTTCTGCAAAATTTTAACCCTCTAAACGATCCGTGACCTGCCGATAGCTAGTGCCGGTGATCTCCTTTAATTTTTGTTTTCAAGACCGCCCACATTTTATAATTTTAATGAAAAATATAGTTAGTAGCTTTTCTGCCTGTAACAAGAAGTAAAATTGTTTATGTACAACTCAGCAAGTATAGTTCTTAAAAACGCAAAACAATTTTATTTTTACAAATAAGAATTACACCATTCACCATTGTGTAGCGATTAATAATTTTTCAGATGTTTGGAATACTTGGGTCTTTTGCATATCAGCAAGACAACTTTGGGAAAATAATCAGATGCACTGGAAGTGTTTTGAAAACCAAGGAATGTCCTAGTTACCTAAAATCATCATTAGATCAAATATTAGTGGCTAATAAAAGGTTCCAACTGTTGTTTGGCTTATGTAATGGAATTTCTGGAGTTGGGTTTCTTGTATCTTCGTTGGTTAAGCAAGAACCGCCACTAGGTATATGGAATCTACAAAAGCATGGAATACTGTTTATCCTAGCATTTCTTATCCAGTCAGTTAATTTAGTTATTATTATACCATTCACATTTGCATACGATTGCATTTTTATGACCTGCTGCTTTGAAATGATAGTGCAATTTAGAATCTTAGCGTATCGTTTTACATCGCTTGAAGTATCTTATTGTGATTCAAAATTAGGATTGAATTATTATCAGAATTTGATAGAAAATATTCAATATCATATATATCTACTAAGGTGTGTTACCTCTTGCTTATAAAATGTATGTGCATTTATATGTTTTAGGTCTATAAGGCTTCTTCAGACAGTTTATGCATTTGGATTGCTGGTCGTATATTTTACCGTATCACCTATGCTATGTATTCAAATGTACGCGATTTTTGAGAGGTACGTAATATTTACCAATTTTATACTGTCTACTATGAGAATATTCGTTTCCTTATCGATTTAAAATCAAAGTGAGATCATATTATTAGTAAGCCGTATCACATTTAAAACTTGATTTCAACATAGCTGTTTCCTAAAAAGTTGTATTTAGAATAGTAGTCAAATTAATAAGTCGTGTGGTGGTTATATATGTGAAAAACGGACACTTTGTTACAGTTAAAATTTGTCGCATAATAACATTGTCTGTACAATCCGTTAATTTATGGTGACATTTCAGAGTAGGTACGTGTTAGGATATAAATCAAACCCTGAGTTGCAAAACAAAAACTCTACAACAACAACAACAACACCACCAATCACGGTATTCCCTTTCGGGATAACCAAAGCTAACACCCCTTTCTGGGAAGATATGCACGGTATACCTCTAGACTACTACATTACTTTAATTCCCAGCACCATTTACAATCCTTCTCTACATCCCTCGGTCCCTACACATTTACTTTGTTCTGTTTGTACAGAACAAACATCTCTAACATTTAATTATTTTATTATGAAAGTTTCGCGTCAAAATCGTACATAACTTAGTAGTAGCAAAATGCTGCAATTAAAACAAAACAAATATTTCTGAAATTTGATAAGAAACTTAATCTAAACAATATACGTATAATATTTAATGATGAACCTATTATGTTAGGTAGTAATTATGGTTAAATATGTATATTTAAGTTAAAAAAAAAGGTTATTAATACCAGCACAGTCCGAGCTCGCAATGTAACGTAGCCCAACCCAACCGGCAGCACTAATTGCAACAAAGAAAGCACACAGTGGATGATTGACTTCTAAAATGAGGGGTTCTTGTTTCCAACAACCGGCTACAGCTTTTCTTACACTAAACCGTCACTAACGTACTTAATATCCGATGAGATCAAACCAAGACAGTCAATAAGGAATTATAATTTTCAATATTAATGCAGGAATTAATTATAATAGTCGTGGGTAGCAATGATCTACGAAAACCGCCTGATTTATGAAAGGTCGAATCTTCGACTAAGACCAATTATTTAAATATGTATACTTATTATACCTCGTTACCGCTGTGTCTTTAGACACATGTACTGTATAGCTTGATCTTTTTCAGACTAATCCAACCCCTACATCACTTAACCCTTATCCTGATCCTTCCCACTCACGGTATCCCGAACGACACCACCAACTTCAATATCTTATATTATAATCTTAAGTGCTGGGATAATATTATGTATACACCTTAGGCCAGTGGCGTATTAAGGAGAAAACTAAAATTGAAATACTTAAGAAAGGCAGGCTCTAACCATGGCCTGGCACATGACCCCCCCCCCCCCAGTTAAATTCGTAATAAAAAGAAGGGAAAAACACGAATTTAACTCCAAAGTTGCCTTATTTCTCGAGCGTTGGAATTAGATAAGGTTTTAAATTGCATATATTCTGAATACCTGCAGACAATCCAACAGCATATTCTACTACTCTGTACGAGTTAGAGTTTACTACTTCAATGACCGTCGCAGGTACGCGATACAAAAGAAAAACTTGTTGATTCTTCTTCTGATGATACAAGATGAGTCCTAATCAATATCTTGTCTCCAATCATAAACTGAGTCAATTTTAGCTTCCCACTTTATAGCGAAGACGCCGCTTTACCCCTTTAGTCGCCAACCTTTCCTTGAAATAAAATGAAACGGTCCCAACCCGGAACCATAAATAATTATGACTCCGGCCGTAAAAGCCTCCGACAATGTTCATAGTTTATTTTGAGTAGAAAAGTGTTGTATATTGAAAACTAGTATTGAGGTGACCGTCCTTTGATACCAGTCTCTGATCGACGGTCTGGCGCCCTATGAGAAAAGACCAGAGAATGCAGAATAACAGGTAAGATATTTAAATCAGATTTGGTACATTAATTTAGCAGTAGTGTCCACTTTAGCCCTCACAATTTTTGGCATTATTTGCATTAACTCCCATTTTAAGAAAAACTCACTACCTACGGTAGCTAATCGAGATTAAACCCTTCATATTTGTTACAAGCATTCCCCCTTTGTC
Organism: Platerodrilus igneus; assembly: GCA_036346225.1. Lineage (NCBI taxonomy): Eukaryota > Metazoa > Arthropoda > Insecta > Coleoptera > Lycidae > Platerodrilus > Platerodrilus igneus. Next base: position 2,649,951 of record JARFIW010000921.1, read on the forward strand.
TTCGAAATTACTTTGAAATAGCCAATCAGTGCGTAGCACATTGCAGTACCGGATGATGTGGTAGAAATAAGAATATTTAGACCCCAACAGGACAGAATTAATTGATTATTCCTGAGCAGTTAATTAGAAAACGTCAAAATGTAGTAATACGCGCGAGTAGTACGGGAGATGCGAGAAGCTGAAGGTTGAAAAGAAACACAGCTTTATGTTCAAGATGTAAGGCGACTGGGATTTACCAAGAAAAAACGCGACATGCGAGTTATTGTTTTCTAACTTATGCCTACACAGGCATAGCACTTTAAATTCATATGTGTTTGTGGAATTACCGTCGCTACCACCGGTTAAAAGGGTTATAAAGACGAAGTGTTCACCGCTCTTTTAATTTCAAATTTTGTATTGTGTTGAGTTAACGAAACTGTTTGAAAGATGTAAAATTGGAAAGCTGGTGTTTTTTGAATATTCTTAATCTTTTAAAAATCAATTAAATCGTGAGTAAAATATAAACTTTCACCTTTATTCTTATTAATTATGTACGTGTGGATTGGAAATGTGAATGGGTGGTATTTATGACATAAGAAATTAATTGAACATGTAAATAATTATTGTGTTGAAAGTTGATTTTAACAACGGAACGAGTGTTGATTACATTTAAACGTAATGTAAACATTTCAAAATAGCAAGAAATATGTACGTATTGACTTTAAATTATATCAAATAGACCATGAAGATATAAAAGGAAAAATTGGTATTTAACTGTTTTCTAGGTTTGTTATTGAGATTTTAACGTCATGTAGTTTAATATGGAAAACGAAAAATTGGAGAGCAAGGTCAAGAAATTAGTTTTATTTTTGGGAAGGTATCTTCGTATATTTACTGGAAGTATTTAGTGTTAATAGAGGTGAAGAGATATCCAGTCACCCCAGTGATGGAATCGTTTTTGTAAGAGGCAATTCATTGTTTAATTTTAACTTGACAAAAATTTAATGAGTGTTTTTTCGGTATTTTAAAGAAAGATAAAGTATAACGTAATAAATTTAGAAATCTGAAGCAAAGGAGACCTAAGTGGAATAACCGTTTTGTGTAAAAATATCGAAAGGATTGCTGCGACAGACGATTTGGCACCCCTCAATTATGACAAAGAAAAAAGCCTTTCAGGATAAGTGATTAATGTAACATAGTTGTAATTCAGTCATTTTATTTGTCTTATTTTTACAAATTTGTCCGTAAGAGCCCACTTCTGCACCACTGTAGTTAGTTGAAACACCCTTAAATTGTTACGGAGTACCCGTCCTTTTAGGGTTTATAAATGAATTGCAATATCTAAAGTTTATAAATTATTGAAAAATTGATTATCTAATCATTTCAGACACTACTGTACCAGAAAATTACGAATTCTTAATATTTAATGCTTAAAGAAAAACAATAAACAAACTTTAAAAGTAAAATTACAATTAAAAAATTTTAAGTTTAATCTTCTTTAATTTTTTTGCCTTCAGCTTGCTTTGTAGCCGATAAAGTAGATCTGCCGATCGGATTTGCTCTCTATACATATCGTACTCATTAATACCTCCATTACTATTACTTAGATCAGATTAATGCTTAGGCCACCTATTTTTAAATTTTATTCTTTTGAAAACTCCTTATATTTCTACTATATCTTGTTTATTGTAAGTAGAGGGGTAGGGCCGGTCCTAATTCAAAACGTGTTCAGACATATTTTCCATATGTAAAATACACGTGCACCGTTTTGAATTAGGTTCGGCCTTATATAATTTCAATGTAAAATAGTTGTAAAAACATGAATTCTTAAATACTTTCAATGTAAAATACTTGTGGGCACGTTTTGAATTAGGATCGGCTTTATATTACTTTCAATGAAACATACTTCAAAACACACGTATGTTGAAAAATGTAAGTGCAGAGAAAAATGTGTGTAGCTGTTATGAATTCGGTTTTCTAGCGAGAAGTTACACGTGCACCGTTTTGAATTAGGATCGGCGTTATATACTTTTAATGTAAAATGTGAAAACATGAATTCTTATATACTTTCAAATGTAAAATACTAGTGGGCACGTTTTGAATTAGGATCGGCTTTATATTACTTTCAATGGAACATACATACTTCAAAACACACGTATCTTGAAAAATGTAAGTGCAAAGAAAATGTGTGTAGATGTTTTGAATTTGGTTTTCTAGCGAGAAGTTATAAAGTATGTCAGATGCAAAATATCGCATTCAAGTCAATTGTGTTTAATTAAAGTGGATTCTGATTTATGTTTTTTATTTATGTTTAGAGGCTGCAAATACACATGGGCCGGTTTCAATTCAAAATGTGTTCACTCTTGTGATAGGTTGAAAAGTAGGTTGGCAAAGTACGCAGATGGTGGTAATCTGCTATATAAGGAGATTGCTCTAATATTAATTTAATTAGTCGAAGAAAAGCAATATGGATTTTAATACTCTTAATAAAACCACATATCCGTGCATTTATATTTCCAATGCTCCACCAGAAGGTACTACATTGGCCAGGAGGCGAGTTTTTTGTTGCCTAGAAATTTAGAATTTTGCCGAACCCTTGCCGTTCCAGACAAGGTAGGGATCTTTAACGTGCGTGACAACACTCACACACGGGACCTCCATTTAACCTCTCATCCGAACGAGGGCGTAATATTTGTGAAAAATGCTCACCTGTCATTTTTCAAGCAGTCGGCCGTGTCGGGATTTGAACCCGGGACCTTGGGATCCGTAGTCTTACGCTTACTACATTGATCCACGGCGACGCCAAAACCACATATCGCAAACCTTATGTAAATTCAAAAGATCTTGTAGTAAATAAGAGGTTTGAAGTTTTAAAAGTGGAAACAATCAAGACAAAATATGGAGAAAGAGTATTAGTGGAAACAGAAGAGTTCAAGAGTATATTGCCATTGAGATATTTTGAATACCTTCAAGCACATGGAGTGAAGCAATTAAATGAAAGTATTGGCTCGAACAAACACGTATACATAACTAGTAAGGGATCGATCGGTCTAACTGTCAACATAGAATTTTCAGAATAATATGTCACTAATCTAAGAAATTAGTTTATTATTATAATAATGTGCATCTTGTTCTTTACTGTTTAAATTATTATAACACATTTAAGTCGATTGTATAAAGAATGATGTATTTAATTAAAGTGGGTTCTGATTTATGTGCGTTTTACTTTGAGTTTACTACCTTGTTTAGGAAAGTCTTGTTTCAAAAGAGAAACTTTTACAAAATACTTTTTTATTTTACAAATTGTTGAATATTTTGATCTAACTATTTATAAATGAAAAAGTATTTATTAACTCCCGTTCTTGAAGTATCTGCTGCTCCCTCGCAGCCAGTTCCTCTCTTTTTTGTTTTATTATTTCCGGCTCCAAATCTATACGACGCAGTAGCTTCTCTCCACGCTTTTTAAATGCGTTAAGCAACTCTACTGTGTCATCTTCGTAGGGTTTGTCATCTTCACAGCAAACAGCCATATTAGATTCTGTACATAACTTTTTCATAGCCAACATGTTTTTGCCCGATCTGTGAGCATAACATAAAAGATTATTGTAGGTTCACCTTTTCTTTTGTATACTACCTGATGTTTCTGAGAGGATCAGAGTGTGTCAACGATCCGACGATAGCCTCAAAATTTCCAGAATGGTTTTTTGATCTAATGTAACTTATAAATTAGTAGTGTTTTAAAACACATGTATAAATGTGAAAAAGCACTTCCGTGATATATCTATTACGTCACTATCGAGTTGAGGCGAAGAAGAACCAAAAACTTCTTTAATCAAGTCTTCGTCAGAATGTAATATAAATTGCTCTAGAACTTTTACGTTGGTACTATTACAATTTTTGATTGATTATAAGTTACTCATTTTTAAAAGTTGCTAGTAATAGTAACTAATAATTATACAAGAGATCTGATTGAATACTGTTGGTAAAATCTACGTGAAGTATTTATATTAAATAATAAACTGACCTGTTAGAAAAAATTAAAAATTTACATCGTTTTCTGAGAAAATTCATTTCTGTAATCTATTGTAATGAATAAAACAGTATGTAAGCGAATATAATTATACTTCAGCAGAAATAATGAATTAGATTCATTGTCTGAAAAAGAAATTGCAATGAAGGCACATAATAAAAAACCTAAATTAGATTAATTTCGTTTTAGATTACTGCTAGCATAATTTATTTTCCATAAAAAATTAACAAAAATTGACTTTATATGCATATATAGGTATATAGTAATTTGTGTGTGTATGTGTGTTTACGCGAATCATGCTGAATAAGAAATTCTTTAATTCTATCAACGTACTGAAAAATGTTTTTTTTAATATTGGGTTTTTAAAAAACCATGAGTGCATGTAAATTATTATATTTTTCTTTAGATTAATTTCGTTTAAAATAATGCAATGCAAATGGTCCTTAACTAGTTATATATATAGAATAAGTTTTAGATTACCGCTGACACAATTTATATGCATATATAGGTAATTGTGTGTTTACACGATTTATGTCGTATAAGAAATTCTTTAAAGGTACTGCTATATGATAAAACTGCAGAATGTTTTTTTAGTACTGGGCTTTTAAAAAAAACCATGAGTGCGTGTAAATTATTAAACAACATTGACGGTTTAATCTGAGACATTTTTTCTAATTTGCTTTGTTTTTTATTAAAAGATTTCATATGTAACCATAAAAAATAGCGCTGCAATGATAGTGTATTTTCTGTACACACATCATAAATCAAAGGCCGTATAAAACATTTTTATTACTATACTGCAAACAAGAAATTTTTTGTCGTAAACGCAGCTGAATGAAAAGTGATGTTGTATGCTAATTCTTTTTACAGTTGTTTTGCTTACGTCAGATGATATTTTTGTATAAATAGTAAATAGAGCTATACATATATTAAGTAGTGTATTGATTTGTATAGAATCATGAATTCTGAAACCGTGGCCGAGATTAGTAGCGCTATTTTGAGATTAACTGTAAAATGCGTGAATCTAACAGAACAGTCGATGAAATAACGAAACAAATTTTAATTATAAATTCAAATATTAGTATATTGAAGCTTGCTATTAGAAATAATATATACGAAGACAATCGACAAGAAAATCCTAGTAGGCTGGAATCTAATTTGGCACATCTTAAAAGCTACCTTGTACGATTGAGGCACTTGAAACGCTCTTTGGAATATTGAGGTAAAGGTGTTGATGCAACGCTTTCTAGAGCTCATATTCGAAAAAATCTGATTTGGCATGATGTACAATCATGTTTTGGAAGTCGAATAATTACGGGACTTATTACCAATTTAAGTTATAGAGATCCTCTAGTGTTCTTAGACAAGGCGTTCGCTAGTTTTAAACGCAAGATTGTTGCTTGCTTAAAAAAGTCAATGTTGAAAGTTAATGTAATATTTGCCGCTAACTTTGTTAAGCCTACAACTGGCGAAATAGATTTGAAAACGTTTCCCACTGCAAATCGTCACATCGATATAAATACCAATCTCAAGCGGTGGTATAAGGAGAACGTATTGGACAAGATTTCGAAGCGATTAGAGGAATTTAGCGAAAAGGATTCAGGTTGGGCAATCCAAGAAGTTTTACACTTGAAGGTAAATATAAACAATCATGATCCACTTAAAGGAGGGTGTTCAACGTTTGTACCGGTTTCGGACTTTATAAAAAAAAAGCTGTGGTGAATGTAATAAATAACGACCAACATTGCATTCTTTGGAGCTTGGTTTCCGCTTTATATCCTGCTAAACAAAATAGTCACAGAATATCTAGCTATCCACATTTTGATACAGTATTACGCTACAATTCAATTCAGTTTCCAATCGCATTAAAAGGCATTGAAAAATCCATTTCAAAATTAGATGACAATTCAAAAAACTTTATTAGAGACGCGTGCAAAATTCAACTTTCGAACAACTTACGCACTTGCGCAAGGAATGCCTCAGAACAAACAAGGAAAGATCATCTGATTATTAAAGATTTACGACAAAAGAATTGTTATTATTTAAAGGCTGATAAGGGGAATAGGTTGGTTATTCTGGATAAACAAGACTATGTTGATAGAGTAGAGACTTTGCTGTCTGAGGGTCCTTACAGACCAATAGTCAAAAAACGTAAAAATGAAGTTCCTTTAAATAAAATGATTAAATCAACAGAGTCTGTTTTGAAAGAATGTCCAAACCTAATTTCGCCCACACTAAAATTAAAATTAAAAATTTCGAATCCTGAAATGCCAAAGCTTTACTGTTTACCAAAGATTCACAAAAATAATAAATCGATGAGACCAATAGTTTCAGGTATCAACTCACCGACTTACTATTTATCACGATGGCTGTCAAATGAATTTAAGAATTTAAAGTTTAATAGTTTGTCTGTACAAAACTTTTAGAGTTCATTAATAAAATTAAAATATCACATTAGAAGAGAACGAAATCTTAATTTCATTTGATGTCAGTTCATTATTCCCTAGTGTTCCAATACCACGTACTTTAACATATTTAAAGGATGTTCTTATAGATAGTGATATTGATGATGATAAAGTTGAGGACTATATCAAGCTTGTTTCGCATTGCATGTCCCAGAACTGTTTTCAATTCAACAACAAGTTGTACGAACAACATGAAGGCACAGCAATGGGAAATAGCTTATCACCTTTCATAGCAAATTTATTTATGTCTCGTTTTGAAACCGAGTTAAAAGAAAACTCCAAATACTTCCCAAGAATATGGTTAAGGTACGTGGATGATATTTTTGCAGTTTTGACACTTCTAAATCAAATGTTGATGATTTTCTTAAAGAAATGAATTCAAAATTTCAAAGCATAAAATTTACGTATGAACTAGAGAATAATGGACAATTACCCTTTTAGATATATTAGTAATTAGAAATGGTAATAAATTAGAATTTGACATTTATAGAAAAGAAATCAATGTAAATCGCTTTATTTTGTCTTCCTCTAATCATAGCATACAACATAAGTTGGCTTCATTTAACTTTTAATTAATAGATTATTGAATTTCCCTTTAAATAAAACAGATTTAATAAGGAATTTGCTCTTATTAAGCAAATAGCGAATTACAATGGTTTCTCTTCTGATATTATAGATAATATTTTTAGAAAGTGTAAAATAGGATCAACATCCGTAAATCAACGACTTTGCAATCAACCACCTCTAACGATAATGTTAAATATGTTAAACTTCCGTTTCACAAAACCACAAAGGGTCTTGATAAAATATTCAAACAGTGTAATTTCAAAATTGCTTTCACTAATAATAATAAAATTAAAGATTTGCTAGGTAATCCAAAAGACAAGGTGGAAAAATTGCAAAAGTCGGGGATTTATGAAATTAGTTGTGCAGGGCCAGGGTGTTTTCAAAAATATATTGGTCAGACCAAGAGGAATATAACAACAAGATTTAAAGAACACATTGCTCACTTCAAATATGGTAAATATGAAAGGTCTCAGGTCGCCAAACATATATTTGAAACCAGCCACCCCGTTAAACTAGAAAATGTTAAATTGTTAAAAGCGGTACCAACGTTTTCCTCTTTAAATGCCTATGAATCAATTAAAATTGTTAAACATAAAGGGCCCCTCTTAAACACCGATAAAGGGCCAATAGAGTCATCTGCTTTGCTTTCCCTAATGGTCAACAACCAATGAGAAAGCAAGATTAAATTGGTTCCGCTTCAGTAGATTTAGAATTAGTATAAATTAAGTAGATTTAAGTTATAATGTCACAATTCACTTGTTTGTTGTTGAGAACACCAGCCTGCGGGTGAGGAGAATATCCTCGATAGTGTTTAAAGCAACAATATAGTAAATTATACAGCTAATTTTTTTTTGTTTTTGTTTTTTTTTTTTCCCTACTGATGATGACCACATAGTGGTCGAAATACGTATCTAGTAATTTAAATATTTTTTTTTTGTGGTAAAGGGTTTTTATTTAATTTTATTCTACCAATAAATAAAGAAAAATACATATCTTTTACAAAATATGTAAAAGGTATGAAAGTTAGTTTTAGATTTATGGATTCATCCAGGTTTATGGCATCTAGTATCGAAAAATTAGCTTCCTACTTAGATGATAATAAAAAATCTATCACCAGGGAAAATTATAACACTGATAATGAGTTTCAGTTACTTACGCGTAAAAGCATATTTCCCTATGATTACATTAACTCTTGGGATAGGCTCAATGAAACCGATTTACCCTGTAAAACAGCATTCTTTAATCGTTTGCGCAATGAAGAAATCTCAGATGAAGACTACAATCATGCTAAACACGTTTGGCAAACATTTAATATAAAAACACTAGAGGACTATTCAGACCTATATTTAAAAACAGATGTACTGCTCTTGACTGATATATTTGAAAAGTTTAGAAAAACTTGTATGTTCACGTATAAATTAGATCCACTTCACTACTTTACGGTTCCTGGTTTAGCTCTAGATGCAATGTTAAAAACGACGAACGTTGTTACAGGCGGAAAAGACACTAAGTGTATCCTTTCCAGTCAAATTATAAAATGGGGACGGCCTGTAAAACAAAATTTAAAGGGGGGTCACCGGCACTAGCTAGCGGAAGGTCGTGGATCATATAGAGGGTTGAAATTTTGAAAAAAGGGTTAAATTAATTTATAATATACTACAAAAATGTGGCACTTACCTTTCATAAAATATTGTGGCTTAATGACAATTGCCAAGGGCGCCAGACAAGTCGAGAATGTCCAAATGTTCGTACAAAACCTTGAGAGACTTGTCATCCCAAGGAGGACAATTGTTTCTTTTAATCAATTCCTCACTTTTTTTACTACTTATATAAAAAAATAAGAAAAACTATTGACTTAATCAACGGCAAACAAAACTATTTAATTCACAGAGCAATAAACGTGAACCTCATACAAGCATTGATTTTAGTTTATAAATTTAAGTGAATAGGTGACTATGGAATTTATGAAAATTTTGTGTACATAAGTAGTTATCAAACACTTGTATATGAAAGAAACTAATATTATAAATCGTACACTAAATTAATCCTACGGTTTATGGCCAAAACGTCCTAACAAATAAACTAACTAAAAATTGGTCATGCTACTTAACTATAAAGACTTACTTACTAATAATTGTCCATTGTTTGAGGGTTTGTTTTCCAACGTAGAGCAGTTATTAACTTTGGGAAAAGAATCTCGCTTGTTGCTTCTGTTTGTATTGTTTAAAAAAATTGACTGGCACACGAACTCTGCAGAATTTTTGACAATATAACTTACTTGCTGCGTCACACGCCTACAAGCTTTTTAAATATTTATCTTGCATCACTTTAAATCCGCGAACTATGGGCATAACCCTCGCGAAACTGGAAGAGTAACACTTCTTTCCAATTTTTTTCTAACGTGATACGAAGTAGAATAGTCTATGTCATGCCAGAGAACGCCACCCGCAAACTACGTTTCTCTCTACTTCTTAACCACGGTCGGCCCCATTGGAAAAACTCCCCGTCTTTTGGCTAAGCCTTCAAATATATAGACTATTTCTATCCTAATAATTATGAGCGTCATTTTCTGTTATCCAATGACTGAACAGAACCTCCCACAAAACAAGATTTCAGAAACCAAATCCAACCCCTTTCTAGATGAGAATCACGGAAGCAATTATTCTCTCACGGGTTTAAATTTCTTTTACTTTCTACGAATTACTTAATTATCCCAATGTGGAATCTACCTATGGCGGCCGTAGTCTGGCTTTAACAAAGACCGGTGAACCTACTTGAGTCGAAATGGATTTTAAATGCAATGGATGTCTCCAGACTACTTAAAATTACTTGTAATATTTGAACAAATCAATTGGAAATAGTTTCCGCTATTTATAAAAGGTTTCGTTTTGTCTAACCGCTGTCAATCACGAAAGGTTAAGCTTTTCAAACTGAAATTGGTTTTCTTTATTTACGTTAAAAAGGTACTAAGCTTTTAAGAGGTTTATTGCATTTGACTTACGGAGGTCTAGAGCTTTAAATGATGACCTGCCGCTGGAATTTACTAGCCCGAAGCTATCGGTATAAATGTGGTCTTTTATTACAAAAGATCCTAAATAAAATGAGGTAATTTATTGTGGGAATTTTTGTCTATACTTTATGCAAGTTACTGAATTTTAAATTAATTAATTTGTTTAATCGTTAACATTACAAAATAATGTTACAACGTTAAACTCGAGTTGCTTACTGATATTGAAAAAATAATGTTTTTAGAACGGGGAATTCGTGGCGGTGTTTCTCAATGTTCGAATAGATATGCTAAAGCAAATAACAAATATATGAATGCAGATTATGATCAAAATTTCAATTCTAAATATTTAATGTATTTTGATGTTAATAATTTATATGGGGCTGCAATGTCTGAATATCTTCCATATGGAGAATTTGAATTTTTAGATGTTACCAGTCCAGATATAGTACGTTTAGACATACTCAATATTCCCGATGATTCTGATATAGGATATATTTTTGAATGCGATTTACACTACCCAGTATCTTTACATGAAATTCACAGTGACTTACCTTTGGCGCCTGAACATATGATACCACCAGTAGCTTCTAATAAATCAAACTTAAAGAAATTACTTACAACTTTATATCCAAAACTCAACTATATTATTCACTACAAGAATTTAAAAATGTATTTAAGCTACGGTTTAGAACTGAAAAGATTCATAAGGTTCTTCGGTTTAAACAAGCCCTTGGTTAAAAGAATACATTGATTTGAATACGAAATTAAGACAACAGTCAAAAACAGTTTCGATATATGCTTTTATAAAATATGATAAATTCGGTTTATGGAAAAATGATGGAAAACGTACGGAAAAGGAAAGATGTGAAATTAGTGACCGAATGGGAAGGACGGTTTGGAGCTCGTAGTTACATAGCGAAGCCTAATTTTCACAGTTGCAGTGTGTTAGACAAAGATCTAGTCTTAATAGAAATGAATAAATTAGAGGTTTATTTAAACAAACCCATTTATGTAGGTTTCTCTATTCTAGATATTTCAAAGACCTATTTATATGAATTTCACTATAGTTATAAAATCGCAATTTGCTAACAAAGCAAAGCTGCTGTACACAGATACGGATAGTTTGATATACGAGTTTAGCGTTGAAGATATTTACTCTTATATCAAACAAGATATTCATGGATTTGATACTTCCGATTACGACCCTCATAACAAATATCATATTCCATTATCAAATAAAAAAGTTCCTGGTATTATGAAAGATGAGAACAATGGTGATATCATGCTAGAGTTTGTAGGGCTTAGATCTAAAATGTACACTTACAGAGTTCAGGATAGGATAATAAAAAAAGGGATCAAAGGGATCTTCCTTAGCAAGTATTAAGCAAATTTCTTTTGATGATTATAAGAATGCTTTGTTTTATAAACAGACTGTACAGAAACAGCAATGTTTAATTAGATCAGTCAAACATGATGTCTGTACTATTAAACAAAACAAAATTGTTCTTAATCCAAGTGATGATAAAAGAATTCTTAGTACCTCGACCACTGATACTAAACCTTGGGGGTATAACTATACACTCAGAAATGACTTGTAAAGCTTCAACCACTGGCTCAAATAAAGAATGCAATTTATTTTATCTCGATTAATATATAATATTTTTTAGTTATGAAACTTCAGTGTTATGTTGATACCTGCACGAGTACGCCGTTTTTTGTTTTTGAATGTATCTAAAAATAGGATACCTTTCAATCTACCCGAGTTGAACTATATTAGTATAAATGTATTGTAGAGAAAAATAGTAGTAGTAACCGTTCTGTTTAAAAAAAATCCAGTTTGTTACTAACATACCAGTTAGTTTATTTGAGAAATGTATAACAAAACTTTTATTTAAAATTGTCAATGTTTATGGCTGTTTACTAAATCACTTAATAATTCAAACATGTAAAAGATATTGTAAAAACATGTAAAAATATTAATAAATAGACTGTGATTGCTAAATGATTTATTGTTTTTTCATAATTTGTAAAGGTACAGTAATAACAATAAATAAAGTAATTATAATATTCTTATGCTGTATGAGAGTGGATTGTATTTGACTATCTTATCATAAAGTATAAGGCAATGACAAGATGTATTTGGCAAAACGTTTCTGCTAGTTTCAAATTCTAATCTAATATCGACAGTACCAGATTTTAACGCTTCGTTTTATCTAGAACAATCTATGACTACTAATGGTGCAATACTTCGTAAATCTTCAGGATTAAAAAGTGGTTCATTTTCCTTTTCGTAGTATGATTGCTGAAACTGAGCATACATCTCATATAACAACGCAGTCTGTTTATTCTCAAACTTCAAATTTAAGTTATCGTACGGGAAAATTTCTGAATTTAAATATAGTTTCATGTTGGTTAAATAGCAATGATCAAAACGACTGTAGTTGCTCATGTATCTATTTTTTCGGTTGGTTTGGAAACCAACAATCACAAATCTTGGTTTTTCTAATTGTGTTGTTGTTTTAATGTTCCATGTATGACGTTTCGTTTCTTGTAGAAGTTGATATTCATGCAACTCCCATCCTCTAAACGGAATATGCAAATCCTGATTTTGTGCAACGCATTCTATTAAATTAATTCGTTGAGTATCATCTACGGCTACATGCGGCATTTTCCATAAAACTTTGTTTAAAACAACTTTTATTTCTTCATCGGGTGTAGGATTAATTACAGCATTAGTATCAAAACTAGAACGTAGTAAAACTAATTCATGACGGAGGTTTAAAATAATTTTTTTAAAATCTTAGCATAATCCGAGAACCATTGAAAGGTTTATTGCAACATTAAAATTCCCATTGGCATCAACTATTTGCGAATCATCCATAGGAAACCACCCAGCGTTTTGTAAATGTTTACTTTGATTGCTATTATATGAAACATATCCCTTCATTATAGACGTTAATCCAGGATTGCGAACACGATCTACAATGACACCACCAATCTCATATCTAATTTCATCAAAAAGCAGCAAAATTCCATTATTTACAAACTTTGCTGTCTGAGACGGCGTTCCATCTGTTCTAATTAATTTGCCTTCTATGTACAACATGCTCTTCGATGGTAAGGTGTGTACATCTTGTTGTTGTATAGGGATTCGAATTTCATCATTATTGTTTAAAGATGTGTTAGCATAAGGTTGATGAGTATGTTTTTCAATATTAACAATTGCATTGTCGAAGTAAACTTTTTCACGCACGTTCAGTATTTCACTATTCATTCTACTTTTTAATTAAATAAATGCAGTCCTAACGATTGTAGAAACTGTCGGTTTTGTGTTGTTAGCGGTCTTGAAACAATCAACCGAGAGTTGATTGCTTTGAAATTTCCAGCACTTATAGCAATTCTTGACATGTTGCGTGCATTATACTTAATACCCATGGCTATTGCAGATTTTTTTTAAATGCAACCTTACAGTTAGCAGTTCTCTGAAATTAACTAAATTTACATCTTGATCTAACACTTTAACTATTATTTCATTGATTATACGTGACCTGATTGGTAGATATATAATCGTAGGTGGGGACTCGACAATTTTAAAACCTGCAGGTACTTGAGGAAAAAATTCGTGTATTACATGGGCTGGTTTACTATTTAAATAGGATCCACTTGCAATATTACAATCGATTAAAACTCCATTCACTTTACAAATGTTGATCGCGTAGTCTGCTTGATGCGTGACATATGCTAGCAATTTTCGCGGATTGAAACCAAGTAGAGAACCAATTGAATCCTTTTTCCATAATAAAATTTATTATTTATTCCTTTTTCTATGTTTGGAATTGTGTTATAAGACTCAAAATTTGTTAATTCTAATACGTACTCCGAATCATTATCCAAGTTTATAGGCGGATTAAAGTTGCTTGTTAAAACTGAAGTGTTTCCCGTTAGAGTAAAAGTGTACGACATAACAACTTCGTACGGAGTTCTATGTACTACTTAGAAATTGTAAGCATAAATGACCGCAAAACACAGTACCGTACGATTGTTCTTGGTTAATGTTATAAAGAATTTTACATTTACCCGCGCTATTCAAATAACTTATCAACTCTGTTGGCGGTCGCAGGTTTCCGTAGCTGTCATAGTAAATAGCGCTACTACCGAACTTTCTATATGAGGTCTAATGCGTGCCTAAACGTTCTATTTCATCTAAATTAATTATACCACATTCTTTTAAATTAACTTTCTTCGGAAGATTGTTTCTCATGAACACTCCACGGAAATATGGTACTTCTAATTGCTTAACAAACTCTATTAATTCTACATTGCTTAGTGCTCGATTAGGTAAAATCAAGTTGCGTTCCTTTGAGGTTTTGCAGGGGCTAAAAAAGACCAAAACCTTTTTTATAAGGTTTGATGTACATGCCGTTTCCGACTGCAATGTCCTCCATTGCCTTGTTATGACGTTGTTTTTCCGCTAGTTGTTCCATAGCTATTTTAGTATTTGAAACTGCTTTTGCAACAGCAGCTGCTCCTCCAGTAAGAGTACCAAGGGCGCTTAGGTCTGCAAAAATTGGTATTAGTGGTAGAAAACCTCCTGTTTTAGGAATTGATATAATACGAGCTGATTTAATATGCTTCTTTTGTTTTGCTGTATTGGCTGCCTTAATTGCTATGTTGATTGCATCCATAATATTGGATCCTTTAGCCTTTTTTAAAGTTGTACGTGCTTGTTTGATAATACTTTTAATACCTAGCGTACTTCTTATTTTACGTTTCTTTATCAGTTTTCTTATTTTATTGATATTTTTTGTTCTCAGTGATGCACAGGCACCCAAACCAAGTTTTACTTTAGCTTTCATTGCGGTAGCTACTCCAAATGCTGCTACTTTTTCACCTAAAGACGAGTCACCAGAATTTAGTCTTTCTGTAGCTAACTGAGCTAACTTTGAATCTGCTTGATGGCGTTTAGATAGATCCTTTTCTTTGGAATATGCAATATCGTGCTCCTTACAAGCCTCGTCTAACTTGTTTATTCCCTTGTCTCCCCGAGCAAACCGTTCGATTAATTTTGTACCCGGACCGCAAAATTTGTAACCCGGAATATGTGCTTCAAATGGTAAATTGTTAATTACAGTATTTAATAGTCCGTTCTCAGTAGTTTTAGAATTATTATATGTAATCATTAGCGGACAACTATCCTCTCAAGCTGTGCAGTAAATAAATAAAATATTGTGAATTAATGATCCTTTATATACTCGCCGTTTCTTATATATATATATATATATATATATATATATATAATTCCACTTTTTACAAATCGAATTTAGTACTTGCAAACATGCGTTTTGTGAAACAATCAACACCTTTAACCATAAACAATAATGACATTGGCGTGCAATCCTTAGCTAAAAAGAAAAAACATAGCGTTCTTCTCCCTTCATCTATTCGATGTCTAGTTGTTGGTCCATCAAATTGCGGTAAAACCAACGTTATGATTGGGCTGATAGAACATCCTAATGGTTTAAAGTTTGAAAACGTATATGTTTATTCTAAATCACTTTATCAACCAAAGTATCAATACCTTGAAAGTCTACTGCAACCAATAAAAGGGATCAAATATTATACATTTTCCAGTTCTGATAATATTACATCACCATCTGATGCTCGAAATAATTCTATATTTGTTTTTGATGATGTAGCTTGCGATAAACAAGGTAGCATTAGGGAATACTTTAGTATGGGGCGTCATAAACAAGTAGCCAGTTTTTACCTTTGTCAAAGTTTTACTCGTATACCTAAACACTTATTACGTGATAATGCTAATCTTTTAGTTTTATTTAAACAAGATGATTTAAACTTAAAACACATATATGACGATCACGTCAATACTGACATGAAGTATGATAAATTCCGTGAAATATGTGCTGCTTGTTGGCAAGACAGATACGGTTTCTTAGTTGTAGACAAAGATAGTGATCCAGGTCAAGGAAGGTACCGAATAGGTTTTGATCACTTCATAAATATTTAAACCTTGAGAGACGCAAGTATCGTTAGTATCGAAGAATTTTTTTATTACAAATAAACTTTTTACGCAATGAACAAGGAGGCGATAAAACTTAAAAGAATTTTAATTAAGAAAAGAAACATTGTAAAAAACAAATTGCGTCAGTTAAAAGATAATGAAGTCGTCCAAGTGGAATCAATCTTACCCATAACATCGCGATTAGAAACTATTGCTAATAAACTGAATGGGGAAAGTGTGGTAAAGAAAGAAAAATTTAAAGAAGAAGAAGAAGAACTGCCCCATAGCAGTGTAAAAAAAATTAAACCTAAATTGCTAGAAAGGAACGTTGACTATATTGATTCGCCGGTTATTGCTCAGCATATACAGGATATAAAAAATGATGCCATAGAGGAAGATGATGATGATGATGTTGAGAATGAATACGAAGCAGAAGTTAATCGAAATGCACAAGAAGCTCAGGAATATATACAAAGCTTTGCCGATTCACCTGGTATGACACATTATCTCGAACAGCTACATCCGCTACCTCGAGAATATATTTACAATATGTTTAAAGATGTTAAGAACGAATTTGATCATAAATATGGTATTAGGTTTAACCCTGATTCAAATGGTCTTATGATAGGCAATTCGAATTTCGCGTTGGATGATGAAAATGTTCTAATAAATGATTTGAAATATAAAGGTACTCTTGGATTATACAAACTACTGTTTAAAAAATATCCTGTCGGGTACAGTCCGCAAGATCTAAAGTCGTACCTTGATATTGTGAAAAGAACAAATGCTAATAGAAGATATTATTCTGAAACAGAACAAATTCAGGGTAATAATTTATATAAATACAAAAATATAATATCTACATTAAACATACTTCCCCAAACACCCCGTAGACCTAGAACATTACCCTATAGAAAGCGTCTTGGAGACGGACAAGGGAAGTATCAAATAACGCCATAGATTATTTATATTGGAATGATTCCAATGAACTTGTTGATTACGGCTTTTAGTTTCATCTCAGGCTGCTGGACACATAGGTTACGGCAACGAAATAAATTCAATTATTGAAGAATTGCGTGAGGCGAAAGTGATTAGATGATATGACAATTGACAAATTTGGAAGGCACTTACATAACCGTAAAATAGATATAAGTGGACAGGAATATGAAAACAAAAGTGAAGGTTTTAAAACCTTGATTGAGTGCAAATTACATATGCTACATTACACAGTAGTAGCAACGTTTTACTCTAGTACATTCCTCGACGGTGACAAGACATTCATTATTTTCAACATTACATAGAAGTATTTATTAATTGTATTTAATAAATCCTGATTAGAAAAAGTATTATGATAGTTGCTCAATCAAAAGTGAAAGAAGATATATATATATATATATATATATATATATATTTGTTTAATGTTGCAGGTTATAGGTCAGCTGGTGTATTGAAGAAAACTCTTTTTTATAGGCCTAAATTTTCGCTTTTATTTAAAGCTTGATCACAGGCATAACTAAAACATAGATAAATTCTACATAAACTGGTGTAAAAATTAGTTACTTACATCGAGGTTACAAAATATTAGCTTTCATTATAATTATGTTTTACAAAGATAATCTCTTTATAAAATTTAAGATAAACAGATATAGTATATATAAAATTGAGGTAAAATGTTGACTTGACAGAAACAAAACTTTTAGATTTTGATTAATATATGTCTTTGGTTTTAATTAATTTATAGGTATGCGTGTATATATCTATAATATTTCATGTCAATAAACATACAGAAATACACAAATATAGCTACATATATTATAAATCTATTTTATAAATATATATTTATGCGTGTAGTGTATATAAATGTACATGAAAATACATAACTATATATGTGTACATCCACATGCACATAGATACATATACAAAAATATATATATATATACATACATGTACACATAAATATAGAAACAAAAAAAAAACATATTTATATACATACACATACATACACACATATACATTTACACACGCACACACACATACACATACAGACATATATATATATATATATATACACATATATATATATATATACATATATATATATACACATACATACATATACACATATACACACATACACATACACAATACATACATATATATATATATATATATATATACATCTACATACATATAAATACATACATACACACATACATATATATATATATATACATACATACATGCATACACAAATACACATACATACACAGAAATGCATAAATGGATATACATACAAATTCATATACACACATATATACACATATACATACATACATACACATAAAGATAAATATATACATATGCATACATACATATACATACACATACACATGTACATACATAAATACATTCACTTATATAATCACTCATATAGATATAATAAAAGTAAAAGAATATAAATAATTGGATTATATTAGTTGTTCGAGTACTATTTTTTATAATTTTCTTTAAAATTTAAAAGGAACGAATAAATGCTGCTTAGATTATCAATATCACTTCTTTTGTTTAATGAATTTGAATTTTTATAAATGTATCACATTTCCAAAAAGGTTCTTTTGAATTTGTTAGTCTCTATTTGTAATATTTGGGGTTTATTAAAATCTATTGTATGTTTAATATCAAGAGCGTGTATTGCAAGTGCAGTTGCCTGTGGTTTAACTTTTATGTCGCTTTTGTGTTGTGTAATTCTTTGTTTTAAATTTTGACATGTTTGTCTTATATATGAATGATTGCAATCCAAACAGTTTAATTTATAAATTACTTTTTTTTGTTGTAGGAGATCAGTTTTGTCTTTAAGTTTAGAGAATAGTTGGTTAGTTGTAGTTAGGGTTCTTTTAGTAATATTAATATTCAAATTTTTAAATACCTTAATGATTTTTTGTGTTAGTCCTTGTATGTAAGGAAGTGTTTTATAGTTTTTTATTTGGTAGGCGTTATTTGTTTTATTTAATTCCTTATTTTTGGTATTTTGTCTATTTTCTTGATTGAATAATAAATTGTTTATTAGTGGATAAGGGTAGTTGTTATCTTTTAAAAGTTTACTTAATAGTTTCAAATTTTTGTGGTAAAATGAAGGGTGTGATATTTTTTTAATTCTGGATTTTAATTCTAAAATGAAGTTGATTTTTATATTAAAGGAGTGGTATGAGTAATAATTTATACAGCGTCCATAGTTGGTTGGTTTGATATACCAATCAGTAATAATTTTGTTATCATTTTGTCTGATGGCAAGAGTATCTAAAAATGGTATAGAGTTATTGGTTTCAATTTCTATAGTGAATTTTATGTTATTATGGTATTTGTTGAAAGCTTCTAAAGTATAATCGATTTTATTATTTGGAATAGCAGTTATTATGTCATCTACAAATTTTTTAATAAATGGTAATTTAAATGAAAGAGTTGGGATGACATTATCTAAAAGTGAATTCATTATAATTTCAGCTATAATTGGGCTTAAATTAGATCCCATCGGGCAACCTGTAATTTGTTTATAAAACGTTTTATTATAGCAGAAATAATTGTTTGTGAAAATAAAATCTATGATGTCTAAAAATATGTTTTGTAGTATACTACAATTTTGTTCAATTTTATTCCAAATATTTTTTATATTGTGAAATAGAAAGTCATTATTATTTATAAAAAAAGTTATAAGAAATATATATATATATATATATATATATATATATATATATTGCTGTGTTTCTTCTCATATCTGCAGGTACTAGCCCTCTTTCAAAAAAAACATTCGAGCCCCACAGATTGGGCGTCAAGATTGCTGTGAAACCACCAAACTCCGGGTACTCCGCTTTAAGAATCGAGCCCCTACGAATTGGATGCCAAAGAATGCTGTGAAACCTACAAAGTTATTAAATTACCTGGTCCGTTGACTTTCTTCTGTTAATCGCCTCGGCTGCTCCCCTAGATAACTTTCATCCTCATTCATAAAAAAAACAAACACATTCCTACCACAAACACGAACGTTAACTCTATTTACATCAATATTCACAATACATTAAAATTTCAAAATTAAAATTCAGCATAAATTTTAATATCAAAAATTTTCAAGATTCAATTTATTACCATTTAAATGTGCATCCTGAATTAAAGTCCTTGTTGAATGCCTACTAATTAATATAACAATATATGCAGACCGGAGTCTGAGTATAAAGGGAGCATCTACCACCCCTTTACGTTAATTAACCAGGTTCGTCTAATTGAGCTCAAAGACATACCCAAATTTTCATCATAATCCCGAACCTCAATACTAAATACCCTTTCTACTTAAACAAGCAAATTTCATCTTAAAATTAAATTTTATGGTTAGTACAATTTCACTAATGTCCATTTAAAGTAAATCAATTATAAAGTTATTCAACACACACAAAATGTCAAAGTTCAAACAAAATAGTATAAATTACCTGAAGGTTACTGCACTCGTAGCTTCAAGGTACATCGTCCCCTTTATTAATCACACCATTCCAACTGGGATATATTTACAGCTTCTGATTCTCAACGCTTTTCAAATTTTCTCCATCACCATTTATTTGAAGTTGTTTCTGGGCTTTTCCGGAACTCATCTGTGTATATCTGACCCTTGTTTTGTGGATCCAGACACATTTATGAACCATTTAATCATTAACACCCCCGAAAAATAGCAAAGAAATTCATACTTCTTTCACCAATATACGCCAAAACTGCCTACTAATGGGTATTCATTTGTCGTTGTAAATTTTGACTAATTAGTACAGTGATACTAACTTTATTACCTTGTATCTAAGTGCACTAAAGTACATTCATGTTAGCACGTAAATAACAAACTGTTTTAAGTCACCAAAATATACGAGCAAACTTTAAATTATTCTATCAAACTAAAAAGCACTGTTTAAAGTATTGACTCAAGTCGCGGATGTACGAGAGCTTTTAACGCATCAAATAGTCAAAAGTCTAAGAGAGCGAAATTCATATTACCATCGGTATATATAGCGGATAGCCGGCACGTCGCTTTTGTCCTCAAAACAGACAATTCTAAAGAATTTCACATTCTCGTTTCCCATTCCGTCGCTCGCACGTCGGTTTTTACGAATTTTGTACTTGCCAGTTGAAAATCTCAGAAATTCTCACACGGCACGCAAAGTCTGGAAATAACTAATTGGCTTTTATACAGAAATCGTTGTTTCTACCTCTAATATTTGCATCCTATTTTCAACCAATTGTGACCCTCGTGACGTTGCTTAAATCACGCCTTTTACTATATGTGTCTCTGCTTGACGCATTTTCTCTTTCCTTTTCTAACTTGTTCGTATTGGTGCAAATTGATATTCTTTATTTTCGATTATTTTAGTCCACGTGTAGTGTGAAATAACCCACCTTTAGCATTTCCCGTAACTATTATGCGACGATTTCTCCAAGATTCTCTGAACCATTAATTATCTGCAAAATTTACGCCGAATGAGCTTTTTAAACTATGCAGGTGTTCAAAACATAATAAACCTTCTACGATTTGCTTTATTACATGGTATTTTATTGGGTTTTTCAAGTTTGTATAGATATCATATGTTACTAACGGTTCAATTAACTTCAATTAAAATTACTACCCTTTAATTTTTAGTGAATCCTAATTAAATATTCAATTATTATTTGTACGTTTTGTTTAATACTGGTTACTTAAAATAGGGTTAATTAATATAAATTTTACACGTAATTTCCATCTGTTTCTTTCTTAGGAATCATTAAATTACACGTAGAGCTTTTTAATATTGTTTCTTTTGATATAAAGCGTCTTGTACATGATTTAAATCTCTTATTTTTACTGAAACTAATAAATTTTTATGCTTCACGGTTTTAATAACGCGTATTATCTAATAATATTCATTATACACGGTGATTAAAATTATTTGATGTGATTATTTAATTTTCTACACTGGTCTAAATATGAGTATTTTCCCCCTATTTGAATACAAATAATCCCACTTATTTGAATGCAAATATAAAGCATTTAGACTGCCAAACAAACTTTACAAAAAAATTGCCTATCTCTCTCTACCCTTATCTATCTATCTTACCTAACTTATATCCAATCCAAAAAATATTTACACCTATCCTATATCCCTATCCTATTCCTAACTCTCACCTAATTTTATAAACTGAAATTATCCCTAACTTCATCCTACTTATCCATCTAATCCTATATACCTATCTTATTTCTAACTTTATTCCTAACTCTCCACTAATCTTATATGAAATATCTATACTTAACCTATCTTATTTTCTTCCTACATTTAATCTTTATTCTCATCCTAAACCTATTTCTAATTATCTCCCATCTTTATCCTATACTTAGCTTTATTTTCTATAAACACTTACTTATACTCTCTATTCTATATCTATACTAAAATTCACCTATCTCTATCCTATTTCTAATCTTATTTAAATCTAACTCTCTTCTTGACCCTCCAAGTCTTTCTTCTCACCATCCTAATGCTCTTCATCCCTATTTCTCCCCCTTCTATATCTATACTTAACATCCCTATTATCTCACATACAATAAACTTATCATCCCTATTATCCTCACTCTTAAATATTGCTTCTTCTTCAGTCCCTACACTTGTCTGTTTCTTATTTATTCTTATTTCCTTTTCTGCCGACAAACCCAACGATACTACTTTAAAATTATCGATTTTTCCCTCTATGGAAAATCCTCTGTACCTTCTAGAATTCTTATGTAATGGAATCCGCCAGAATGAATTCCTTAAATTAACTTTATTAAAAACAAACTTGCCATCTTTACTTAATTTCGCCTTCACCTGCTCCTGATATGCTGCTTCTATCCCCACTACTTCTGCATGTTTTTGTACTAAAGCTTGAACCTCTACTATCCTATCCTCTGGACATATTATCGTGTTGATCTGTTTTACTTCATCATCCTCTACCTCTATTACATTAATATTTAAGCCCGTGTCATCCTCTGTGACTTCATAACTGCCCTTCCATGGCACTACCCTATCCTTAATCCTTACTACCTTCCTTTCCATATCTATCAAAACCCCTAACTTCATCATACAGTCAACACCTAAAATGCTCTGAAACTTCAGTCCAGGTACAATTACAAACTCCTGTTCACAGCTTAAACCTCCTATATCTATCCTAAGCACCACAACACTATTTACTACAGCAAACTTCCTTTTATTTGGAGCTACTAAATGGCTAAGCTTTATAGGCATAATTCTATCACAAACCTTATCCCTAATTTTGCTGACGAATTCCTCCGATATTAAACTCGCCTCTGCCCCTGTATCAAGTAATACTTCTACCTTATTCTCAAAAATTTCTAAATTAATAATTGGCAAACATAATTTTTCCTTAGTTTCTGGCTCTACTTTCTCCTCAATTTTGAAAAATTCACGTGGATGTTCATATACATTTACACTGAAATCTAGTGGTCTGTCGCGTTCTAAAAATCCTGTCCAGGTCTGTTTTCCCTACTCGGTCCTGGTCTAGCCGTCACCTCAGCGTACGTCCTAGGCGTTTCCACTCGTTCAATGTCTGTATTAGCAGTCCCGCTCATGTCTGGTGAACTATTCATTCTGGTAGGTCCCGGTCTCGGTGCAGGTCCCCTTCCTAAACTATTACTCCTAACGTATGGTCGTCTCTGTTCCCAATTCTGTCGCTGGTATCCGTAACTATTCCCCCTTCTAGCATAGTTGTCCCGTCTATTGTCAAACCTAACTGTGTTGATCTGTCTTTCCCTATTATCCCGAGGTCGTCCACTACTTACGTCGTCGTACCTCTGCAGGTATTCTAAAAACATTTCTCTGTCTACTATGTTCTGTAGTGCTACGTGTTGTCTTATGTCTACCTCGAAGTGTCGTGATAAATATTTAATAATTTGTCGGTCCGTCAGTGGTGGGTTCAGTTGCTTTGCTATGCTATACTTGCGTATAGCATATTGCTCCCTACTTCCTGAAAATTCTCCCTTAAATTTCCCTGTGATTAAGTCGTCTCGTACCTGGTCTTGTCTGTGGTCACTCCAGTAGTGCTTTAAAAATCTGTCTTCAAAGTCCGTGTATGTTTCAATGTCCTGTCCTACTAAATTGTACCATGCTTCCGCATTGTCCTTTAATAAAGCCTTTATCGTATTTAGTTTAGTCTGTTCGTCAAATAAATTTCCCACTAGATTTCTTACACTATTAATAAAAATTTGTGGATTTACCCTGTTATCGCCATAAAACTTCATGTGTTGGTCCAATGACACTCCACCTGTATAAAATCTGGGACCTTCCCCCGTTAAATTTGACATGTTGTATTTATTACTACTAACTTCGCGTTCTACCCTGCCTAACTGATCCCTACATGAGTCCGTTACTTCAGTCATTTTTATATTAATCTCTTCTTCACAGAAAATGCGTACTTCGGACCTTAAATGTCCCATTTCCTGTCGAAGACCTGTAATATCACGCTCATTTTTTTCAACCCTATTTTCTACTTCCCCCAGTTTCACGGTAAGACTATCTTTAAATTCTGTAAATTCTTTAGTATTTTGTTCAATTTTCCCGCTTATCTGCTCTAATTTTTGGTTGGACTCCTCCCTCGCTCTATTCAATTCTTCTCTAGCTCTATTAGATTCATCGCTTAGCTGTTCTAATTTTCTGTTGGACTCCTCGTTCATCCTCTCTAGCATTCTCATTATCATCTCGTTTCCTTGATCCCCTGATTCCGTCCTCGACTGATCTCTACTGCCTCCAGCTTCTTCCATTTTAGAAATTTTCTCACACAATGCACTATCGTCACTTCCAATTTCCACTCCTTGACTCCTTAATCACTCCTTTCTCTGCATACGTTCAAATCACTCACACACACTCTAAAATACTCCTAAATTTATACACACACAAAAACTCTCTCTCTCAGATCGCCAGTTTCCTGGAATAAAATCACAAAAATTTTATTTGGAACTCGAGCCTGACGAATTGGGTCGCCAAAATATATATATTTATATATATATATATATATATATATATATATATATATATATATAGTGCTGTGAAACCTCTTGAATTAACTGGTCCGTTGACTTTCTTCTGTTAATCGCCTCTCTCCTTTCCGCCTCGGCTGCTCACGTAATTAAAACTTTCTTCCTCATTCCTAAAAAAAAAACAAATACATTCCTACCACAAACATCAACGTTAACTCTATTTACATCAATATTTATAATACATTAAAATTTCAATATTAAATTTCAGCATAAATTTTAGTGTCATAAAAGTTCAAACTCAAATTTGTCATCATTTTAAATTTGCATCCAGAATTAAAGTCCTTGTAGGATGCCTACTAATTAATTTAACAATATTAGCAGACCTGAGTCTGAATAAAAGGGAGCATCTTCCACCCCTTTACTTTAATTAAACAGGTTCGTCTAATTGAGCTCAAAGACATACCCAAATTTTCATCAAGAACATAAATACTAAATACTCCTTTCTACTTAAACAAGAAAATTTCGCCTTAAAATTAAAATTTTGTTGTTAGTACAAATTCATTACTGTCCTTTTTAAGTAAATAAATTATCAAGTTATTCAACACACACCAAAACATCAAAAATCGAACAACAAAGTATAAATTACCTTAAGGTTACTGCACTAGTGGCTTCAACGTACATCGTCCTTGTTAATTTCACCATTCCAACTGGGTTATGTTTACGGCTTCTACTTCTGAACGCTTATAAAATTTTCTACACCACCATTCATCTAAAATTGTTTCAGAGCTTCTCAGAAACTCATTTAAGTATATCCAAATCTTGTGTTGCGGATCCAATCACGATTACGAATCACATTTGATTATTAACACCCCCGAAAAATAGCAAAGAAATTCATACTTCTTTCGCGCTATCCGCCAAAACTGCCTACTTGTGTTTATTCATTGCTCGTTACAAATTTGAATAATTGGTACAGTAAAACTCGCAAATATTACTAGATTTTATTACCTTGTATCGTAGCACGTAAAGAGCAATCTGTTTTTGAAGTATTTAATAATCACTAAAATATACGAGCAAACTGTTTAAAATATTGAGTCATCAAAATCTACGCGAGCTTTTTTAAACATTGAATAATCAAATCTAAGAGAGTTTTTAAAGCATCAAATAATCAAAATCTAAGAGAGCGAAACTCATATTAACACGGGTTTATATAATCGCTCGCCCGCGCGTCGGTATAGTCCCCAAAACGGCCACTTTCCAGAATTTTGCGTACAATGTTCCCATCTCGACCGCCCGTGCGTCGGTTCTACAAAAATCTCAGAAATTTTCCACACGGCACGCAACCTCTGAGAATAACTAATTAATTTTGTATCGAAATCGTTACGTTTACACTTCATATCTGCATCTTATTTTCAACCAATCGTGACCCTCGTGACGTTGCTCAAATCCTGCCTTTAATTATTCGTGTCTCTGTCTTGCGCATATTGTCCGTCTCTATCTAACCTGTTCTTATTGGTGCAAATTGATATTCTTTATTATCGATTATTTCAGTCCACGCGGACTGTTATCTGGGTTAAATAACCCCGTATCTAGCCTTCCCGTGAATATTAAGCCACGGTTTCTCCAAGATTCTCTGTAACCATTTGTTATCTGCAAAATTTACGCAGAACGAGCCTTTTAAATACGCAGGTGTTCAATCATATTATTAATTCTTAGAGCTTTATTTCATGGTATTTTAATCATGGATTTTCACAGGCTTTTTGTTTATTATTAATAATGGTTCAATTAACTCCAACTAAAATTGACTTCTACCCTTTCATTTTTAGCGAATACAAATTAAATATTAATTATTATGTGTACACTTTGTTTAATACCTGTTACCCAGAAATTAAATCAGTTAATGTAAATTTTGCACGTAATTTTTATTTGTTTCTTTACTCGGAATAATTAAATTACACGTTGAGCAAATTAATACTGCTTCATTTTATATAAAGCGTCTTGTAAATAATTTAAATCTCTTATTTTTAATGAAATGAATGAATTTTTATTCTCCACGGTTTTTTAATAAAGCGTATTATCTAATAAAATTCCTTATACACGGTGCTTAAAATTATTTGCTGTAATTAATTAATTTTCTACCCTGGTCTAAATATGAGTATATATATATATATATATATATAAATATATATATATATATATATACTTCATAAACCAGCAAGAATAAATTTCAAGAGACGCAAAGTGATAGTAAAAGGTTTAAATGACCTTCTTCAGACCGATTTGATTGAAATGCTAACATATTCGCAAACAAACAAAGGATTTAAATACATTTTAGTAGTTATTGATTGTTTCTCCAAATACGTATGGGCTGTACCACTTAAAAGTAAAACGGGTATTGATGTTACTGCTGCAATGAAAACAATTTTAAATAAATTTAAAAATCCGCCAAGAAATTTGCAGTCTGATTTTGGTAAAGAATATTATAACAAACACTTTCAATCCTTAATGCAGACATATGACATGAACCATTATAGTGTTTTTTCTACAAAGAAAGCATGCATTGTGGAACGTGTAATTAGAACTTTAAAGGGAAAAATGTGGCGCTTGTTTAACCTGAACGGTTCTTACAATTGGATATAAAATTTAAGCGATATTGTGAAACAATACAACAATACAGTTCACAATACTATCGGAGTCAAACCTGTAAAAGTTGATAAATCAAATGAAAAAACTATTCTTAAATCATCATTTACCCACATCAAACTTGCAACCAAAATACCAAAATATTCAATTAAAGACAGTGTGAGGATTAGTAAACACAGGAAGCATTTACGAAAGGTTACACGCCAAACTGGTCAAATGAAATTTTTAAGATTAAAAAGGTAAACGTAACCAATCCGACAACATATATATTAGAAGATCAAGACGAGAAAGAAATTAAAGGTGCATTTTATGAAACGGAGTTGCAAACGGTTAAACATCCAGGAATTTACCTGGTAGAAAAAGTCCTAAGAAAGAGTGGAAATAAAGTCTTTGTAAAATGGTTAGGCTTCTCTAACGTACACAATAGCTGGATTGATAAAAATAATGTTTGCTAGAAGTTGTTATAATAATAGTTAATAAGGCTAACATTGTAAAATTATATTAAAATAAATAATACAGACAAAATCTTTCTATTGTTTTTTTATTATTATAAAGCTATTCTTTCAATAAAAAGGAATTTTGTAAGGCTAACATTGTAAAATTATATTAAAATAAATAATACAACCAAAATCTTTCTATTGTTTTTTATTATTATCAAGCCATTCTTTTAATAAAAAGGTATTATGTTTTGCGCATTGCAGATTATTATTGCTATGTCTACAACAATGGATGTTATATTTTAAACGATTGTTGATTTTTAACTCCGATAGCTTAGGACAACCTAGTGCAAGCATATCAGTTACAAAGTTTTGCATTATATATGTTTCAATCAATTTCTTCTTTTCTAGACCCTTCACAAATACTTCTTTACCGGGTCGGATAATTTGCTTTAAATAAAGCGCTATATATGATGACACCATTCCAGCCGTTGAAGATTCATCCCAAGAAAGACCATGAATATTCCTTGTCACCCAGTCGTTATGTTTTATATAATCTTGACTCAAACAACTAGACTGCATTGGCAGTTTAAAAATTTGATGCCAAACATTACCTATCAACAAGTCCAAAACCGCAATTTCTTTGCACACAAACTCGCCTTTCTTGTATTTAAATCCCTGAACATCAATTATATACATGTTTGTATGTAAATATATGCAGTAAACTTCGACTCATTAAATTAATATTAGGACCAATCTCCTTATATAGCAGATTACCACCATCTGCGTACTTTGCCAACCCACTTTTCAACCTATCACAAGAGTGAACACATTTTGAATTGAAACCGGCCCATGTGTATTTGCAGCCTCTAAACATAAATAAAAACCATAAATCAGAATCCACTTTAATTAAACACAATTGACTTGAATGCGATATTTTGCATCTGTTATACTTTATAACTTCTCGCTAGAAAACCAAATTCAAAACATCTACACACATTTTTCTCTGCACTTACATTTTTCAACATACGTGTGTTTTGAAATATGTTTCATTGAAAGTAATATAACGCCGATCCTAATTCAAAACGTACCCACAAGTATTTTACATTGAAAGTATATAAGAATTCATGTTTTCACAACTATTTTACATTGAAATTATATAAGACCGATCCTAATTCAAAACGGTGCACGTGTATTTTACATATAGAAAATACGTTTGAACACGTTTTGAATTAGGACCGGCCCTACCCCTCTACTATTGTACATGATAAATACACTTATACGTTTATTATTAAATTAATTTTATGAAATCATTTACTTTTATTTGGGGATAGGAACCTCGACTACAAATTGATATTACTTCGTTCAGAAATCAGATTGCCGGCTATTTATTTACTACAGAATAATTTTTTTTGATATTGTAATTTTTTATTACTTGATTTATTCTTTGGTTTAGCAGACTAATGTTCTGCCATTATTTTATATTTTTCTGTACTAAAATTTTCGATTCAGCTGGGCGAATTGTTGATTTGGGTATTCTTATTCTCTCCGCCCCAATCTGCGAACACTGCTAGCCATTATATATTTTTTCTTTTTTTTTTGTGTACCGGTAATTTTCGCAGTCGTCAAGTTTTCAGTTCTGCGAGGATTTTGCCGTACTACCAATCTTAGAATACCCAAAAGGGTTTATTTCTTGTAGTTTGGTCTGGAACAGCTTAATAATTTTGACATAAAGACAAAATAAAGTAGAATAGAAGTACATGAACTAGCTTACGCTACTATAAAAGATATGAATTACTTGTGAAAAGGAATTGAACTTATTTAGTATTTTTTGGACGCTTTAAATGGTTAATTTTCTAGACTTTGATAATTGGACTATAAATAACGGCGTAGATTTCGGTTATGAATTAAAATTTAGCTGCCATTATTGGGGTATTGAAGATTAAACGTTAATCCCATAGTTCCAATACGAGTACATTTAAACAGTCGTACAACATACTATTACGAACTACTGTTAGACAACCCGTCAAACACTGTAATGAAAAATTTATTCCTTAAGGATATCAGATAGCAAATTGGACCTCCATAAAACATAAACGACTACCTTACCTGATATCACACGGTCGAGAATTTCTTATTAATAAAGAAAGCCCAAGGTAAAGTTGGATGGAAAACGGCTTGAGGAAAAGAAAAACTCTTTAGAGATAAACGGCTAGTAGTGTATTAGCTCTGGGTAGATCATGAACTTGGGTCATGGGTTGTCTGTTGACCAAAAATATAGATAAAGAGCGCCACCGTATTGTTCAATACAACAACATACGAAGATACATGTACTTTGTATTAGGTGAATGCGGAAACCTGAAATCTACACCGTTTATATAGCCACAAAACCTATATATCAGCCTTGCAAAGCACTTACCAAACTATCAATTGCCAGATGTATTACAGATGTCTCGACTTAACCTGTGAACAAACAAATGCACAACATGGACACCGTTTGTGTCCTTAAAAATATTCATCTAAAATAATATAATTGAATTTAAGTTTCAAAAATATACACCCAGGGTATTTGTTATCATTAGACACAGTTAACCTTTTGCTTATTAAGAACCTATAAATTCACTTGAGTTTTTAATAATAAAAGAGTTAAGCAAAAATATATTCTATTCAATTAAATTGTCTTAGCTTGTTTCAGCATTAACTTTTTCAACAAAAATTTACATAAAAAGAAACTAGTATTGTTCTGTCTTCAAAAAAAAACACAAAGATCTCTAAATTGAATACTTTTACATAAGTTTACTATAAGGTTTATGCTTTCTTAATAACTCATATTTCAAATTTTAAATATAGTCATCTGTAGTACTACGGTCGACTTTACAAGTGAGAAATTAGATTATTTTACGATTTATAAAAATGTATCATTCAAACAATGAGTTAGCTTTACTTTATATCTTATAAAAAAATTCATCATATTGATTAAACTTAAATTACATGACCTCAAAATAACCAAAGATATCTTTAAAGTAACGCAAAATAACATGTGGTAATTATGTTGAATAACTAGATATTTTTGACATCCTATGTCAATAACAACTTTTTTAGTGTAGCCACTACTGTCTGCTTGTGAAACAAATACGTTAGGCAAACTACGTAGCCATCTTTAAAATTTTGTAAAGTAATTTTAAGATAACTAAATCAAAATGAAATTTCAACCTACGAACATTCGTAAAACATTTAAATAAATATAACTGGAATTAAAGGTTAAATGTCACTCACGTGCCGAAGTACAGTTCAATCAAAAAACTTGAGCTTTTATACTAGAACCAAATAACACCAGATGTGGACTATTCCATATACATCTGCGATGCACGCAACAGGAAAACATACCATTATGACTGAATTTTACGCTGGAATTATAAAAGATCTTCCGAACAAAATATTATCTAACCAAACCAAATCTCCATTAAGTATGTCCTATTATTTTCTTGTATTCTAAATTTCAAACTAAATTTTGATTTCAGTGGTATTCTAAATTTCAACTAAATATTGATTTCCGTGGTATTGCACTACGAAGAAAGCATTAGTAAAAATTATCTAATTAATTATACCAACTGTTTTAATGATGGGGGCTTCTATCGTCTTCGGTCTGCAGGAATCAACTAACTTTGCTGAAGGTGGAATACAGAATAAAACCATCACCCAAAAGCTGTCAGGAGCCACATTCAGACACGAAGGTTGAACTAATTAAACTTTCTTACGAACCTTATTGCAGGCCACGTGCCTGATCATATTGACCTTTCAACGCTCCGCAGAGCAGCTTACTTGTTCAAGCGCTGATCGAAAAGTGCCACGAAATGACAGACAAACGATTTGTATTGTAGAAACTTAGACATCAAAAGCGAAGGACCGCATAATCTATTATATATTTTATGAATTATTTTAAGTGATCAGACACTTATAAGTTATATCTTTATTTTATTGAAACATTATATTATATTAATAAGGAAAGTGTAGCTGAGTAAAAAGAAATACGTTACAACACACAGCTGCATAACCGAAGGTATATTCTACAGAAGTCCCAAACGTTCTAGCAAACAGCAGAATATGCGTTATCTATTTAATTATCATATGCTGGCAACAACCAGGAAGACTCGAGTAATGAGAATGGTGTTTGAAGAGTTATTAATCGTGAGCCAAATGTAGATTTTGAGAGTTTCATGGCGGCGTATGGTAGTTCCACTAAGGCGAGATTTGGCGTTGTTGTTGAAAAACAGCAAGATCTGTTTAGAGCACCAGAAGAGTATTCCCTTACACATTGCGTAGCTCAAGATCTGGAATATTTATTGTTTTCAAGAAAAAAATTGGATGCGTAGATGAATTAGTACAAAACAGCCAACTGTAGGAAAATGTTTGGTTCTTCAGGATAGAAATCGTTATGTTTACTATCTAGTCACCAAAAATTCTTCATGGCAGAGACCTAGTTATGGACATTTATGGGAGGCTTTGCTGAATCTTAAGGCTTAAATGATGGAAAATGGAGTAACGAGACTAGCGGTGCCCAAGCTAGGCTGTGGACTGGATCGCTTAGATTGGAGAATAGTCCAAAATATGCTAGAAGTAATTTTCCAGAGAACCAACGTCCAGGTCCTTCTTTGTTGCTATCAACCGGTTGCCTATCAAAACCAAGAAAAGAGTGTTGACTGTTATTTGCAACGACGTGGTGGATGCACCAGAGGAGATAGCTGTCGATACCGTCATCAGTCATCGAACTGTAGTCAAAAAGTTTTTACAGTCATGGGACGTAATGGTTTTAAAGAGGTGGCAGTGTTACGAACCACTGTTAGGCAACCCGTCAAACACACGGTTGCATAACCGAAGGTATATTCTACAGAAGTCCCGAACGTTCTAACAAACAGTAAACTATGCGGCATCTATTTAATTATAGGGTATATATAAGATCGGTGATAATGTAGGAGTTAGTCTATATCATAATGTCGTATATAAATCATCTCGTGTATAGTTGCTCATGATGTTCTGAAAGTCCTATGGTAAATATAAATTTGTGTTATGTGAACGTGTATATTGTACCGCCAGCTTGTAGAATACATAAAAAGACAAAAGTGTAACAAATAAATTATAGTAGTGTTTAGTGTTGTTGAGAAGACTTATGGTTAAGTAATTGGAACAACTCCCAGTTTCCAGTTCAAGAAGATATTAGTGCTTGTAAATAGCATTAGTGTGATAGTGCTTCATTGTAATTGGACTGAAAACATCTATAAATAAAGCATATACTGTTAATTAGACTTGTGAACAGTGAGTAATAAAGACTTGTTATTACTTGTTTTAAATTGGTAAAACGTATTAATAGTAACCCGCTACAATACATAAGCCTAGACTGAGGTAGTGTTTTTAATAATGATTATAAAGAGACCCATGAACTAAAATAGCACGATGGAAATAAAAAGTTTGTATTAAAATGGTTGGTGCACCTTAAAACCCATTTACGCATCTTTCTAAGAACCTGAGGATCCCAGACTTTTAACTACTTGTTCAGGAAAATTTTCTAATGTTGTGAAAAAATTGATAGTTTGCAAAAAAAAATTTCCAAGTGAAATTAAAAAAAAAATTATCATGGATTAACAATCATTGTTTTAAAAATAACGGATGTGCCACTAAATGTTAAGAACACATATAAGGACACTATAAAAAATTATTTACAATAGGCTAATGCAATAAAAACAAAAAATCAACACTAAATTTTAAAATTCAAAAATATTGACCACTTATTGAACTCGACCCTGGCGTTTGTCAGCCGCGTATTAATAATAATCAAAGGCATGATATAATTCAACTTGGGCCTTGTCAATCAATTTTGACAAAATATCCATCCCGGGACGACAAAGATAGATTTAATCCAAGATGGTTTAAAGAATGCGAATTTTTGAAACACAACGTAACAAAACATGCCGCTCTTTACTTTATCTGTTGTCTTTTTCCTTCTGGATCTGGAAGATAGAAAGAGCAGGCAGCCAATATATAAAAACCTGGAACAAAATAAAGGGACAAGGAAAATTAGTGGGTCACTTCAAGTCATCAGCACATAAAAGTGCATTATGTGACTATTTTATATTTTAAAAGGAAATTGTCAGTGTTCTTTTGGATTCACAAAAACGAGAAATTGTGATGAAAGAGGAGATAATTTTTTTCATTTAATAAAAAGTACAGCAGATGTTTGCAAATACTCGTTTCAGCACATCAAGTGTGATTTTCCTTACAGTAGTGGTCATGTTTGTTTATAAATCCTCCAGTTTTCTCGGATTATTGCAGTACAGCTTTTCCTTAATATGGCCCACAAAAATAAATCCGCTAAAGTCAGACCTGACCGGGAATGGGAGGATTTCGATTTCTAAACATAAATCGATCACCGAAGACCTCACAAAGCAGCGTCATCGCTTCATTGAAGGTGTGAGACGTTGCATCATCTTGTTAAAACCAGCAATTTGAGGATTATAAGCAGCTCAAACGAGAATCTTCTAGTTGTTAATATATCAATTTAAGTGAAACCAAGCTTCATCGCAGAAAAAGTATTGTTCAGGGTATTTACTCACATTGTTACGAGTGAATCTATTAAACCACTGACAATAAGCGGCACGCCTTTCTAAATGCAGAGAAAGCAGTTCTTGAACTTCTCAAACTCGCCACAAGTCTTTACATTTTGACTTTCCAATGCCCCATATAAACCTACTACATTAACCAGGAAGCGAGTCTTTTTTACCTGAAAATTTTGCATTTTGCCGAATCCTTGCTATTCCAAGCAAAGTAAGGATCTTTAGCGTGCGTGATAACACCTACACATGAGACCTACATATACCTCTCATCCGAACAAGGATGTATTTTTGTGAAAAATGCTCGTCAAACATTTTTCAAGCAGTTCGTCATAGAAATTGAACCCGGGACCTTAGAATCAGCAGTCATACGCGAACCTGTCTGATCCACGTTACCGCCTAATATTTAAAACCCCTGGAAGTCGGCCATAAACGTATAACTTCAGTACTGTTCAAAACCAGCTAAAACAGCTAAAATGGTAGTAAATAATGGCACAAAAAAGTACCTACTAAATACACGAACGAAACCGATGGTGAAAAGAAAGAATATTAGTTTAATTGCTTACTTTAATTATACAACATCTCGAGAAAACGTATTTTGCGAAGACAAAGCAAAAATAAGACAGTTTAAAAAGCGGCTATCAATTGCTTTCTAACCACCTTTTCAAATCCAGAATTTGTAGTGTCCATGAAAACTTTGCGAAGTGGGTTGCCTAAGTTAAGATAATATAAGTACCTTGATATTTACTTATTTAAAAACGAGATGGAAATATTTTAAAGTAGGAAAATGAATGTAACGTGGTTGCTTCCGTTAGTCACTTCTTATGACAAGCAGGAAAATCCTAAAGACCGGTCCAAATCGGTGGATACACCGACCATTTTAGATTAGATTCGCTAAAATTCTTTAAAAACAAGTTTTTACTGCGTACTCTAAACTATTTAATTTTTAGCAAAAGTTCAGTTGAAGCGCTAAAACACGGACAAGGATTTTTGGCATGTTTGGCGCAACTGGCAATCTTTGTCATACCAGCAGACTACGTTGTGAATGAGGTATGTAGTTAGCAGATTACACGTATACAAGATTTAAAATTTTTTAGGCATGTACAATAAATTACGCGATATACGCATCAAAGTGGTATCACACAAATTACCCTAAATTGGAAAAACCAATAGGTCTTACTATCCAGATGTCGAATAATATGTTTACTTTTAGAGCGGGTCAACTTTTTGATGTTAACTCAAGATCTTTAATATCTGTAAGTATGACCCACTTACCTATAAGTGGTTTAATATTAATCCAAAAGAAACCCCTACCTTGACGCAAGTAGACTTTAAGGGTAAACATCCCAATCTCTAAATAACTTATGTTTGTAAGAGGCCAATACCGGTTTCTTTACATACCTTTTAACACACACACACACACACACACACACAATACATATATATATATATATATATATATATATATATATATATATTATATATTGTTATGGATTCAAAGGGTTAAATTTGGGGTAAGCAATAAGATTTCAACCACCCTGTATAGAGAACAGAACAAATTATTTACGCGCAAAATTTATTTAATTCATTTAGGGAGAACGAATAAATATTGACGTATTTTTATAATTAATGATTGAAATGTTAAAAGTACATAAAAAAAACAGTTTTAAAAACAAATAGACATGTAAAAGCATTAGAAAACCCACTAGTGTAAAGAAAATTAATAATCCCAAGGCTGAAGGTTTCTTGGTAACAAACAAACGTCAGTTGTATCTGATACGGCGAAATATAAACTCCAAGAATAGTTGTTTTAAACGGTCTATCATTAACGAACACCTACATTTTTAAAAGGTTACATTCTTGGAAACTATGAGCATAATAAAACAGGACTTTATAGAAAATAATTTCAACCGTCAGTTGGTTCGAATAACAAGCTAACAAAGTTCTTAAAGAGCAGGGGAGATGCACGCTCGGTAATATGCTACAGATAGAGACAGAGTTAAAAGCGTTGATATTGCAAACGCACGTACTAATACACCTGGAGTGGAGATAGGCTGTCAGCAATATCGATTTTTATAACTCAAGAGGGGTTTTGAACGCGACAGCAAATATGCATAAGACAGAGATAAAAATATTACAGGCGGAGTTTTATGACGACACAGAATAGTATCATTGGTTAGGAACAGACAGTTTTCCAAACGTACGAACACGCGACAGGTGGAAGCGATTTCGGATACATACGGCACGTTCACGTAGTAAATTTCAGGAATCTTCAAGTCGGTTATATCAAATTTTGCAGAATTGTTATTTGAAAATAAGCTTTTTGCGTAAAGTGTGTCCGGGCAGTAGCATTTTGAAAGGTATAAATACTCTAGCTAAATTAGGGGGGTTCTCTTTGTATTCTCGTCGCTTTATACTACTTTACTACGATAGACCGACATAATAGTAAAGTTTTTGTTATGTGAGTATTAAATATATTCATAATACAGTAAATGTAGTGCTAGCACTTGTAACTTGGTAGTAGTGGCCTTCTATTTATTAACATGAGATACGTGTAGTGTAAATTAAATTAACAGAGGTCCGACGACTATTTTAACAAGCTATAAAATCAATAAATAGAAGCATAATATACGTGTGTAAGCATCACAAACAACCAAGAATGGTATGCTGTTATGGAATGGTAGTATAAACAAGGCGCTGTGATACTCCGCGTATAATTGGGGTTATCGTCTGTGAATCCGCTCAGTCTGACAGTGCATAGTCACAAAGCCAAGGGGTTCTGGTGATCATTATCGAAGGGATGGAGGCCTGAAGCATTCTCTAGGTAATTTATTTGAAATTTCTGTTGTCTGATAAACTTTTGCGAAATTTTGTGATGTGTGAGTGAATTCATTGAGGTTTATTTATGGTTATATAAACTTATTGGAAAAGATACATGTACTGGACATTTATTGGGGTTATTTAAATACTGAAAAAGGGTGTATTTAAACTTACTAAATTTTATTCTGGATATAAATTAGATTGTAAAAGGTAAACGGTTCTATTAATTTTGTATTAATTTATGCAAGGTAAAAGGCATATATTAAATACATTGGGTTATCATGAGCTCACCATACTCCAGTGTACAATCAATTTAGGGTAATATATGGGGCCCATCTACTCATATTTTATTAAATTTGTTTGCAAATAAGTAGAAAAGCAAGGACTTTAACAACATATCACATTTTGAGTTTGTAATAAGTGTACGAAACTGTTTTTATACATAGTGAATAATTTGTCTGTAAATAGCGGTAAATGAAAGATTGTATGATTGTTGTATTATTTGGTGATTTTATTGAATGGTGTGCAAGTATAAAGAAAGAATTGTTTTATATTTAGGTATCCGAGAAGAGGCACAGCTGAGCTAGACAGGGAAGCTGCTGAAGGTCTTTGAAGCAGAAAGAAAATTAAACGGGTAAGAAATTTTTCTTGTTTGAAATTTTTTTTATATGTGAAAATCAATAATGACACTGTCGTTGTATAACCCTTAATTCCCGAACACAGCAATATATATATATATATATATATATATATATGTGTGTGTATATATATATATATATATATAAAGAATGAAGTTTATTGGCAAGTGACTCAATATTAGCCACAAGGGCATCCTGTCGACGCGTTTCGCTCTAATTGGGGCTCATCAGGACAGGAGCAGCAAAGATGTAATATGTAACACGAACACATTATGGGAAGTACAGCATCACCTAGCTCACAATTTGTGCCTTCGTGCTGTTTCACCTGACTTTGCAGGTTTTATCAACAGTCGGCACGGAGGAGATCCGGTTCAACTGCTTTTTCCATAGCCAAAGATTATAATTATAAAGAATAAGTAAATTTAATGAGTCTTAAAGTAATATCAAAGAATGAAGTTTATTGGCAAGTGACTCAATATTAGCCACAAGGGCATCCTGTCGACGCGTTTCGCCCTAATTGGGGCTCATCAGGACAGGAGTAGCAAGGATGTAATATGTAACACGAACACATTATGGGAAGTACAGCATCACCTAGCTCACAATTTGTGCCTTCGTGCTGTTTCACCTGACTTTGCAGGTTTTATCAACAGTCGGCACGAAGGAGATCCGGTTCAACTGCCTTTTCCATAGCCAAAGATTATAATTATAAAGAATAAGTAAATTTAATGATCTTAAAGTAATATCAAAGAATGAAGTTTATCGACAAGTGACTCAATTTAGCCACAAGGGCATCCTGTCGACGCTTTCGCCCTAATTGGGGCTCATCAGGACAGGAGTAGCAAAGATGTAATATGTAACATGAACACATTATGGGAAGTACAGCATCACCTAGCTCACAATTTGTGCCTTCGTGCTGTTTCACCTGACTTTGCAGGTTTTATCAACAGTCGGCACGGAGGAGATCCGGTTCAACTGCCTTTTCCATAGCCAAAGATTATAATTATAAAGAATAAGTAAATTTAATGATCTTAAAGTAATATCAAAGAATGAGGTTTATCGACAAGTGACTCAATATTAGCCACAAGGGCATCCTGTCGACGCGTTTCGCCCTAATTGGGGCTCATCAGGACAGGAGTAGCAAAGATGTAATATGTAACAGAACACATTATGGGAAGTACAGCATCACCTAGCTCACAATTTGTGCCTTCG
Organism: Platerodrilus igneus; assembly: GCA_036346225.1. Classification (NCBI taxonomy): domain Eukaryota; kingdom Metazoa; phylum Arthropoda; class Insecta; order Coleoptera; family Lycidae; genus Platerodrilus; species Platerodrilus igneus. Next base: position 2,689,398 of record JARFIW010000921.1, read on the forward strand.
TGCTGTTTCACCTGACTTTGCAGGTTTTATCAACAGTCGGCACGGAGGAGATCCGGTTCAACTGCCTTTTCCATAGCCAAAGATTATAATTATAAAGAATAAGTAAATTTAATGAGTCTTAAAGTAATATCAAAGAATGAAGTTTATGCAAGTGACTCAATATTAGCCACAAGGGCATCCTGTCGACGCGTTTCGCCCTAATTGGGGCTCATCAGGACAGGAGTGCAAGGATGTAATATGTAACACTGAACACATTATGGGAAGTACAGCATCACCTAGCTCACAATTTGTGCCTTCGTGCTGTTTCACCTGACTTTGCAGGTTTTATCAACAGTCGGCACGGAAGGAGATCCGGTTCAACTGCCTTTTCCATAGCCAAAGATTATAATTATAAAGAATAAGTAAATTTAATGAGTCTTAAAGTAATATCAAAGAATGAGGTTTATCGACAAGTGACTCAATATTAGCCACAAGGGCATCCTGTCGACGCATTTCGCCCTAATTGGGGCTCATCAGGACAGGAGTAGCAAAGATGTAATATGTAACATGAACACATTATGGGAAGTACAGCATCACCTAGCTCACAATTTGTGCCTTCGTGCTGTTTCACCTGACTTTGCAGGTTTTATCAACAGTCGGCACGGAGGAGATCCGGTTCAACTGCCTTTTTCCATAGCCAAAGATTATAATTATAAAGAATAAGTAAATTTAATGAATCTTAAAGTAATATCAAAAAATGAAGTTTATCGACAAGTGACTCAATGTTAGCCACAAGGGCATCCTGTCGACGCATTTCGCCCTAATTGGGGCTCATCAGGACAGGAGTGCAAAGATGTAATATGTAACATGAACACATTATGGGAAGTACAGCATCACCTAGCTCACAATTTGTGCCTTCGTGCTGTTTCACCTGACTTTGCAGGTTTTATCAACAGTCGGCACGGAGGAGATCCGGTTCAACTGCCTTTTTCCATAGCCAAAGATTATAATTATAAAGAATAAGTAAATTTAATGAATCTTAAAGTAATATCAAAAAATGAAGTTTATCGACAAGTGACTCAATGTTAGCCACAAGGGCATCCTGTCGACGCATTTCGCCCTAATTGGGGCTCATCAGGACAGGAGTAGCAAAGATGTAATATGTAACATGAACACATTATGGGAAGTACAGCATCACCTAGCTCACAATTTGTGCCTTCGTGCTGTTTCACCTGACTTTGCAGGTTTTATCAACAGTCGGCACGGAGGAGATCCGGTTCAACTGCCTTTTTCCATAGCCAAACGTGGGGCGAAAAATACTTCAGTAATATATATATATAAAACACACACACACACACACACACACACACACACACACACACACACACACACACACACACACACACACACATATATATATATATATATGATGACTCAATATTAGTCACAAGGGCATCCTGTCGACGCGTTTCGCCCTAATTGGGGCTAGGTGATGCTGTACTTCCCATAATGTGTTCGTGTTACATATTACATCTTTGCTACTCCTGTCCTGATGAGCCCCAATTAGGGCGAAACGCGTCGACAGGATGCCCTTGTAGCTAATATTGAGTCACTTGCCAATAAACTTCATTCTTTGATATTACTTTAAGACTCATTAAATTTACTTATTCTTTATAATTATAATCTTTGGCTATGGAAAAAGGCAGTTGAACCGGATCTCCTCCGTGCCGACTGTTGATAAAGCCTGCAAAGTCAGGCGAAACAGCACGAAGGCACAAATTTTGGGCTAGGTGATGCTGTACTTTCCATATTGTGTTCGTGTTAAATTTTACATCTTTGCTACTCCTGTCCTGATGAGCCCCAATTAGGGCGAAACGCGTCGACAGGATGCCTTTGTGGCTAAAATTGAGTCACTTGCCAATAAACTCCATTCTTTATTATTATTTTAAGACTCATTAAATTTAGTTATTCTTTATAATTATAATCTTTGGCTATGGAAAAAGGCAGTTGAACCGGATCTCCTCCGTGCCGACTGTTGATAAAACCTGCAAAGTCAGGTGAAACAGCACGAAGGCACAAATTGTGAGCTAGGTGGTGCTGTACTTCCCATAATGTGTTCGTGTTACATATTACATTTTTGCTACTCCTGTCCTGATGAGCCCCAATTAGGGCGAAACGCGTCGACAAGATGCCCTTGTGGCTAATATTGAGTCACTTGCCAATAAACTTCATTCTTTGATATTACTTTAAGACTCATTAAATTTACTTATTCTTTATATATATATATATATATATATATATATATATATGTGTGTGTGTATATATATGTGTATATATATATATATATATATATATATATTACTGTAGTATTTTTCGCCCCACGTTGGTGTTTCATATAAATACTATGTATTTATCCCTCCCCCGTTGTTGCGTCATTTAAATATTAATATGATAACGCCGTACGCCGATGTGCTAAACGTCCAACTGAACGCCACCTCTCTGTGTTTCTCTCAAATCTTTACATTTAATTATGCCACGGCTAGCCCTTTTTAATTTACACAGAGTGCACAACGTTACGATGATCAATTTTCATTTACCCCTTTATGATTGCCTGTTTGAATTGATAAAACGAAGTCAATCAATATTCATATAATAAAAGGGAATAATATTTACACTTCACAATTTTTGTAATTCTCTAAATACACCCTTCAATCAACTAATATTATATGGATCATTTATCTCAAAATTTATATCCTTTTTAATTTAAAATAAAGTAAAACGACACCTTTACAAAAAATCTGGAACGTTCGAGACGTTTTTATGATTTTTACGTCAGTTTGACGTATTCAATGTTCCTGTTGACTCCTTGCAATCTTTAGAGAAATTTAATAAATTCAGTGTTAAAATTTAAATTAGAAAAGATTTCTTAAAACTAGGTGGACCAGAATTGAACCAGAAGTCTTAGAAGTGGATTAGAAGTATTTTCGACGCGGTTTAGAAGCCGTATATCATTATGAATATTTAATTTAAATTAATTAACTAATTTCTACTCACGTTTTCTGCAAAAACGGCAAAAGCTTTTTCGCATAATTCTTACTCAGCACTATTTTCACTATAACATAAATTTTATTTATTTGACGCGTAAATATTTGATTGAAAGTGTTGTGGATTCGACGTGCTTTAAGTGGAGACTGACTGTTTTTTATCACCTGTGAGCGTTATATAGCTTTTTCCCACTACATTTGGATTGGTTTTCCAAGCAGTCTTACAGATTGTTACGACCAACTACGTTTATTTTTAATATTCCCACTATTTTCAAGCTGATTTCTGCTGAAACTATTTTGGATTTTCGTATCATGCTGTTATTTACGCTTGTTATCGTTGCCGGACTTTTAACTTATGTCTGTTGTTTTGTATAGATAAAACTTTTGGAGAATTGTACAAAAATAAATGATGTAACACGATTGCTGTTTTCGTTTATGTATTTATTTAAACTGATATTTGAAAGTGTGTTTTCTTATCAAAGCGCTTACTGTTCCAACGTAATTACATGAATTCTGCGTATTATTTTATAAACTTGTTGAACGTTTCTCAACGTAGTTCAATTACATGTATGATTATTTCTCTGCTGAATACGCGTTCTATTATTGTAAGATATGCTTACTGGCATTGATTAAAGTTAATTACGGTCCACATAGAGGGTGTTAAATGCTTGCTATTTACAGTTACTACACGACCCTTACTACTCAATACACCCCTAAATAATCCCTTGTCACAGTAATATATATATATATATATATATATATATATTTAAGTTTCTAAGACTTAATAAAGAGTTTTTAAAAACTTTTATTTTACAATAATATGGTATGAACTAGTTTTCACAAGCTATAAAGCCTAAATGATTACTAAGTTAAGTTTTCATTGTTACAATTGCTTATATAGACTTAGATTAGAAGGCGACCTTTCACTCCAGGCCTATATTAATTATAAATGGAAAAGTACATGCATGAAAGTGTAAATTCCAAAGCGACATTATATTTTTAGTAATAGTATGGTATCCGGATATAATTATATTATTATAAAAACAACCGCTGGATCACCATTTCGAGCCCCACTGTTAGGTCGACAAAACTAATGCGAGCTTCTCCTTGGTTGACCCTACAAATTACCTAAAGTAAATTCAAGCCCCACAATTAGGAGTCATAAATACTAAGGAGTTTACTGTTCGAAGCCCCACGCTTGTGTCTTCATAATTTCTGCGAAAAAGCTCCACGAATGGGCCGCCATTAATTCTCTGAAACAAGTAAGACGCCAAACCTCCAGCCCTTTTTGCTCTGCTTCCTTAAGGATATTTGCCACGGCTACTCAGTTGCTGTATGAAAATACTACCATACTATTCAAAAAAAAATTTCGACTACCAAAATTACATCACACTTTATTGCAACATCAAATCGCTACATAAAAATCTTTGTTTTAACATTCTTAATTCACACCTTGGATATCTAACAACAATCTTTAATCCTAAATGAAGTCATTTTAAAAATACCATAAAATTAAAATTTGTCTATTTACATCTATAATTATTAAAAGTAACTGGGCTTATCTCTAAATGTTATTTTAAAACCTCAGATCTAATACGAGCTCATAGCAAAAACCTTTCTGTACCTAAGTGCTAATTATTGCACTGAAAAATTACCAAAAATCCATTTACTTTGTACAAAAGCCAATATTACGCACTCATTTTATAATACATAATTTTACAAAACATATTTTCAAATAATTCCTTATCAAAGGTAAATAATCGATTATTATGTCCATAGAATTCAACAAAATCCACCCAAAAAGCACAAAATGTCATAATCACCAAACAATCACAATAGTCAAAAAATTTTATAAAATTCAGTTACCTGGAATTTAGCACAACCAGATCTCTGCTATGAAATCATTTCTGACGTAGTCCTCCTTCATGACTACACGTACAGGAATCACCCCATGTTGACTCCCACTACCAGGAACAGCAATCCTCTACCCAGATCTCTCTGCATTCAATGTATGGTACTTCCAAACTAACGTACATCAGCTACTGATCCATCACCATCCGCTACTCAATGTCAGTGCCACCAAATACCTCCAAACAAAAATAGGAAGACGTCTACTTACGTACATTAAGCTTCGCTTTTTAAAACGTATTTTATCAATTTACGACTGCTATTTTAATCTTGCGCCAACTTGTGCATATTTAATTTATTAAAAATCTCAAACTCACTAGTCACTTAACTAATTTGCTGTTGTAGTTCGAAGCTTGGCTGAAGATCGAAAGAGAAAGAGAGCGTTTACCGCCTCCTCTTGGTTTATATAGACTGAAAAATGCCCCCTGAGTCGTTTCACACCCTCCACTAAACACGCTTTCTTGGTAAACTTTGTTAAACGGTCTACCGATTCCACAAATTCATGCACACAACGACACCTAATCGTCGTCCAATTCTACAAATCCAGCCATTAGCCTTCAACTATTCACAGTAAAATTGGCAGCCGTTTTCAAACCGTCTCGAAAATCTTAATATTTTCAATCACAAACAAACATTTAACTCCGAAACCCTCATTAAAATCTACAACGGCTGTCAAATTCGTCGAAGTCCCTCCGTCAACTGGCACCAATAAAAGCATCCCAAACACGCCCCTCTCATATGCACATATACGGTTACTTCTCTCTAGCTTGCATCCAAAATGTTCTGCCCTTTGTCTTGTACCCCTTCTCAACTTTCTATGTCAGTTATCCGTTTCTTGTATCCTTGTTTAACCCGTATGTTATATCTCCTTACCTTTCCAAAGTGTGAAAAAGATATATTTACGGGGAGAGTAGGTATCTACCTAAATGTTCAAGTAAATGAACTTTTTAAGCTTACTTAAGAAAAATGAATGATCGGTAATTAAAAAAAAACATTTAGCTTACGACATAAACGAAGAAAGTCAGAAAATAACAAATAGAATCTCTTAAATGGTGTAAACTTCAACTGTATTTCTCTTCATGAAGAAGTGTTTCACATTAATATGCGTTGTTGTGCCTGTTTCACTTTCCGACAACCTGCTGGTCGGAAACTAAATAACATTAATACTAGTTTTTTGGCAATGTTTGAAATATTTTTAAAGAAGTTACAGCATGGAATAAGAACAAAAACAATTATATTTCCCAAAAAACCTGAAAATCTACCTTAGCGATAAAATTCCTTGGTTATTTTAAAAAAATCAAGGCACTGCGTTTCAACTAACTCACTAAAACAAATATCTTTAACGTTTTGATTCAAAAGTTTCAACTCTCCTGGTTGATTTTACTGTGATACCAGAGTTTCTGGTACACGCGCAATTGGCTGTAATTGGAGGGAAACAATTACATGTTACTAATAAATAATGGTCTTAACAATTAGCAATAATGAGTTTTCTAATATTTACGTAAAAATTTGAAAGTGGTCGGAGACCGAGGGAAGGTCAGTAATTAGCACATTTACCCTATTATTTAAATTAGCTGGGTATGGTTACATTAGCATTAAACAGAGTGATAAAGTTTGGTGGCCAGAAGCGTGGATTTTTTTAGCGGCGACTTTAAACTAATTCATACAGGATCAGAGGCAGTGAATTCGGGTGTGGCTATAGTTGTGCGAAAAAAGATAGGAGAAAGTGTAGAAAACTACTTACAAAACAAAGAAAGAGTACTCATGATTAGAATAGAATCAAAACCGGTAAATAGAGAAACAATATAAGTATAGATACACACCTTGTTACGTGCAAATCGAATTTGCACTTAAACATTGTTTTAGTTAGTTTTCTTGATGTGCGGAAGTTCCCGCCATAATTTTAAATACGCAAGAAGCGGGAACAATTTAAATAGACTGGGCGGGGCTTCCGGTACGTCACAATAGTGCAATTGGCAAGTGTGAATTATCCCGATAGGGGTAAGGCAATGCTACAAAAGAGTAAGGGAGTTCCGCGGTTCTCGCGCGGAAACGTGGCTTTTTTACGCCGAACTTTGAAGTGAACAGTCGTGCCGGGTGTCGTGTTATCTTATTATGTAGATTTCCTTATCTTGAGTATCTTTCCTTAATTCCCTATTCCCGTCTTCCACTGCATATAGGAACGAAGATGACCCTGGAGCATCCCATGACCCCGAGATAATTTGGATGTCCAACTCTACCAGCAGCGATGCCGAGGTTACGGTGGCGGATTTCCTGCCGGTTGGCGGATCCTTTACGTGAGTAGATTATCTAATTTTTATTGTTTAAATTTTATGTACCTTCTCTTAATTATGGCGCAATATAAATTATCAGTGACGTCATGTGTATCTTATGAACTTTGGTAATTGTGTTACCGGCTTTTAAGAGCCATCTATCGCCATTTCAATGTACCAGAATCTAAGCGTAACATTTTGTTAACTGCATTACCGACCAGGTAAAACTGTAAACGAAGTGTAGCAGATGGCGCCTTCAACCTGTTCAGGCTATGAACTTCAGGGCTTCTTCTTTGTTTTAGGTTAGAATAATTTCCTTTATAAGGATACAATGCATTAATAGCTTCTTCACTTAAAGAACTTTACTTTTATTCATGTAAGTATTTACCTTACCTTATGTCTTTAAATACAGTATTATAGAATTACCTATTAAAATATCTTTAGTTGCTTTCCTTAACTTTGAAAGGCCGTCTTTTGAAACTTAAATACATTGTTCTTTATGTTACATTCTAAAATTGCATTATGGTTTATCCTTCACATGAAAATTTTGTGTTAAAAAAAACACTTGAGTGAAATAAATACCTAGTATACCTTTTTTAAGAAGTGTTTGACTATACGTTGTTGCCTTATAGGTTAAATAACATATCCTCTGCGCCCATTTTCCATTTTGGAAGGCTTGTCTGTCATTATCTATAAAATATGTATTTAACTGAACATTGATTTCGTTTCCATATACCTTAAATGTGTTTCTTTGGTGTTATCGGTGACGTTCTAACAAGTTCTTACCTCTAAATATCGTATCGTATTACCTTAAAGTAGCTGTAACGTGTTTTTTACCTTCTAACCTGCGTCAAAATCGCATATTTTTTATATCGTGTCTTGAATATTGTATTCATAATGAACGTATCACATTTAAAATCGCTGGAATTGATCTACGAGCTGGAGTGCAGAAGTATCATAGCTGCGACCAATCAGAATGATAGGCGATCTCAACTTAGGGCTGTTTTGTCACAGGAAACCAAAGGCGTTGCTATCTTAAAGAACCCTGTTGGCGATTGGCCACTCAACGTATCAGAAATTAAATTATCTTTAGATGATATATCGGGTATAATAAACAAAACAGATCCTGCGGCTACTAATATCGAATTAGGGAGATTGACTTCAAGAATAACTCACGTCAAACAGCGAGTTGATTCATTATCTTTATATAACGATGACCAAGTGACTCAAGCTAAACAAAGTTTGTTGTCCGAGGTGTTATTGCTTGAAGGAATTCTTTTAGAAAGACTTAATCCTAACACAGACGTAGATATATCGTTACCTTTTTCAAATCTTGCGCTTGCCGAACCTAAACCATTAGGAAAACCTATACCTGTATACAAATGGGGTCTCACCTTTGAAGGGTTTGATTCGAAGGTTTCTTTATCATCCTTTCTTGACCGGATTAACGATTTTAAAATTTCCGCGGGTGTACCGACCAGGACCTATTTATCTCAGCTGGTGATTTGTTCGCAGGCTCAGCATTAATATGGTATAGAAACATACGACACCAAATTTCTACCTGGAATGAGTTAGTTGCCTGTTTAAACGAGACTTCCTACCTTATGGCTACATTAACGATCTTTGGAACGAAATTCGTAACCGAACTCAAGGTCCCGACGAAAATGTTGTGTCTTTTATTACCTCATTAGAAGCTTTATATAGCAGACTCGACAAAAAACCTTCCGAATCCGAAATTATCGATCAATTACTTAGAAATTTGAACCCCTATTTCTCAGAACATTTGGCATTACAGACCATATCTTCGCTAGCTCATTTTAAAGACCTATGTCGCTCTCTTCAAGAAGTGAGGTCAAGGATTGACAAATATCGACCACCACCCGAGAAATTATCTGGTCTTCTCGAACCTGATCTAGCTTGCCAAGTTCGACCTTCCCGTAAAGTATCTACACTTAACGTTCCTTCTACCGTAACTAATAACGCACTTACCTGTTGGAACTGCAAGCGAAGTGGACATAACTATACTGTCTGCACTTACCCTAGAAATATTTTTTGTTATGGCTGTGGTCGCTCAAATATCTACAAATCTAACTGCACCAACTGTAATCCTAACGTATCGGGAAACTCCCGTCGAGATATTTCAAATCAGGGTGTGAATATCTCAAGAAACCAAAATCGCCCTCAACACCAATCATTCAACGGACACAGACGCCAATAAATTTAAATTATAAAACCACTTCTAACGTTGTACCGTCATTAAATTTATCTAATAATAATACCGCTACTATTAATGTACAAAATACCTTACCTTCATTAGAGGACTTATGCTACACTACTCCAGCCGAGTGGTCTAAGTGGTTACAAACCGTCAATTCCTTTTATCATAAAAGACTACCGCTGTTTCACAACTTGTTAAAAACCCTTCGATAACCGTCCACACTTATCTATCTCAATTGGTTCCTTAAATGTAATTGCTTTACTGGATACAGGTTCTTCATGTTCTCTTATAAATAACGAAGGTTTACATCAATTGTCTCAACAAAATATCAAAATTCAAATTATTCCTGAAAAACTTCCATAAATTTAGCTGACGATAATCAAATACATGTAACCGGTTCCTTAAGTTAAAAATTCGTGTAGAGTCTCTTGAACGTGATGTTTTATTTTTGATTGTCCCTGCATTAGCGTATCCTTTTCTACTGGGCGTTGATTTCTGTAAACTTTTAATCTGTCACTTTACTTTCAGGATTTTTCATGGCAAACCTCTATTAAAACGAACTCCTGTGCATCTACAGGAATATCTAACAAAATCTCTCTTACTGACTCCCAAGATGTAACTCTTAACGCTACAATCGACAAATTTCGCAAACTTAATACCTCTGAACTTGGTTGTGTTACAACGGCAACACACGTTATCTCCACAGGTGATGCCCTTCCTTTAAGCAACGTCAATATCCCTTATCGCCTGCCTTACAAAAGCATTTACATGCGGAAATAGACAAAATGTTAGTATCTGGTGTTATCTCTCCTTCAAATTCACCGTGGACCTCTCCCGTATTGCTAGTTCGGAAAAAGAATGACGAATGGCGTGTTTGTTTTGATGGCAGGAAGCTAAATTCTGTTACTGTTCCAGACGCTTATCCTTTACCCAGAACTGACTCAATTTTGAGCAGGCTTCGTAACGCAAAATTTATCTCATCTATCGACCTAAGACAAGCTTTTATCAGATACCTCTTGACTTATCTTCTCGTCAAAAACTGCTTTTTGTGTCCCAGGCCGAGGTCTTTTCGAATATAATTTTTTGCCATTTGGTCTCTGTAACGCTCCACAAACTTTACAACGTACTATGGATCAAACGTTAGGTCCTATCTTACATCAAGAACGTGCCTTTGTATTTTTAGATGATATCTTAGTTATCTCAAGTTCTTTCGATGAACATATCGCCACATTAGATGAAGTTGCTGAACGTTTAAATGCAGCAGGTTTTAAGATAAACTGGGAAAAGTCTCAATTTTGTCGTTCATCCCTTACATTTCTTGGTTTTATTGTCGATGGGACAGGCTTACGAGCCGATCCTGCTAAAGTTGATGCTATTACTAAATTTAAAACACCAAAAACTGTTACCGAAATCAAGCGTTTGATAGGAATGATTAGCTACTATCGCATTTTCTACCTAACCTTTCAACTATATCTGCACCCATTACCGCTTTAATTAAAAATAAAAGAAATCCCAAACTATCGAGTGGAATTTAGAATCCCAACAGGCTTTCGAACAAATTAAAACACTAATCACTTCAGCACCTATCTTAATCTCTCCAAATTTCGATGATAAGTTTTATATACAAACCGATGCCTCACTTACTGGGTTAGGTGCAATGTTGTTCCAGGTAAGCAATGGTTTAGAACATCCAATCGCTTATGCGAGCCGTGCCTTAACTTCTGCCGAACAAAAATACTCTGCTACCGAACGAGAACTATTGGGTGTTATCTTTGGCATCGAGAAATTTAGAGGATATGTCGAAGGTACACACTTTACCGTAATCACTGATTGTGCAGCACTCACTTGGCTTAATAACTTGAAACAACCCGCAGGTCGTTTGGCAAGATGGAACTTGCGTATATCTCAATTTACTTTTGACGTTAGGCATAGGCCTGGCAAATTAAATATCGTACCTGATGCGTTATCTCGAGATGTAGTTTCTCTGAACCTTCCAAATTTAATTCTGGATACCTGGTACCTCAATATGATAAAAAAAGTTTCCGATAATCCCGACAAATTTCCTACCTTTCGAGTAACTAATAATAGACTGTATAAATTTGTATCCTCGTCCCCACATAAAATATCGAATATACCTGAATGGAAACTCGTTGTGCCCACTGCAAATCGCAGTGAGGTGCTCAAATTATGTCACGACGATCCCTTAGCTGCACACCTTGGTGTTACAAAAACTCTCGCGAAAATATCTGAATTGTATTACTGGCCCACACTTAAGCAATCTGTTTGTCGCTACATTAAAAGCTGCAAAATTTGTGGTTCTCATAAGAGTTCACAAGACGCTCGCCCTGGTTTAATGGGTAACTTTAAGCGTGTATCTTATCCCTTTCAATTAATATCGCTTGACTTATTAGGACCTCTCCTCGATCAAAAGAGGCAATCAATATCTTTTAGTTGTTACCGATTGGTTTTCTAAATTTGTTATGGTGCAACCCTTACGTAAAGCTACCTCCGCTGCAATAATTAAATTCCTAGAACAGAATGTCTTTCTTATCTTTGGTGTCCCCAGATTATTCTTTGTGACAATGGTGCACAATTTATCTCTAAAGATTTTCAGAATTTCGTTAAAAGTTACAAAGTACAAAAATTTGGTTTAACGCAAAATATCACCCCAAGTAAACCCTACCGAGAGAGTAAATCGAGTGTTAATTACCGCTATCTCGTCTTATATTGATTCAGACCATACTACATGGGATGAACATATCTTTGAAATTGCTCAAGCTTTGCGTACATCTAAACACGAAGCAACCCAATTCACTCCGTCTTTTCTTGTTTTTGGAAGATATACCCCAATCGATGGGAGTTACTATGGTTTAGTGCCTGACGATACTAACGTAATTGAATTTGACGATAAAGTACGTTGGGACAAGGACCAACAGTCACTACCTTCTATCTTTAACGACGTTAGAAAAATTTGTTAAAAGCTTACGAAAAAGCAAGGACCATTATAACTTGCGTAAGCGAAATATTTCCTTTGCCTTGGGCGAACAAGTTTGGAAAAAGAACTATGTCTTATCGGATGCATCTAAGAAATTTTCTTCAAAATTGGCCCCTAAATTCATTCTTTGTAAAGTCACACGTGTTATTAGTCCCCTTATCTATGAACTTCAGGATACTGGAGGAAAACGCCAAGGCAGGTGGCATATTAAAGACCTTAAGCCATTCTCTGCCGACCCAAATGCTAATTAAGTTTTTCATGCCCCATTCTCCTCACGATTTACCTAATATTTTTTGTTCTCACCCTCAATTAGTATCTTTAATTACTTATTCCTTCTCTCATATAGTATATAATTTCTTACACGTTAACTTTACTTACCTTAATTTAGCTATCTTTTTCTTCTGGTTGACTTTTCCTTCACCATACCGTTAGATATATATCACTTCATCCTCTACACCCCCCCAATATAGCTCTGTCGTTTCATTTAATTAACCCTTGAAATTTCCCTATTACATATTGTTCGGTCTTTAGTATTTCTCTTATATGGTTTAATTGTATGGTAATTGTCGTAACTTTGGTTGAAATAACCCATTGAATTTTTACGACTGGTTTTAGCTGATGTTGAGTGAATGCTTTCTTCTTTGGGCTCACATAGGACACGCGCGATCTATGCCATTGAAAGAAATAGTTCATATTCGCAGTTGCAAAAGCTAGGATTGTCTATTCCGTGTGTTTTTTTTTCCTCTGAATTATTGCAATCGCCCACATTATACTACATCATTATACTACAACATTATTCCTTCCTTTTTCTACTAAATCTACATAACTTATAAACTTTTTTTTCGTTATTTTTTATTGAACTTTGTGGTGAGACGCTATCGCTTCTTATTGTTATCTTATTAAATTCTCGGTTGTTTTAGCATATGGGGACAGTGTATCTGTATTTAACTGCTTATAATTGGGCATTTTGTGTGTTTAGGGTGCTACCGTTTTAAAAACTACCTTAAAACAGTTGTTTTTGTGTGTTTGTATCTGTAATGATACTTGTAAGTTGTTGTGTCAACTTTTGTCTGATTTTCTTATCGTAGTTGAAGCACTCGTTAGGAAAATTATCGTACTAGTTCTCTTAGAGTCTAGTGAATTTTAAAATGTGTATATCTTATCTTGTCGGATTAATATCGCAGGTGGTCCTTCAGACTGCGCTGTGTTTTATAGGGACAATTCTCTACTTTCTCTCGGACGCTTGTCCAAAACTATACTTTTTCTTAACCCGCTATCTCCGCTATGCCTTATTCTTCTCTCGGTGGACCTGTTCTTGTCCCGGAACACCTGTCTGCCTCATAAGAATGATGTTCCTCATTCCGAGCTACTGACCACACTTGCTGGTTGAGTAGCGCTTTGCTATCCACCTTTCCTCTGTCGCTTTTGCTCAATGCGAGCCCTTCCTCTTCTTTCTTCTACCTAGAGGTGCCTCTTATGCACTTCAAAACCAACCTCCTTCTTTTTACCGTTCCTGTTTCTCTACTACCTTTTCTTTTCTGTTAGTCACCGTGTGGTTGTGCGGAGGTTTTCACAGACACTTGGACCATGTCTCTGCGAATCTTTCGTGGGGTCATGCGGTGCCGCTGTTAGTGCATAGGCTCTGGCAGTGAAGGTATGTATGAGTGTGTGAATGTGTGAGTGAATGTGTATATCTTTATACCGCATGGATATCGGGTGAATAGTTTCACCGATATCGATCAACACTGGGTGCAGGAATGCACCCAAAGGTCTTTGCCGGTCCCCCGTGCTGTTCTTACGAACGGACCTGCCTCACAGGTTTCTCTTTTGGAGGGCACGGGTCAATCCCATTTAAACGGCTCTACTGGAGCCACTCTTTTGTTGTTATCATTGTCTTGGGTAATAACTAGGCCAATATCTTTGTCTTCTTTATTATCTTCGATAATACCTTTAGGTTTAATATCGTTATCTTATTGATTACCCTTAATAATAACCTTAGTTTATTATCGTTATCTTACCGATTACCGTTAGTAATAATTTTGGTTTAATTTATCGTTATCTTACCGACTACCGTTAGGAATGACTTCGAGTTATTTCGCGTTATCTTACCGGTTATCTTGAGTAATAACTTCTGTTTAAATTCATGTTACCTACTATCTCTTATAATCACTTTAACTTAATATCGTGTTATCTTATCGAGTATCTCAAATAATAACTAAAGCTTAATACCGTTATCTTATTCATTACCTTTGAGGATAACAACTTAAGCTTAATATCTTTACCTTATCTACTATCTTTAACATCAATTTGAGATCTTATCTTATCTTTTATCGTCCTAACGTGTGGTATATATGACCAGACGTGGAATTATCTTTCTGAAATTTAAGTGAAAAAGCTAACCCAATTTAGAAATGTAATTTGTCAGGTTAGCATATAAGGATTTAGTAGGCGGTACTTTTGGTAAATTTGTGGATTCACAACTGTGTCATGGACAAGTTAAATGTGCATCGGAGGAAACCAAAGTACCAGAAACAAAATTTGCCAGAGTGCAAGGTGACGCACTCTCATGAACATTTTTAAATTTGGGCACTTCTTGCCAAAAAGAAGAATAGTTTGATGCGACACTCATGTGTGTTTGCATATAAGAACTTTATGTTAGCTTTAGTTAGATAAGTTTAGATAGGTTTAGATAGGTTAGGCGACTTGTCGCACCCGTGTTAGTTTAAGCAGTGTTTCATGCTCCCCGACAAATTTGTGCTGTCGGTAAGTAGTGTAGTCACAGACTATCGGGCTACCTATTCCGTTCCTGGTACTTCGGTAGACGTGTTATCGGTCGAAAACCAGGTGGCGCCTTATATAAACATTTTGTAGGTTTTAAGTTAGGGTTTATATAGGGTAGTAAGGACTTAGATTTTAAGCTGTTACTGTGCTAACAGACTTTTTCTTTTTTGTTTTTCTTTTGTGGCTTTGTCGCGATTGTTACGTGCAAATCGAATTTGCACTTAAACATTGTTTTAGTTAGTTTTCTTGATGTGCGGAAGTTCCCGCCATAATTTTAAATACGCAAGAAGCGGGAACAATTTAAATAGACTGGGCGGGGCTTCCGGTACGTCACAATAGTGCAATTGGCAAGTGTGAATTATCCCGATAGGGTAAGGCAATGCTACAAAGAGTAAGGGAGTTCCGCGGTTCTCGCGCGGAAACGTGGCTTTTTACGCCGAACTTTGAAGTGAACAGTCGTGCCGGGTGTCGTGTTATCTTATTATGTAGATTTCCTTATCTTGAGTATCTTTCCTTAATTCCCTATTCCCGTCTTCCACTGCATATAGGAACGAAGATGACCCTGGAGCATCCCATGACCCCGAGATAATTTGGATGTCCAACTCTACCAGCAGCGATGCCGAGGTTACGGTGGCGGATTTCCTGCCGGTTGGCGGATCCTTTACGTGAGTAGATTATCTAATTTTTATTGTTTAAATTTTATGTACCTTCTCTTAATTATGGCGCAATATAAATTATCAGTGACGTCATGTGTATCTTATGAACTTTGGTAATTGTATTACCGGCTTTTAAGAGCCATCTATCGCCATTTCAATGTACCAGAATCTAAGCGTAACATTTTGTTAACTGCATTACCGACCAGGTAAAACTGTAAACGAAGTGTAGCAACCTACAGCTACAGTGAGAAGAAGGTAGAAGCGATCTACAACAATATCGAAGACATACTCATCATCATCATTAGGTCTTCAGTCCTGGAACTGGTTAGACGCGTACCCACATTGTTTTCTATTCTAAACTAACCTTCACATTTCCCTGAAATTTGCACAGTCTGCATCTATCACTATCTGCATGCGAAAGTCTGATCTCGGTCTACCGTTGCCTCTTTTTTTCTATTTCTGCTTGTAATATATCCTGTACCATTCCTCAGAAATGCTTTAGAACGTATCGTCCTTCTATTTCTCCTTATATCTTTTTCAGTCTGCTTTTCATACTGTTCTATTTCATACACGTACTGTTCTGTGCCGCACACATATGCTTTGAACAATTTTCTTCTTTTTTCTATGTTCGTTCTCTTTGAACATAGCTGCTGTTCTTTTTTGTTTGATGCAGTTCGGTCACATTTTATTGTTTTACCCTATTTCCCCGATATTCAGTGATATGTGAAGGGGATAAGCAGCCTTTAGCTGTCAAGTTCCCCCAACACTTGAACCTTTGTCGAATTAATAATTTTCCCAATATATCCTTTTGCGCAATCAACATTAGCTAAAAATATTTAACAACCAACACCTGTAGTTGTTTATAATAATCATCAGATGTAAGTGCACTTATTTTTTCATCATTAGGTTTTACGTCTTGAAAATGGTCGGACGTGTACCTTAACTTATTTATGTTCTGAGCTAACCTACACAGTTCCCTGAAATTTTCACAACAGCCTATATACAGCTCCATCCTCCTTCTATTGTTTTCTCATAATATGCCCTATTTCACCGAGATTCAGTGGTATGTGAAGAGGGTTAAATAGGCTGTGGCTGCCAAGGATTCCCCAACACATAGAAATTTGCCGTATTAATAGTTTTCCGGTAAATCCTTTCGCACAATTAACATTAGTTGGGAATATTGCAAGACCGATACCTAAAGTTGTTTATAATAATCATCATATTTAAGTACAGTTATTTTTTCGTCATTAATTTGTCCATATTGGGGCTGGTTGGATGCATACCTTCATTGATTTCTATTCTGAGCTAGCCTTCACATTTCCCTGAAATTCCCACATCCTACATCTTTCACTGTCTGTGTGCAATAGTCTAACCTAGGTCTACATCTACTCCTCTTTTTCCTATCTCTGCTTCTAATATATTCCGCACTATTCCCTCATGCCGTAGTATGTGGCCTATCATCCTATCTCTTCTATTTTTTACTGTTTTACATATATGTTTTCCTTCACCTAAAATTTCTAGTACCTCTTTGTTCTTAACTTTGTCTGTCCATGATATCTTCATCATACGTCTATGGTACCACATTTCAAAGCCTTCTACCTTTTTCTTGTCCGCTTCTCAGGCTTCACAGCCATACAGTGCTGTGCTCCAAACATATGTATTAAGCAATCTTTTCCTTGTTCCTATGTTTGTTGTCTTTTAACACAGCAGTTGCTTTCTCTTGTTAAATGTAGCACGACCTTGTGCTATTCTGTGTTTATACCTTTTGTGCTTTTCCCATCTTGCGTTATTTGGCTTCCTAGGTAGCAGAAATCGTTAACCTCTTGTAAGTTCTCGTTACCTATTTGTATTTTTGTTTTTGATTTATTTTTCCATCCTTCGCATACTAGTACTTTAGTTTTAATTTTGTTAATTTGTAATTTAACTTAATAATTAAAGGAGGAGATCTAATTGTGTGCTCAAGTGAACTTGAGGTAGTGGTCTCCTTAAGATGATGCAATCTCAACTATCTTCCTACCAAGCTAGGGGTATATTCATCAGGTAGAGCTTATGAGGAGTGATCATGGGTTTTATAACTAAAACACCGTTCATTTATTGACTCTTGTTACATACTAAATTCCTTAAAAGGTAAATAGTATGTCTACTCTACCTTATAGGCGGCAGAGCCTCGATAGATTACGAGGGGTTCCTGTTTGACGTTTAAGCCCAGGGTAAAAAGGATGTTGAATGGCTTTGAGAGAAAAAGGTCCCTCTAAAGACGCAACCGTATCTTAATGAATGTTATAATAAGAATCTATCCGAAGATCAGATACGGAAATCTTCGGAGACAAAAAAAACTAAGACGAGCAACATATAAAAAAAATACTTACTTTTGACTCTGCAATCTGGAATGGGAACGACGATCTTGTACTATCTGAAAATTTAATCACATCTAAACATTTTTAAACTAGAGCTACATTAGAGCCTAGTCACTTTATCACAAAAAAAAATAGATTATAAATAGATCAAATAGTCAAAATTATGCTTCAAAAAAAACTTTTAAATTCAGCACCAATAACATCATTCTTCAATGTCAAAATTTGATATTTGTGATTGTTTGCTTCTATAGAACAATTACTGCTGACTTCAAAGAAAGAAAGCTTTATAACAACTTATTATTCTTTCTATTAATTTATATATATATATATATATATATATATATATATATATATATATATATATATTGCTGTGTTCCTGTACAAAAAGCCTCTCCATTATCCTTAAACTAAGGTTTTCAAATCGAGTCCCACAGATTGGGCGTCAAATTTGCTGTGTTTCCCTGTATTAAAATCGAGCCTCACGAATTGGGCGTCAAATTTTGCTGTGAAACCACCAAACTCCGGGTACTCCGCTTTAAGAATCGAGCCCCTACGAATTGAATGCCAAAGAATGCTGTGAAACCTACAAAGTTATTAAATTACCTGGTCCGTTGACTTTCTTCTGTTAATCGCCTCGGCTGCTCCCCTAGATAACTTTCATCCTCATTCATAAAAAAAAACAAACACATTCCTACCACAAACACGAACGTTAACTCTATTTACATCAATATTCACAATACATTAAAATTTCAAAATTAAAATTCAGCATAAATTTTAGTATCAAAAATTTTCAAGATTCAATTTATTACCATTTAAATGTGCATCCTGAATTACAGTCCTTGTTGGATGCCTACTAATTAATATAACAATATATGCAGACCGGAGTCTGAGTATAAAGGAGCATCTACCACCCTTTACGTTAATTAACCAGGTTCGTCTAATTGAGCTCAAAGACATACCCAAATTTTCATCATAATCCCGAACCTCAATACTAAATACCCTTTCTACTTAAACAAGCAAATTTCATCTTAAAATTAAAATTTTATGGTTAGTACAATTTCACTAATGTCCATTTAAAGTAAATCAATTATAAAGTTATTCAACACACACAAAAATGTCAAAGTTCAAACAAAATAGTATAAATTACCTGAAGGTTACTGCACTCGTAGCTTCAAGGTACATCGTCCCCTTTATTAATCACACCATTCCAACTGGGATATATTTACAGCTTCTGATTCTCAACGCTTTTCAAATTTTCTCCATCACCATTTATTTGAAGTTGTTTCTGGGCTTTTCCGGAAATCATCTGTGTATATCTGACCCTTGTCTTGTGGATCCAGACACATGTATGAACCATTTAATCATTAACACCTCCGAAAAATAGCAAAGAAATTCATACTTCTTTCACCAATATACGCCAAAACTACCTACTTTTGGTGTATTCATTTGTCGTTGTGAATTTTATTAATTGGTACAGTGATACTAAATTTTATTACCTTGTATCTAAATGCACTCAAGTACATTTATGTTAGCACGTAAATAACAAACTGTTTAAGTCACCAAAATATACGAGCAAACTTTAAATTATTCTATCAAACTATAATGCACTGTTTAACATCTTGAATCAAATCGCGGATGTCAGAGCTTTTA
This sequence comes from Platerodrilus igneus, assembly GCA_036346225.1. NCBI lineage: Eukaryota > Metazoa > Arthropoda > Insecta > Coleoptera > Lycidae > Platerodrilus > Platerodrilus igneus. The sequence goes on from JARFIW010000921.1 coordinate 2,709,259, forward strand.
ACGCATCGAATAGTCAAAAGTCTAAGAGAGCGAAATTCATATTACCATCGGTATATATAGCGGATAGCCGGCACGTCGCTTTTGTCCTCAAAACAGACAATTCTAAAGAATTTCACATTCTCGTTTCCCATTCCGTCGCTCGCGCGTCGGTTTTTACGAATTTTGTACTTGCCAGTTGAAAATCTCAGAAATTCTCACACGGCACGCAAAGTCTGGAAATAACGAATTGGCTTTTATGCAGAAATCGTTGTTTCTACCTCTGATATTTGCATCCTATTTTCAACCAATTGTGACCCTCGTGACGTTGCTTAAATCACGCCTTTTACTATATGTGTCTTTGCTTGACGCATTTTCTCTTTCCTTTTCTAACCTGTTCGTATTGGTGCAAATTGATATTCTTTATTATCGATTATTTCAGTCCATGTGGACTTGAAATAACCCACCTTTAGCATTTCTCGTAACTATTATGCGACAATTTCTCCAAGATTCTCTGAACTATTAATTATCTGCAAAATTTACGCGGAATGAGCTTTTTTAAACTACGCAGGTGTTCAAAACATAATATTAATTCTCAGAGCTTTATTACATGGTATTTTATTGGGTTTTACAAGTTTCTATAGATATTATCTGTTACTAACGGTTCAATTAACTTCAATTAAAATTACTACCCTTTAATTTTTAGTGAATCCTAATTAAATATTCAATTATTATCTGTACGTTTTGTTTAATACTGATTACTTAAAATAGGGTTAATTAATATAAATTTTGCACGTAATTTCCATCTGTTTCTTTATTAGGAATAATTAAATTACACGCAGAGCTTTTTAATACTGTTTCTTTTGATATAAAGCATCTTGTACATGATTTAAATCTCTTATTTTAATGAAACGACCGAATTTATTTATGCTTCATGGTTTTAATAAAGCGTATTATCTAATAATATTCATTATACACGGTGATTAAAATTATTTGATGTGATTATTTAATTTTCTACCCTGGTCTAAATATGAGTAATATATATATATATATATATATATATATATATATACATTGTTTGTATAAAGTTATCTGTACGGAGACCTTCAAAATAGTTTCTTTATTACAATTTAACATTAATCTCTGAATATTCATGGGACATTTTTAGTTGAATAAATTACATTAATTCTTTATAAGAAATATATGATTTTCATTTTTATGTTACAATTTGATCATGATACTTGAATAGGATCCTGTTCAGTTTACAAGAATCAAGTTAAATGTTCAAAAATTATTTCTGAAGATTATAGAACTCTATTTTTAACAGATATATTTAATGGAATCAAAGGTCAAAAAATACTTATTGTCGGTATTAAGCTGTACTTCAGGTGTACTGTCAAAATATATTATACACTATAATTTGGCAAACAATTCTTATCATACGATCACAATAATATGAAATTTATGGCAAACAAGGTAAAAAATTTTCAATTGTCACTACTATTTGATTAATAGCATAATTTAGTGGTTTTTCTTAAATCGGTACTTCCAGAATCAGGTTTTCGTCATTGTTTGAGCGTTGCGTCATTTCCTCGGAATCATTAAAGTGTTCTTGTTCATCAAGGTTTACAAATATAGATTGGTTATCTGAAATTTCATCGTTAGCGGGTTCCTCGGGGGATTGATCATTATCAACAATTGAGTTCTGAGTTATTTCCTTAGTATGAATTTCAACGCGTGACAAGGCGTCGGCGTTGGAGTTTAGTTTACCTTTCTTATAAATAATATAGTTATATTCGTCTAATTTTAATCTCCACCTAAAAAGTTTCGAGTTGGGCTCTTTTAACGAGAACAACCATTGTAACGACTTATGGTCCGTGATTATGTTAAATTCACTCCCATACACATATGGTCTAAAATATCTTACTGCGTAAACAATTGCAAAGAGTTCCTTTTCAATAGTACTGTAATTGCGCTAGCTATCATTAAGTGTTCGAAACATGTATGAAATTGGAAGATCTTTACCTATTGACCCTGTGATAATATTGCACCTATAGCTACATTACTTGCGTCGGTCGTTATATTAAACGGGCGTTCAAAATCAGGAAATTCAAGTATCGGTTCGTTGATTAATACATTTTTACACAATTCAAAACATTCCATAAAATAACGGGTATGTTCAATTTTAGCATTCTTTTTAAGGCATTTTGTCATGGGTTTAGCCAAGTCAGCGAAATTTTTTATAAATTTACGATAGTACCCTAATAAACCTAAAAATCCCTTTATTTGTTTAGTAGTCGAAGGTAAAGAAAAGTCTCTAATAGCCCTAATTTTTTCTGGATTCGGTCTTATGCCGTCAGGCGTGACCACGTGTCCTAGGAACGCGATTTCTTTTCTTAATATTTCACATTTATCTAACTGGATTTTGAAATTAAATTCCACTAGTCTTTTGAACGCCATTTCTAAATTATTGAGGTGCTCCTGAAGGAAACACTCCAAATAATGATATCGTCCATATAGGCTTCACAGATATTCGATAAACCTTGTAGAACATGGTCCATTACACGTTGTAGAGTGGAGGGGAAATTTTTTAATCCCATAGGCATCCTAAGGAAATGAAAATGTCCATTTCTGTATTGCACGCAGTTTTTTCGACATCTTGTGGGTTCATTTCCACTTGATGGAAGCTACTGGCCAAATCGAGTGTCGAAAAGTATTGGCATCGACCCAACTTGTCCAGTAAATCATTGACATTTGGAAAAGGATACCTATCGTTGACTGTCTTTTTATTAAGGCGACGGTAGTCAACTACTATGCGCCATTTCTGTTTACCCGAAGCGTTCAGTTTCTTTGGGACTACCCAAATAGGACTGGACCACGGAGAAGTAGAAGGTTCTATAATTTTGGCTTTTAACATTTTGTCAATTTGATGTTTTACCTCTTGTTTGTGAACAAAGGGGTATCAATAGGTTTTAGAATAGACTGGAGTTTCATCCGTGGTTCGTATTGAATGCTTGATTTTATTTGTAAATGTTTAGTTATGCAAACATTTTAATATAACCTTGTAACTTCAAAATTATCTTATAGAAATACCTTGAAAATAATAAGGACATTTATGCATTATTCAAATATTAAATTTTGAACTAAATATTAAGTGTGTCAATTTAAATGACCATAAAACTTTCACAAAAATTTCAAGTATCAACTTTAAATAAACATATTTAGAATCTTCAAAAATTATTTGCACATCGTAAATGATTGTTCATCGAAATGAATGCACTTATAAAATGGAGGAAGACTCACCGCTGAATATCTGCTTGGCGGCCAAGCTTGACCTCAATCATAACCAATCATATGTAGAAATTTCCACTCTCTTGCCTAGCGACAATTGAAACTGCATCTAAAGCTCAACCAATTTCGGTTAATACGATTAACAGTTGTTTAATATAATTCATAATTCTTATTACTTTAATACTTAAAACGTTGAAACTGTAAAACAAACTTCATAACTTCATACTTGATAACTTGCAACATTCAAAACCCCAAAACTATAAAACTTTAAGGCTTTAGAACTTTAAGACTTTAAAACTTTAAGATGTAACAATTTTATTTTTAATTGATAAATCCCTTCATCAAAGTGCGAGAATAATAAAACACTTTTATTAAAATAATACATTTAACAAATAGGGTAATACGTTAAAGCAGCATCGTCCTTTGGTATTCTATTTGTAGTTGAATATCTGTGTTTTCTACAGCTGTACACAAGCGCGTTTTAGTTTGACAGCCCCCCCCCCCCTTGGACGCGCCGGTCGCCCGAGCGAGCTGGATGATCAGTCGGCCCTACGTGGAGGAAGAGATAAGATGTACCAGAGAATTCAGGCCGGCAATTTGCGTATCAATTTCGATGAGTTAGGACACATTTTTGAATAGCGGTTGGTAGCGTATAAAAGATGTTATCTTGTTTAATTTGAAATAATTTGTTTAGCGCGACGAGACACATTGCTACAATTAACCATGGACTTTGAAATTAGAAAATTTAACCTATTTTAAGAAAACCACTTTGTTACACGAACGGCATGAACAATGCAACTTAGAAGATAAGAATTTTACAACGTGTAAAATGCAACTTAGAAGATAGGAAATTCAATCCCTTTTGTGAAAACCAATTTGTTACACGACGTGAAGAATGCAACTTTGATAATAGGAAGTTTCCACCAATTTTGTTGAGAAGATCGCTTTGTTATACAGCGTAAAGATGCTACTTTGGTAGGAGCTGTTTAGGATGAGCTGGATTCATACTACATGCAGTAAATTTCGCATGGTAGAACAAGTACCTCATCAAGGCTAGGAAAGCAGTTTTTTTTGGTTCGTAGTTAGCTTTAAGTATTCTTTTGTGTTTCAAATTAGAAACACGGTAATTTGTTTTTATGTGTAAATGTTTGAATGATATGAAAGTTTCAACTATTGCTGAACTGGAATTTCCAGTGTTAAAATTAAAAATTCACTAATTTAATGTTCTAAGAAATTGTTAGTTACAACAACAGGTGTTACTGACGTCACTTATTTTTCTGTAGTATACTGCTGACAGATGCGTTCTTGAAAACAAATGCTTTGAACAGCTTTAGCACATCTTATGTAAATAAGAATATTTTTGTGATCATTTTTTTTTTAAACTAAAACTAGTACATCTAACTTAAAAAGGAATTTCTTAAGTAGTAACCTGCCCGAACAGATCTGCATGGGTTGGAGTATTTTTGTGTAACAAGTTTACCATATACTGTAAAATGTTTGATTATGAATAATTTTGATAATCCTTAATTTAAAATTCACGAAGTGATTCAATTATTTATTAAATTTTATTGCATTGCATTTTATTTTAAAAGAGATTCTTTTTAGTAAATTATTGGTTCAAGATTAAAGTTTTTTATTTTGATCAAATATGATCAAACCTAGCCACACAAAGCTAACATCTTTAAGAGTGGAATTTTGATGCTAACTTTATATAGAAAATACCTTTTCACTATTTCGTTATGTATATTTGCGGGACACAAATAGTGTTCCACCTTTTTTTATTAACTTAACTATTATAATTTCTTACAGGAACAGCGTCTTATTTTATTAAGACAGGTTTTTGTCATCGCAGGCAATCTTTCTTTCTTTGGGTCTCCACGTCTACCCTTAGAAATATGCCATGCCATTATCTTGAATAAGTCCGGACTTGGTGGCGCCTATTTATCTGAGATTAAGTTTGACGTACAAGCAGATTTCGACTTACACCCCCATTTCTCATAGCTCTACCCAAGGAATAGACCCCTAGTTATGTCGGAAGACTTCGTTTCACTAGCGCCCAACGTCTAGAGTCAGATATAGATTAGAAAAATACGTTTCACTGGCGCCCATTAGAGGAAAAACGTTACACAGGCGCCCATGCGTGAGGTTAGCCTTTTAACTAATTAGTTAGAGAAAAATAAACCGTTACAAAGACTTTAAAACTTGCACTGAAAAAAAAACGGGAAAAATGAATTTAAAGGTAAGTTTGAGAATTATTTACCTACCGTAGAAATGTATTTATGACTATATTAGATCGATGCTACAACGAAAAATGAATCTATGGTATCCGTTGACTCCACCTTACTTCCCTCTGGGACGGCATGTTTTATCAAAAAACCTGCGGGGCCCTATGTATGAATTCGTAATATATTATTTCTATTGCAATTTAATATTTATTGAATAGATGCATGGAACAAAGTGTATTTTATATAAAAGCAGAAAATCGTATTTGTTACACTCTAATAAAACAAAATGGAGGTGCAAGAAGGGGCGCCACCAAGTCCTTGAATTTTAAACACGGGTTTCCCTAAGGGAGGACTTGGGAGTCTTTTCCTTAGAGATAAATATCGTATTTACTGCTGAAGCAGGAACTGTAAGAAAAATATTATTAATATAATAATGAAAGACACAAGAGACGCACTCTTGCTACCTTATACCATAAAGAAAAGGAATAGCTATTAATATCAATTATTTACACACTATTATACAAGCAAATATAGGCATTAAAGTTCTCGAAAGGCTCTTTAGTGCACCGTTATCAAGTGAGAGCTAAAAACATTAATTTTGTAAAGGGTATTTATACATTTTTACCTCTTGACTCAATTACCCTATTTTTGAACCCACTTGTTTAAAATAAAACAATTACTCAAATAAATTAATGGTTGTGCTTTAATTAAATTTAGCTTTCTTGGTGATAAAATTTTATATACAAAATACATCATTAGAGTGGTCTAATCCTTTAGACACCAACATTAAATATGAAGATTAAGACTGTCTTTACTAAGAATCAAAAATATTAATAATGTATTAAACATGTTTGTGAGGCTTTCCAAAAAAATTACCCAAAATACACAGATCTGTTACCTTGGTTTACAAGTGTGTATCAAATATTCAAAAATAAATAAAATTAGATCTAGTGATTACTTGATGTATAATTAAATTTAAATAAAATATCTTGTTAGAATTAAATAAAGGTATTCATAATCATAATTATATGCAATGATATCATAAATAGTTTATCTCTAATTTGTGCTGAAATCAATTCCAAATAGCAAAAATTTTAATAATTACATTGTAAAACAAAGGTTATAAAAATGTTGCAATGTTATTTCAATCATCTGCCTCGCTGTTAGGTTATAGGAACAGCTGTAGTCAAGTCATACAAATAGAAAAACGCTTACCTTGTAAACTGGGATTTTTCGTTGAAACAATTACCTTGTCGCAATCAGATGTTGCTTTCTATCCTTCGACGAACAAATGAAGTCGGCTTACGTTCCACGTTTTGTTGCGTAATATGTTAAAAGTGCAAAGATCAACCATACAAAATTGATGTACACTTCACTCTAGCAAATTGAAACAAAACCAAACCATAAAATAGGATATCCTACTACTTCATTCTCGACGTTTAAACATAATTTTTGAAGTGATAAGCTCGCAAGCTTATCAACGCTGAATTTCCAGAATTAATATTCCTGGCATCTTTTGTTCGTGGGAACGAAATTTGGCAAATTGCAAAGACAGAAATTCCCCAACCATTTAAATCATATTGTTATAAATCCAGTGACGTTAAAACCAACAAGTTTAAACAAATTATTATCTGAAATCTTTAGAACACTTTTTATGAATCCATTAAAATTAAAGTTTGAGTAAATAATTATTACTAAACCATAGTGCGCATTTTTACTAGAAAACATAAAACACATTTTTACTCGAAAACTTTTGAACGCATTTTATTACAGAATCTTTGAGCGCATTTTATTAGAGAATCTTTGAGCGCATTTTGTAACAAAACCTTTGAGCGCTATAACAAAATTATTTAATTACACGCAATAATAATCTCATGCACTTACCATTATCAGAACAGCTAAAGCCTCAAGTGCATTTTGCACTTGGTCGTGCGGCAACTTATTGCAACGCGTAGGCTGCTGGTGTGGATCTTGTCAAACTGCATGGCGTTTGTTACACGTTGAGTGACCGTGCCAGACTGGTCCGTCCGCTCTACGCGATGCGCACATAACACATTATGATCGCCTGACATTATAAATGCAATTCAAACGACCAACATTTATTAATAGTGACTAAACCAACATTATTAATAATATTAATATTAATAATATTCGGCTTGTGATTGGGCTACACGGCCCTGATGTAAATATTTATTTACATCCCTAATTTTAATTGTTTATTGAAATAGACAATGCAGTGTATTTTATGAATAATTTTAAACGAATTTATAGTCGTCAAAATAAATTGTTACAAATTTTCATACCGTATCTTTCTGTTAGAGCTGTTTTCATTTCATTAAGAACAGCTTTTTACTTTTCTCTGCTAGATGCTAATACCGCTATATCATCTGCAAATCTAAGCATATCAATCCTTTGTCCCTGTATAGTAATTCCAAATGTCTTCCTGCATTTGACAGAATTCATTGCCTCTTCAATGTACAAGTTAAAAATTATTGGCGATAAGGTACACCTTTAACTTACTCCTTTCCTAATATTTACTTCTCTGCGTTCCTGCTCTAATTCTATTATAGCTATTTGCTCTTTGTATAAGCTACGTACTATCCGTCTAACCCTAAAACTCATTCCAATCTTTTTGAGTACTTCGAACATTTTTTTCCGTTTTATTTTCCAGTGGATTACAATTATGTGACGTCAATGACGTGTTAAATGAGCAAGTTAATAAAAATAACCTAATGGCTTGTAAGACGGACAAGCTGGGCAATTAGCGATGTAATTACGTTAATGTATGTCTATCTCTCTTCCACTCACGTATAGTCCATATAGTGACAATCTTCATGTATTTCTTACGAGCAAAACTTCCTTTTTTTTACGTTGGTTTAAATGAACCGTTTTTGTGCTGTAGTCCCAGTATGGACCAAAATGACCTGGCGTGGCCTGATACGCCCGATATGGCTCGATATGCCCCGACAAGTAGCCGTACGAATTTAAGCCGTTAAAGTATTATAACTCCATTGGTTTTATTTCTCGATTTACAGGAGACATTTTACATCATTCAAGACAATATATTTAACAAGATTCCGAACAAATAACAAGAAGTTTAAAAATACATAATAAAAAATTATGCAGAATTTGCGAAAATCCCAAAAGAATAGCATTAAAAAAGAAAGGTTTGGGGCTTTCTATTTATTAAAGACTAAACCCGAATAAGTGTACAATGTACATGAATTAATCGATCAACTACAATTACTGGTGTCATCCAATCAAGCTGACAATACGAGTGCAGAAAACATAGACGAGATGGTTTCTATAATACAAGAGCTAAGAGAAAATAATATAATAGAATAAGTGTACTAACATTTAATAAATTTTTAGTATTTTTATTGCGTTTTATTGTTGGATGGGTACTGCATTATAAATAAAGTATTAGGTAGTCGAAAGATGGTGTAGTTAAAAAATGGTATATGTGACGTATTGACATAAAGTATAGTATGCGCTTTAAATTGATGTGAAAAAAGTGAAGCACTTAAATGAAAGGTAAACCGCAAATTGTTCAGTTCAAATGCGTCTGTTGACCAATGCACACGTCTAGAGCGTACCATTCAAGAATTGCGTTGTTTAGTGGTGCTTTTTAAGAAAATATATACAAGGTAAGTCTATATAAAATTTAGGGTTAGATACTTTTAAGTTAATATCCAATTAAAATAAAATTTCTACATTTAACAATATTAAGAGATGTACAAGTACTTATGTCTATTGACTCGGTGGTCTAGTGAATAGGGTGTTTGCTCTGTATGGAGGCGGCCCGGATTTCAACTCCGCTTCTATAAATTTTTTTCTCTAAGAACTGTACGACGTAGTTATGTGGAAATATATATATATATATATATATATATATATATATATATATTTCTGTTTATGTGGGCCCTCTGTATTTAAACTTCTCATATATCTTTAATAAATCGATAAAACTTGGATGTGAACCATTATATGCCACGGCTTTTTGAAACTCTTACTCAAGATTAAATGAATTAAAATTATAATTTGCAAACAGTGTGGGTACAAAGCTGTATGCACATATAATAACCACTGCCAGTTAAAGCATCATCTAGTTATTTTTTAAAATACTCGCCATAGGTGTGGTGTGACCATACTTACAATTTTATTCATAATGTAAACAAAGCCCAGAATGCTTATATTTGATAAAACTTTTGACATTTCAATCCGTACTACAGTATTTTAGGTGTTACAACTATAAAAACTAATTTATTAAATACCTGTAATTCTAATGAAGTCGCCTTTGTTTACAAGAATGGACCTCTTGACTGCTTACAGTTACCAAAACTTAAAGTGCACAATACCTGTTTAAAAATAAGCTTTAATATTTGGTATTTTAAAGAATTTACGCTTTATTTTCAGGCTTTAGGAATACTAAAAGAATATTATAGAAAAAATATACTCAAAACCGGCGATCTAACTAGGAACTCGATCAAATTACTACCACTGCTGGAACACTGTTCATAATAATGGGAATCCTCTGGAAATATTTGGAGCTCTCTTTACTTTTATTCATATCAGCTTGTAAGCTATACACATTTCACTGGACTGGAGCAAATAATCTTTTCGGCCTCAAATGGTTGTATAAACCCTTGAAACTTGTTACCCGTTGCACAAGACCTATTTTAATTCACAGTTAAAACTCTTTCAAATAACTTCAACTTTAAATAATTTAATAAAAACTCGAGAGCAGGTAAAACACATCCATTCTTTCTTAATAAAAATTAACAAGTCCCTTTTCAAGTTCTACATTGTTACCTTATGACCTAGGAGATCTTTTTTAAAAATTCTTATTTGCCTACTCGATACAAAATTCTTATAATACTACCTACTGGATCAACTATCACAAACAGATCTATTAACTCTTTACAAAACATTTCATTTGGATTACTTGAGTCCTATTTTTCATTAGTTAAATTTGGTTTACAATTTTCATTAGTCTCACAATTATTTATTTCTAATACAACATGCTAAATGAATTATATTTCAGGTATTATGGTACATATTACTTTCAAGAACAGTAGTGTCCATTAAATAGTAAACATAAACGTTAAATAAAATCAACAGAAGCTTATTCAAATGGAATTACTTTTGATTTTCTTAAATAAAATTACTTAAACACCTATTTGAAATCTCAAAAGCTCCATCACATGGAAATAGCATTAGATATAAATTCAGCAAATAATTATTCTACGATCTCGTTTATCATCAGTTTTAAATTAGACATTTTATTAATATGCGTGGTAAATAAGTGCGTCTAACCTTGGATATTACATAGAACATTACAATATATATACATATATATATATATATATATATATATATATATATATATATATATATATATTACTCATATTTAGACCAGGGTAGAAAATTAAATAATCACATCAAATAATTTTAATCACCGTGTATAATGAATATTATTAGATAATACGCGTTATTAAAACCGTGAAGCATAAAAATTTATTAGTTTCAGTAAAAATAAGAGATTTAAATCATGTACAAGACGCTTTATATCAAAAGAAACAATATTAAAAAGCTCTACGTGTAATTTAATTATTCCTAATAAAGAAACAGATGGAAATTACGTGCAAAATTTATATTAATTAACCCTATTTTAAATAACCAGTATTAAACAAAACGTACAGATAATAATTGAATATTTAATTAGGATTCACTAAAAATTAAAGGGTAGTAATTTTAATTGAAGTTAATTGAACCGTTAGTAACAGATAATATCTATAGAAACTTGTAAAAACCCAATAAAATACCATGTAATAAAGCTCTGAGAATTAATAGTATTATGTTTTGAACACCTGCGTAGTTTAAAAAAGCTCATTCTACGTAAATTTTGCAGATAACAAAGGGGTTTCAGAGAATGTTGGAGAAACCGACATTTAATATTCACGGGAAGGCGCGATACGGGGTTATTTAACCCAGATAGTCCACATGGACTGAAAATAATCGATAATAAAGAATATCAATTTGCACCAATACGAACAGGTTAGAAAAGGAAAGAGAAAATGCGTCAAGCAAAGACACATATAGTAAAAGGCGTGATTTAAGCAACGTCACGAGGGTCACAATTGGTTGAAAATAGGATGCAAATATCAGAGGTAGAAACAACGATTTCTGTATAAAAGCCAATTCGTTATTTCCAGACTTTGCGTGCCGTGTGAGAATTTCTGAGATTTTCAACTGGCAAGTACAAAATTCGTAAAAAACCGACGCGCGAGCGACGGAATGGGAAACGAGAATGTGAAATTCTTTAGAATTGTCTGTTTTGAGGACAAAAGCGACGTGCCGGCTATCCGCTATATATACCGATGGTAATATGAATTTCGCTCTCTTAGACTTTTGACTATTCGATGCGTTAAAAGCTCTTACATCCGCGGCTTGATTCAATACTTTAAACTGTGCTTTTTAGTTTGATAGAATAATTTAAAGTTTGCTCGTAGATTTCGGTGATTTAAAACAGTTTGTTATTTACGTGCTAACATGAATGTACTTTAGTGCACTTAGATACAAGGTAATAAAGTTAGTATCACTGTACTAATTAGTCAAAATTTACAACGACAAATGAATACCCATTAGTAGGCAGTTTTGGCGTATATTGGTGAAAGAAGTATGAATTTCTTTGCTATTTTTCGGGGGGTGTTAATGATTAAATGGTTCATAAATGTGTCTGGATCCACAAAACAAGGGTCAGATATACACAGATGAGTTCCGGAAAAGCCCAGAAACAACTTCAAATAAATGGTGATGGAGAAAATTTGAAAAGCGTTGAGAATCAGAAGCTGTAAATATATCCCAGTTGGAATGGTGTGATTAACAAAAGGGGACGGTGTACCTTAAAGCTACGAGTGCAGTAACCTTCAGGTAATTTATACTATTTTGTTTGAACTTTGACATTTTTGTGTGTGTTGAATAACTTTATAATTGATTTACTTTAAATGGACATTAGTGAAATTGTACTAACCATAAAATTTTAATTTTAAGATGAAATTTGCTTGTTTAAGTAGAAAGGGGTATTTAGTATTGAGGTTCGGGATTATGATGAAAATTTGGGTATGTCTTTGAGCTCAATTAGACGAACCTGGTTAATTAACGTAAAGGGGTGGTAGATGCTCCCTTTATACTCAGACTCCGGTCTGCATATATTGTTATATTAATTAGTAGGCATTCAACAAGGACTTTAATTCAGGATGCACATTTAAATGGTAATAAATTGAATCTTGAAAATTTTTGATACTAAAATTTATGCTGAATTTTAATTTTGAAATTTTAATGTATTGTGAATATTGATGTAAATAGAGTTAACGTTCGTGTTTGTGGTAGGAATGTGTTTGTTTTTTTTATGAATGAGGATGAAAGTTATCTAGGGGAGCAGCCGAGGCGTTTAACAGAAGAAAGTCAACGGACCAGTTAATTTAATAACTTTGGTGGTTTCACAGCATATCTTGACGCCCAATTTGTGAGGCTCGATTTTAATACAGGGAAACACAGTATCTTGACGCCCAATCTGAGGGGCTCGAATGTTTTTTTTTAAAAGGCCAGTTCCTGCAGAGATGAGAGGTTTCACAGTAATTTGACGCCCAATTCGTGAGGCTCGATTTTAATACAGGGAAACACAGCAAATTTGACGCCCAATCTGTGGGACTCGATTTGAAAACCTTAGTTTAAGGATAATGGAGAGGCTTTTTGTACAGGAAACACAGTATCTTGGCGACCCAAAAGTGAGGCTCGAGTTCCAAATAAAATTTTTGTGATTTTATTCCAGGAAACTGGCGATCTGAGAGAGAGAGTTTTTGTGTGTGTATAAATTTAAGAGTATTTTAGAGTGTGTGAGAGTGATTAGAACGTATGCAGAGAAAAGAGTGGTTAAGGAGTCAAGGAGTGGAAATTGGAAGTGACGATAGTGCATTGTGTGAGAAAATTTCGAAAATGGAAGAAGCTGGAGGCAGTAGAGATCAGTCGAGGACGGAATCAAGGGATCAAGGAAACGAGATGATATTGAGAATGTTAGAGAGGATGAGTGAAGAATCCTACAGAAAATTAGAGCAGATAAGCGGGAAAATTGAGCAATCGACTCAAGAATTTACAGAGTTTAAAAATAGTCTTACCGTGAAAATGGGGGAGGTTGAAAATAGGGTTGAAAAAAATGAGCGTGATATTACAGGTCTCCGACAGGAAATGGGACATTTAAGGTCCGAAGTACGCATTTTTTGTGAAGAAGAGATTAATGTAAAAATGACTGAAGTGACGGACTCATGTAGGGATCAGTTAGGCAGGGTAGAACGCGAAGTGAGTAGTACTAAATACAACATGTCAAATTTAACGGGAGATGGTCCCAGATTTTCTACAGGTGGAGTAGCATTGGACCAACACATGAAGTTTTATGGCGATAACAGGGTAAATCCACAAATTTTTATTAATAGTGTAAGAAATCTAGTGGGAAATTTATTTGACGAACAGACTAAACTAAATACGATAAAGGCTTTATTAAAGGACAATGCGGAAGCATGGTACAATTTAGTAGGACAGGACATTGAAACATACACGGACTTTGAAGACAGATTTTTAAAGCACTACTGGAGTGACCACAGACAAGACCAGGTACGAGACGACTTAATCACAGGGAAATTTAAGGGAGAATTTTCAGGAAGTAGGGAGCAATATGCTATACGCAAGTATAGCATAGCAAAGCAACTGAACCCACCACTAACGGACCGACAAATTATTAAGTATTTATCACGACACTTCGAGGTAGACATAAGACAACACGTAGCACTACAGAACATAGTGGACAGAGAAATGTTTCTAGAATACCTGCAGAGGTACGACGACGTAAGTAGTGGACGACCTCGAGATAACAGGGAAAGACAGATCAACACAGTTAGGTTTGACAATAGACGGGACAACTACGCTAGAAGGGGGAATAGTTACGGATACCAGCGACAGAATTGGGAACAGAGACGACCATACGTTAGGAGTAATAGTTTAGGAAGGGGACCTGCACCGAGACCGGGACCTACCAGAATGAATAGTTCACCAAACATGAGCGGGACTGCTAATACAGCTACGGAACGAGTGGAAACGCCTAGGACATACGCTGAGGTGACGGCTAGACCAGGACCGAGTAGGGAAAACAGACCTGGACAGGATTTTTAGAACGCGACAGACCACTAGATTTCAGTGTAAATGTATATGAACATCCACGTGAATTTTTCAAAATTGAGGAGGAAGTAGAGCCAGAAACTGAGGAAAAATTATGTTTGCCAATTATTAATTTAGAAATTTTTGAGAATAATGTAGAAGTATTACTTGATACAGGGGCAGAGGCGAGTTTAATATCGGAGGATTCGTTAGCAAAATTAGGGATAAGGTTGGTGATAGAATTATGCCTATAAAGCGTAGCCATTTAGTAGCTCCAAATAAAAAGAAGTTTGCTGTACTAAATAGTGTTGTGGTGCTTAGGATAGATATAGGAGGTTTAAGCTGTGAACAGGAGTTTGTAATTATACCTGGACTGAAGTTTCAGAGCATTTTAGGTGTTGACTGTATGATGAAGTTAGGGGTTTTGATAGAGATGGAACGGAAGGTAATAAGAATTAAGGATAGGGTAGTGCCATGGAAGGGCAGTTATGAAGTCACAGAGGATGACACGGGGTTTAGTATTAATGTAGTAGAGGTAGAAGATGATGAAGGTAAACAGATCAACACAATAAGATGTCCAGAGGATAGGAGAGTAGAGGTTCAAGCTTTAGTACAAAAACATGCAGAATTAGTGGGGGTAGGAGCAAGCACAGCGTTAGGCTATGAGCACAAATTGGAAGTGGATAATTCAGAACCATTCAACGCAAAGGTTTATCCAATTCCAGCAGCATATCGGGAGCAGGTAAAGGCAGAATTAAATAAAATGTTGGAAGATGGCATAATAGAGGTATCAAACACTCATTTCATAAATCCGTTGGTGGTAGTTAAGAAAAAGGATGATAGCATTCGTTTATGTTTAGATGCACGAAAAATTAATCAACGGACCAAGCCGCAATTCCATTGTCCACCATCCATGGACACACTTTTGACGAGATTAATTGGCAAGTTTGTTTTTAATAAAGTAGATTTAAGGAATTCATTCTGGCGGATTCTATTACACAAAAATTCTAGAAGGTACATAGGATTTTCCATAGAGGGAAAAATCGATAATTTTAAAGTAGTATCGTTTGGTTTGTCGGCAGAAAAGGAAACAATAATGAATAGGAAACAGACATATGTAGGGACTGAAGAAGAAGCAGTATTTAAGAGTCAGGATAATAGGGATGATAAGTTTATTGTATGTGAGATAACAGGGATGATAAGTATAGATATAGAAGGAGGAGAAATAGGGATGAAGAGTATTAGGTTGGTGAGAAGAAAGACGTGGAGGGTCAAGAAGAGAGTTAGATTTAAATAACTTGATGAACAAAGAAGAAATAGGTGTATAATAGAGTAAAATTTAAATAGGATAGGGATGGAATAGGTGTAGATAGAAGAGTAGAAGTAAGTGTTTATAGAAAATAAAGCTAGGTATAGGATAAATATGGGAGATAATTAGGAATAGGTTTAGGATGAGAATAAAGAGTAAATGTAGGAAGAAAATAAGATAGGTTAAGTATAGATATTTCATATAAGATTAGTGGAGAGTTAGGAATAAAGTTAGAAATAGGATAGGTATATAGGATTAGATGAATAAGTAGGATGAAGTTAGGGATAATTTCAGTTTATAGAATTAGGAAAAAGTTAGGAATAGGATAGGGATATAGGATAGGTGTAAATATTTTTTTTTGATTGGAGACAAAGTAGGTAAGTTAGATAGATAAGGGTAGAGAGAGATAGGCAATTATTTTTATAATTTTTTTTTGTCTAAATGCTTTATATTTGCATTCAAATAAGTGGGATTATTTGTATTTAAATAGGGGGAAAATACTCATATTTAGACCAGGGTAGAAAATTAAATAATCACATCAAATAATTTTAATCACCGTGTATAATGAATATTATTAGATAATACGCGTTATTAAAACCGTGAAGCATAAAAATTTATTAGTTTCAGTAAAAATAAGAGATTTAAATCATGTACAAGACGCTTTATATCAAAAGAAACAATATTAAAAAGCTCTACGTGTAATTTAATTATTCCTAATAAAGAAACAGATGGAAATTACGTGCAAAATTTATATTAATTAACCCTATTTTAAGTAACCAGTATTAAACAAAACGTACAGATAATAATTGAATATTTAATTAGGATTCACTAAAAATTAAAGGGTAGTAATTTTAATTGGAGTTAATTGAACCGTTAGTAACAGATAATATCTATAGAAACTTGTAAAAACCCAATAAAATACCATGTAATAAAGCTCTGAGAATTAATAGTATTATGTTTTGAACACCTGCGTAGTTTAAAAAAGCTCATTCTACTTAAATTTTGCAGATAACAAAGGGGTTTCAGAGAATGTTGGAGAAACCGACATTTAATATTCACGGGAAGGCGCGATACGGGGTTATTTAACCCAGATAGTCCACATGGACTGAAAATAATCGATAATAAAGAATATCAATTTGCACCAATACGAACAGGTTAGAAAAGGAAAGAGAAAATGCGTCAAGCAAAGACACATATAGTAAAAGGCGTGATTTAAGCAACGTCACGAGGGTCACAATTGGTTGAAAATAGGATGCAAATATCAGAGGTAGAAACAACGATTTCTGTATAAAAGCCAATTCGTTATTTCCAGACTTTGCGTGCCGTGTGAGAATTTCTGAGATTTTCAACTGGCAAGTACAAAATTCGTAAAAACCGACGCGCGAGCGACGGAATGGGAAACGAGAATGTGAAATTCTTTAGAATTGTCTGTTTTGAGGACAAAAGCGACGTGCCGGCTATCCGCTATATATACCGATGGTAATATGAATTTCGCTCTCTTAGACTTTTGACTATTCGATGCGTTAAAAGCTCTTACATCCGCGACTTGATTCAATACTTTAAACTGTGCTTTTTAGTTTGATAGAATAATTTAAAGTTTGCTCGTAGATTTCGGTGATTTAAAACAGTTTGTTATTTACGTGCTAACATGAATGTACTTTAGTGCACTTAGATACAAGGTAATAAAGTTAGTATCACTGTACTAATTAGTCAAAATTTACAACGACAAATGAATACCCATTAGTAGGCAGTTTTGGCGTATATTGGTGAAAGAAGTATGAATTTCTTTGCTATTTTTCGGGGGTGTTAATGATTAAATGGTTCATAAATGTGTCTGGATCCACAAAACAAGGGTCAGATATACACAGATGAGTTCCGGAAAAGCCCAGAAACAACTTCAAATAAATGGTGATGGAGAAAATTTGAAAAGCGTTGAGAATCAGAAGCTGTAAATATATCCCAGTTGGAATGGTGTGATTAACAAAAGGGGACGATGTACCTTGAAGCTACGAGTGCAGTAACCTTCAGGTAATTTATACTATTTTGTTTGAACTTTGACATTTTTGTGTGTGTTGAATAACTTTATAATTGATTTACTTTAAATGGACATTAGTGAAATTGTACTAACCATAAAATTTTAATTTTAAGATGAAATTTGCTTGTTTAAGTAGAAAGGGTATTTAGTATTGAGGTTCGGGATTATGATGAAAATTTGGGTATGTCTTTGAGCTCAATTAGACGAACCTGGTTAATTAACGTAAAGGGTGGTAGATGCTCCTTTATACTCAGACTCCGGTCTGCATATATTGTTATATTAATTAGTAGGCATCCAACAAGGACTTTAATTCAGGATGCACATTTAAATGGTAATAAATTGAATCTTGAAAATTTTTGATACTAAAATTTATGCTGAATTTTAATTTTGAAATTTTAATGTATTGTGAATATTGATGTAAATAGAGTTAACGTTCGTGTTTGTGGTAGGAATGTGTTTGTTTTTTTTTATGAATGAGGATGAAAGTTATCTAGGGGAGCAGCCGAGGCGATTAACAGAAGAAAGTCAACGGACCAGGTAATTTAATAACTTTGGTGGTTTCACAGCATATCTTGACGCCCAATTTGTGAGGCTCGATTTTAATACAGGGAAACACAGTATCTTGACGCCCAATCTGTGGGGCTCGAATGTTTTTTTTTAAAAGGCCAGTTCCTGCAGAGATGAGAGGTTTCACAGTAATTTGACGCCCAATTCGTGAGGCTCGATTTTAATACAAGGAAACACAGCAAATTTGACGCCCAATCTGTGGGACTCGATTTGAAAACCTTAGTTTAAGGATAATGGAGAGGCTTTTTGTACAGGAAACACAGTAATATATATATATATATATATATATATATATATATATATATATGTATGTATATATGCAGGATGCAGCAAAAGTGGATATATACACCATAGGTCAAAACCGCGATGTACAAGAAAAAAGGCGAATTGTCAAAGTGACGTAGAAAAATATCAAAGCGACAACTGTCAAAGTGTAAACTGTCAAAGTGACAGCTGCCAAAGTGACAGCTGTTGCGTCGGTGGTGGCGGAGAGAAAATGCAGAGGGCAGAGTAAGAGCAGATAGATTCATCCATTTATGCTCGTGCTAAGCACGAGATCTGAAAGCGTTAGTAGGTAAAAATGTAAGGCTTTATATTCTAATAGACGTAAATTACATTAAAGTGTAACATTCGAGCCTTCTATTAAATATGTCTGCTCTACCATACAGGCGGCAGAGCATCGATAGATTACGAGGGGTTCCTGTTTGATGGTCAAGCCCAGGGTAAAAGGATGTTGAATGACTTTGAGAAAAAAGGATCCCTCAAAAGAGTTCTTCCAACCAGTTAAGTTTCTTCAACTTAGGGCAGAGCTATGAGCTAGGGTCGTAGGATGGTATACGAAAAAAACAAAAAGGAATTTTATTGGACGCCACCGTATCTTAATGATTGTTTTATAAGAAATTATTCGAAGATCAGATACGGAAATCTTCGAAGGGGAAAAAAAATTTACGACAAGCAACATATACAAAAATACTTACAGTGGTCTCTGCAACCTGGAATAGGAACGACGATCTCGTGCTATCTGAAAATTTAATCACACTTAAACATTTTCCAATTAGGGCTTCATGAGAGCCTAGTCACTTTAACACAAAAATAATTATATGTATATCACTAATCAAAATTATACCTTCAAGAAAAACTTTTAACTTTAACACTAATAATACCTTCCTTCAGTACTAATGCTTCTAAATTATAAACAGTTTGCTTCTGTAGGACAAGCACTGTTGGCTTCAAAGAAAGAAAATTTTGAGACAATTCAAAATTTTTTCTATTAATTTTGTTTTCAAAAAAATATTTATATACACATTGTTTATACAACTTATTTATACGGAGACTTTCGAAACAGTTCCGTTTTCACTATTTAATATTAATATCTAAGCATTCTTGGAATATTGTTTTATTAAATGCATAAATTATTTTAGTTTTCTGTAAGAAATATGTTACTTTTACTTTACGTTACAATGACTTCATGCTACTTGAATAGGATCCTTTCCAGTTCACAAAAAAATTTACATATTCAAAAGTAATTTCTCAGGTTATGGTTACACATTCTTAATAACAATTTTTAATAAAATCAAAGATCAAACAAAAGTACTTATTGTCGACATTGAATTATACATCAGGTGTATTATCACCATGTGTTATACATTATAATTCGACAAACAATTCTTATCATATCACATGTTCGATAAAGCAAACCCGTTAATACAACTTTGTAACTTCAAACATAATATTATACAAAGATCTTAAAAATGTTAAGGTCAATTATGCCTTATTCAAATACTAAACTTTTAAATTAAATTTTTATATGAAACAAATTAATTGAACTATGAACTTTAGCAAAATTTTGAGAATTAATTTTAAACAAACTTAGGTATAACTTCTTCGAAAATATATCTGAGCATTTTAATTAAAAGTTTCTTGAAAAAAATATAAGAATAAAAATGGAGGATGACTCATCGCTAACTATCTGCTATATCTGCGTCCTTACTCTTATAGTTGAGCGTAGCTGACACAGGGGTCCGGATTTAACCTTTTTATTAACCAATAACATGTACGGGTTTCTACATTTATGCCTAGTAACAATTGGAACTGCTTCTCACTTTAGTGTATGTTTTACGATTAACAATTGGATTCTTTACAATACTTAAATTTCCATAACTTCTTTACTTGTAACCTGACTTTAATATTTTAAAATTTGGAATTACAATTATCTCCATATTTAATGATAGGTAGTTTAATCCTTAAAACGCTAAACTAAAAAATGAATAAAAACTTGAAGAACTCCAAGAACTTCAAAAACTTGCGCTGAAATGAACGAAAGAATAAAAATTTGGGGTAAGCTTGTGCAATACTTTCTTACCGTAAAAATATATCCACAACAATTTTAGGTCGATGCTATTACCAAAACTAACTTATGGAACATGTTGACTCCACTTAAATAATTGCTCGGGCGGCATGTTTAATTAAAAACTTGCAAGCCCCGAAAAATACGTGTCTACGGACTACATCTAATATTAAAAATGGCTTATTCCACGAGGCAACCTTAATTATATTAGTATGTGCGGCGATGAAGGATATTGAAACAAGATACAAACAGCTAGAGGTTCACTTAAAGTGTACTTTTGCTATTCTAATATAGAGGGCGTACTATGTATGAATTTTATAATAAACAAGTTGAAAATGCAAGGCATTGTCGCAACGAACTTCCAAATGTAGACTTACTTTAAAACAATTTAAAGAAATTAAAATTATTATGTTGTAATAATTATAAGTATTCAGATAAAATACAAAATTTATAAACAAAAAGAGACATTTTAATATATTTTATTTTATTGAATAAATATTTTAAAAGCTATATATTAGTTCTCATCAATAAGATAAGATTTTTTTTTTTTATATGAATCTAATTATTTTCGGCAATCAAAATTTAAGTTTAAACAATGTCTATAATATTGGAATAATTGGCATGAAATGCCATAAATTGTTCAAATATGTGTCGCATATTGATTTTAAACTTATTAAAAATTTTAATTATCCCTGTAGATTTTCCCGCGGGCTCGGCGTCCCCGTGGCCCGATTTTAACTGACATCAAAACTTAAGCTCTGGACACCGAGCTGAATCGATTGATGTATCACACATTGATGTCCGACCATTAGAAAGGCCTCGGACGGACAGACGGACAGACAGACGGACGACAAATCGATTTCATAAACGAACGAAGTTCGTTGAAAGTTCCAATAGAAATTTATCATTTATTGATTAGGTGTATTGAACAAAACTTGTGTATTTGAATAACAGAAAATCGAAATTGTTACAAAGGTGTTCGCAAAAAATCAGAACTTTAAGCTAAAACATTAATTATAAGATCAAAAAACCTGTTTAAATACGAGACAATTACATTTTCTGTGTTATTTTAAAATGTTTTGCAATCAGTTGTGTCTGTCGGTAGATTCTGCTACACACCGTAAAAGAAACCTATGAAAGATAAGAAAAAGTTAGAGGTCTGCTTCACAACTTATTATTTCGTGTGCCTTCACTGCCGTGACTAAAAAGTCAGTTTTCATTGGCTTACAATGATTCCCAACAGGAATTCGCGTAAATATTCCGAAAAACACTAACCTAAACAAAGTTATTATAAAAATATATAGGTATATAAAAATTAAATACTGAAAGGGATTTGATATGCATCAAATGACAATATTAGCATTAACATTTAAGCTGCTCTTTATTGTATTTGAAAATATTGTAAATAGTTTAATTTGTTTAATATATTCACGATCTTAATTTTTAGGTATTGAAGCTATCTTGGTCGGCATGTACTCTTATGAGAGGCTTAAAACGTAATCGCTAGAAGGATGGTCTGGTCACGTGGTATGGCAGCTAAATTCATTAAAAGTTCTATTGTCAAGTTCAATATTGTACTTTAACATCACTTTAGAGAACATTAAAAGCAATAATTATTTTAAAAAGTTAAGTAAGGATTAGAAATTTTTAACATGTGTTATGTTGAACCAAGAATCGCGCCAAGTACAACATCAACATGTACGAAAGAATAGCAAAATAGTAAGTTGAACCAAGCGTATGGTATGAAGCACCAGATAAAAGTTACAGTAAACGTGGTGGGAAGTGATAAAGCTGGCTATTTGTGTTGCTACAATAAAGTGTTAAGTTCTCAATTAAATAGACAAATTAAAAAATAGAAGTTACATAAAAAGTTGTATAAGTAATTAAGTTGCTTCTGAAACAAAATTCATCCATAGAAAACCTTGTATCACTGTGAACTTGCACATATATCATACATACGCCAGTTTTTTAAATTAAATTCAGCATTTTTAAACATCTGTGCATTATTGTCAAACTTGAATGATAGTGCTTTAATATTAATAGTATATACTATACGAAACTGACAAGAATGCAAAACAAGCTATCCTTACCAATAGTGTAGCATAATATGGGCAAAAATATACTCATACAACGAAGCCTACGTGTTTTTGAAAGCCGTTATCTTATCAAAATGGATCTCATTGTTAGACATTGTGTCAAATGCAATTTAATAATTGATGACGATGATGATGACGATGTAAATCAGATCATATTTGTGGTCCACAAGCTTCCACACAAAAAATGCTACACCTTGGCAACGCCCAAAATTAAATGCATTCTTTAACACAGAAGATCTTTGAAATCAGAATGTACTACTTGTGATGAATTTATTAAGTGCTTACCTATTTTGCTAACTATAATCACAGAAATAAAGTGAGTATAAGCTTTTTTAAACAAAATATGACAAATCAACAACAACATGTAGTCAGTCACGTCTCTACGTAAATTTTTTCATGTACCAACATTGTGAAAGGCAGATCTAAACCTGGTTATTAAGCCGGTTCAAAATCAAAAAGTTGTACGTGTTAAATAAATTAAGCCATAACACGCCTTTTTCATTATTAGATAACCACTTTCCATTTCTTATATTGATTAAATTTACTGTATTTACAGAATGAATTCCTTAAATCTAATTTACTAAAAACAAACTTGCCACTTAACCCCGTCAAAAGTGTGTCCATGGATGGTGGACAATGGAATTGCGGTTTAGTCTGTTGGTTAATTTTTCGTGCATCTAAACATAAATCCTTTATGCCATCTTCCAACATTTTATTTAATTCTGCCTTCACCTGCTCCCGATATGCTGCTGGAATTGGATAAACCTTTGCGTTGAACGGTTCTGAATTATCCACTTCTAACACGTGCTCATAGCCTAACGCTGTGCTTGCTTCTACCCCCACTAATTCTGCATGTTTTTGTAATAAAGCTTGAACCTCTACTCTCCTATCCTCTGGACATCTTATTGTGTTGATCTGTTTAACTCCATCATCCTCTACCTCTACTACATTAATACTCAACCCCGTGTCATCCTCTGTGACTTCATAACTGCCCTTCCATGGCACTACCCTATCCTTAATCCTTACTACCTTCCTTTCCATATCTATCAAAACCCCTAACTGCATCATACAGTCAACACCTAAAATGCTCTGAAACTTCAGTCCAGGTACAATTACAAACTCCTGTTCACAGCTTAAACCTCCTATATTTATCCTAAGCACCACAACACTATTTACTACAGCAAACTTCTTTTATTTGGAGCTACTAAATGGCTACGCTTTATAGGCATAATTCTATCACAAACCGTATCCTTAATTTTGCTGACGAATTCCTCCGATATTAAACTCGCCTCTGCCCCTGTATCAAGTAATACTTCTACGTTATTCTCAAAAATTCCTATATTAATAATTGACAAACATAATTTTTCTACAGTTTCTGGCTCTACTTCCTCCTCAATTTTGAACAATTCACGTGGATGTTCATACACATTTACAGAGAAACCTAGTGGTCTGTCGAGTTCTAAAACTCCTGTCTCGTCCTGTTTTCTGTACTTGGTCCTGGTTCTCCTTCTACAACCTGTGCGTACGTCCTCCTTGTATTAGTATCCGTGTCCCCGTCTCTATTCGCCGTGCCCGTCACAGTCCTATTTACTTCCGGTAAACTGTTCTGTCTCATGTAACTAGGTCTTGGCGTCGGTCCCCTGGTCGCACTATTGCTCCTGTATTCCTGTCCTCGTCGTTCCCAATTCGGTCGAAAATTCCTATTGTAGTCAGGCCGTCTCGAATAATTCGGTGTCCTGTTGTCAAACCTAACTGCGTTAACGTTTCGTTCTCGTATCTCTCTTGTCCGTCCTACACATACATCGTTATATCTCTGTAAATATTCTAAAAATGTCTCCCGTTCTGTGATGTTTTGTAAGGCCACGTGTTGTCTGATTTCCAGTTCAAAATGTCGTGATAGGTACTTGATTATTTGTCTGTCCGTCAATGGTGGATTAAGTTGTTTGACCACACTGTATTTTCGGATGGCATATTGTTTCCTAGAACCTGCAAACTCTCCCTTAAATTTTCCTGTAATCAAGTCGTCCCTAATCTGATCCTGTTTGTGATCATTCCAGTAATGTTGTAAAAATTTGTTTTCAAAGTCCTGATATGTGTCTATGTCCTGTCCTACTAAATTGTACCATGCTTCCGCATTGTCTTTCAATAAAGTCTTTATCGTATTGAGTTTAGTCTATTCATCAAATAAATTTCCCACTAGATTTCTTACGCGATTAATAAAATTTTGTGGATTTACCCTGTTATCGCCATAAAATTTCATATGTTGGTCCAATGATACGCCACCTGTATAAAATCTGGGACCATCCCCCGTTAAACTTGACATGTTGTATTTGATACTACTAACTTCGCGTTCTACCCTGCCTAACTGATCCCTACATGAGTTCGTTACTTCAGTCATTTTTATATTTATTTCTTCTTTACAAAAAATGCATACTTCGGACCTTAAATTTCCCATTTCCTGTCGAAGACCTGTAATCTTTTTCTCATTTCTATCAACCCTACTTTCTACTTCCCCCATTTTCACGGTAAGACTATTTTTAAATTCTGTAAATTCTTTAGTAGATTGTTCAATTTTCCCGCTTATCTGCTCTAATTTTTGGTCGGACTCCTCCCTCGCTAATCGCATTTCCACTAACATTCTCATCATTAACTCATTTCCTTGATCCCTTAATTCCGTCCTCGACTGATCTCTACTGCCTCCAGCTTCTTCCATTTTCGAATTTTTTTCACACAATGCACTATCGTCACTTCCAATTTCCACTCCTTGACTCCTTAACCACTCCTTTCTCTGCATACGTCACTCTCACACACTCTAAAAATACTATTAAATTTATACACAAACAGAAACCCTCTCACTCAGATCGCCAGTTTCCTGGAATAAAATCACAAAAATTTTATTTGGGACTCGAGCCTCACTTTTGGGTCGCCATATATTTGATGTGATACCTCACCATTATTCGGGAACTAAGGTTTTCGAATCGAGCCCCAGCGTTGGGCCGCCCAAGATATGCTGCTGGAATCTACACAAAACCTCACCAGAGTAAAAAGAAATATTCGAGCCTCTCGAATTGGGCACCAAGATTTGCTGCGATTCTCGCCCTGTTGAATCTCTTTTGATAATCGCCTCTTTACTCTTTCTGCCTCGGCTGCTCACCTAGCTAAAACTTTCATCCTCGTTCATAAAAAAAACAAACACATTCAACCACAAACATCAACGTTAACTCTATTTACATCAATATTCATAATACATTAAAATTTCAAAATTAAATTTCAGCATAAATATCAGTATCATAAAATTTCAAGTTTAAATTTGTCATCATTTTAATATGCATCTAGAATTAGAGTCCTGGTAGGATGCATACTAATTAAGTTACAATATGTGCAGACCTAAGTCTGAATAAAAGTGAGCATCTCCCACCCCTTTACGTTAATAAAACAGGTTAGTCTAATTGAGCTCAAAGACAGACCCAAATTTTCATCATAATCAAAAACATAAACCGGATCAATACTCCTTTCTACTTATACAAGAAAATTTTTACCTTAAAATTAAAATTTTGTGGTTTATACAAATAACTACTGCCAATTTTTATCAAACAAATTATAGAGGTATTCAACACACACCAAAACATCTAAGATTGAACAACAAAGCATAAGTTACCTGAAGGTTAATGCACTCGTGGCTCCAATGTACATCGTCCTTTGTTAATCACACCATTCCTAACTGGGTTATGTTTACGGCTTCAGATTCTGAACGCTTTTAAAATTTTTGTTCATCTAAATTGTTTCAGGGCTTCTCAGGAACTCATCTACGTATATCTAAATCTTGTTTTGTAGATCCAATCACGTTTACGGATAACACTTGATTACTCATTCCCGAACAAAATAGCAAAGAAATTCATAATTCGTTCACGCTATACAAAGCTGCATACTTAAATGTATTTATTTATTGCTACTAATTTAGATAATTGGTACAGTAATACCCGCAAATATAACTAGACCTTATCACTTTATCTATCTTTTCTAAGTGCCCTAATGCATAATAACTTGTATCGTAGCACGTATTCTGCTTGCAGTATCGTATAACTTCAAAAAATAAAGAGAGCACTGTTTAAAGTATTGAATAACGTCAAAAATCTAAGAGAGCGAAACTCATATAAACACGGGTTTATATAATGGCTCGCTTGCACGTTGGATTTGTCCCTCAACGGACAATTTTTGGAATTTCGCATTCTATGTTCCCTTTTCAACAGTCCGGCGCAGCGATTCTATTAAATTTGCACACGTCCAAGTTGAAAATCTAAGAAATTTTCACACGTCACGCAACGCGTCTGCGAACAATTAATTTTATATAGAAATTGTTGTTTTCACCTCTCATATCTGCAACTTATTTCAACCAAACGCAAACCTAGTGACGTTGCTCAAACCACGCCTTTTATTATCCGTGTCTCTGCCTTGCGCATTTTATCCGTCTTTTTCTAACCTGGTCTTAGTGGTGCAAATCGATATTCTTTACTATCGGTTATTTCAATCCACGTGGATTCTTACTTGAGTTAAATAACCGCTCAACTAGCCTTCCCGTTAATATAAGCTACGGTTTATCCGACCGTTTGCAATATACGCAGAATTTTCATGTTTATCCAAACAAATTAAACAGAACGTGACATTTAAAATACGCAGGTGTTCAATCGTAATACTTCTACGATTTGGATATTCCACGTATTTTAACCTTCTTGATAGATTTGTATGCTAGCAACGCGTCTCATATTTGGTATTATTGGGTTTTTAAAAGCTTTTATGCATATTATACCTTAATAATCGTTCAATTAACTCCAATTAAAATAATAATGAATGGCATTGACTTCTACCCTTTAATTTTTAGCGAATACTAATTAAATATTAATTATTATTTGTACACTTTGTTTAATACTCGTTACTTAAAAATTGAATTAATTAATATAAATTTTGCACGTAATTTCTATTTGTTTGAGTACTTGGAACAATTAAATTACATACAAGTTGAGCATTTTAATTATGTTTCTTTTTATAGAAAGCGTCTAGTGAATAATTTAAATCCCTTATTTTTAAAGAAACGAATAAATTTTTATGCTCCACGGTTTTAATAACGCGTATTATCTAATAAAATTCTATACAAACCCTACATTCTAATTGAATGATTTAAATCTTTACAGTAGGCCTTTAATTACGCGTACTTTTTACCAAAGCTTCCTTATACACGGTGATTAAAATTATTTGATGTCGTTAATTAATTTTCTACTTTGGTCTAAATTTGAGTAATATATATATATATATATATATATATATATATACAATATATATATATATATATATATATATATTAATATTGCTGTGATACTCGCAGCCCCTACGCTTGGGCAGCCCATATTTATGCTGTGATTTATTATTATTATTTTGTTTTCGACCTTACTTAAGGTCGGTTTGACGCAGCTCTAACTTCTTTTCTATTCTGTGCTAAAAAGCTCTACGTACCCTTCACAACCTACATTTCTAATAATTTGACTAATTTAGCTTGGTCTAGGTCTTCCTATATCCTTCTATCTTTTTCCTATCCACCTGGCTCTACATAGATATTAGCAACCTGATGGTTGTTAAAGAACTCTAACATGTTTACATGATTACCATTTATAAGGAAATAAAATATAATCTGGTTATCCGCTTCAAAAAGGAAAAGTGTTAAATTATATGTTATGGTAAGGCTTAAGCAACAAATCGCTACCAATATGCCAGACCGCTAACTAATTGTGAGTTATGTCCTGGTGACATTTAGTTAACTGATTTTTATTTTTTATTGTTTTGTTTTCGAACTTACTTAAAGTTGGTTTGACGCAGCTCTAAATTCTTTTCTATTCTGAGCTAATCTAAAAAGGTCTACATACCCTTCACAACCTAAATCTCTAATAATTTGACTAATATAGCTTTGTCTAGGCCTACCTACTCTATTTTTATTTGGTAGTCTATAATCTAAGACTTTACTAAATAGTCCCTCATGTCTTAACTGGTGCCCTATCATTCTATCTTTCCTGACCTTCAATTGTTTCCACATACAGGGATCCTCACCTATCCTTCTATAAACTTCTTCGTTTGTTACTCTATCTGTCCAACTAATCTTTAACATTCTCCTATAACACCAAGTTTCAAAAGCTTCTATTTTTTTCTTATCTACTTCTTTAATTGTCCAAGTCTCACTACCGTATAGTAGAACGCTCCATACGTACGACTTTAAGAAACTTTTTCTATTATCTAAACTAATACTATTAGCTATTAGTAAGTTTTTCTTTTTTAAAAACATTTTTCTAGCTTGAGCTATTCTAGCTACTATATCCCTTCTGCTATGTCCATGCTTTGTAATTATACTACCTAAATAGCAAAATTCATCTACCTCCTCTAACTCGGTATTACCTATTTTTAATTTTGGTTTAGAACTGGGCTGTAACTCACTTGTTTATTATCTTTGTCTTTACTGAGTTAATTCTCATGCTATAGTTACTCCGTAGTATCTCATCTAAAATATTTAAAAACTCTCCTAACTCTTTCCTAGACTCTGCTATAATGGCTATATCATCTGCAAAACGTAACATGTCTATTTTCTGTCCCTGTACACTAATACCTATCTCTTTTCTCTCTCTAGCTAAGTTTAAAGCTTCCTCAATATAAACATTAAAAATCAAAGGAGACAGGATACAACCCTGTCTAACACCATTTCTAATCTTAGCTTCCTTTTCTATTTCATCAAATCTAATTACTACGCTTTGGTTTTTATATAGACTGTAAATAAATTTTCTATCCCTATGAAAGATTCCTATTTTCCGCAAAATCCTGAACTTAACAATCCAATTAACCCTATCAAATGCTTTTTCTAAATCTACAAACGCGAAATGAGTCTTTTTATTTTTTTGTAACCTTTTTTCGATAATTAGCCTAATCATTAGTATCGGTTCTCTAGTCCCTCTGTCTTTACGAAAACCATATTGATCTTCACCTAAATAATTCTCAGTCAAAGCTTCTACTCTATTTTTAATTATTATTGTTAGTATTTTGGAAGCATGAGAAGTTAAACTAACCGTTCTAAAATTCTCACACCTATCAGCTCCTGACTTTTTTGGGATTGGGATAATAATATTTTTTTCGAAATCTATTGGAAACTCACCTGTGTCATATATTACTTGCTGTGATTTATTCTTTTATTACCCAAGCACTTGTAAAAATGTTAATTTATAAATTTTTTTGCCTCGACTAGCTGATTAAATTAAATAAAGCAATTCTACAATACACAGTATAATGATTAAATATTTACAACCTTTTTAAATATCTTCTCCCCTTTTAAATTATTTACATTTGTCAGGTTTTTAGAAAATGAAGCCATCAAAACGAGCTTTTTATTACATTTAGAGAACTTTTGAAACGTTTCAAGATGTCTATTACTTTTCATAAATTTATTCAAGAAACCCCAATTTGTCGGCTCTTACATTTCTGAATTATTATTGAGAGAAAAACAGTTTATAGAAATAAATCATATCAAAATATCCAACCTGAAGTGGTTTAGTAAGTGCTCTGCATCCCCAAAAATTTTCGTGTTTACTCTGAATGTTCTGAGTCTAATTTGAAGTCGACATCCAACCAAATTAGTATCCAAATCGTTATTGGTGAGTTTATTCCAATGAAGGGTTTTTCATTTCCGTAATAGAATATTTACCATTTTCAGAGATTATCAAATTGTTTTAACAGGCAGCATTCTCCAGAGTCTCGTATCCAAAATTGTATTTAAGATCGTAATTGATCGTTATTAAAAGTTTTAACAGCAGTCGTAACAAGATCTTTATTAGGATCGTTATTTAGATTGTAATTAAGAGCCGTCTTTAGAGGTACGGCTCGCTTGCACAATTATACACTCTTTTAAAATAATTTTTCACTTTAATTTATTTAACTGTTTACGTAAATATTTAGCACTTTCAATTATAGTGACTGCCCAGTTTCAAAATATACTAACTCGTTGTTCAATTGTCATCATATTTATAGGACCGGCCCCTTTTGTTTGCGATTCGTTGACTCCACGTGCTTGGCGACACCAAGTGTCTTATCTCTAGTTATTTTGGAAAACTTTACCAATTGTATAGTTCAATTGCATAGAACGATGCTCAGTTTTTCACGTAATTTAATGTTATACCTCACATTTAATTCAGAAATCCCATAAATCTTTGTTCATTAAAGCACGTATTATTGTTGTTGGCTTTATTTTAATCTGAATAGAATAAATTTGGTGTTTGTTTATTTCCTAGTTAAATTGGATTTTTGAACAAATGTGATACTTTTATATCACGTACGCTTTTCAAATAATGCATAATTTCTGCCTGCTTTTATGATGATATATTAACGCACTTTTTGAACATTTATCTAGCCAATTCATACAGGTTTTCCATTGATTTAATTTCAATGCGTTTCGTTACATTTTTAAATTCTTATCTTTGCTCGTAGCTACTATTGAATATGCGTTTTAATCGCTTGTACTGCTATATACAGTGTGCTCTCAACTACTAATATTTATAATGACCTATTTACTCTTCTAATGTCTGTAATTTTGTGCTTTTGTTACTTGGGAGTTACTTTTGTTTATTCTACGACCCCTATAACAACCTACCCCTAAATTAACTCTATAATTACAGCAGTATATATAATATATTTTAAAGATAATGACCTTCTAGTAATATTAAATGATTTTACTGGGTTTGAGGTCAGCTGATAAAAAGAAAACTCTTTTATAATGCCTAAATTTTTGGATATATTTAATCCTTGATCACAGGCTTCTAAAAATGTTACAAACAACTAGGCTAAATTATATAAATATTAATTGTAACTTACAAGATGGGTAGTTTTAAAAAATTAACATCGAAGCATTAAACTTAACTTTTTAGTTTTTCACTTTTAAATGTAGGAAGGATGTATAGTGTGCGTGCGTGCGTGCGTGCGTGCGTGCGTGCGTGCGTGCGTGCGTGCGTGCGTGCGTGCGTGCGTGCGTGCGTGCGTGCGTGCGTGCGTGCGTGCGTGCGTGCGTGCGTGCGTGCGTGCGTGCGTGCGTGTGTGTGTGAGTGCGTGCGTGCGTGCGTGCGTGCATGCGTGCGTGCGTGCGTGTGTGTGTGTGTGTGCGCGCGTGTGAGTGTGCGTGCGTGCGTGCGTGCGTGCGTGCGTGCGTGCGTGCGTGCGTGCGGTGTGCGTGCGTGCGTGCGTGTTTGCGTGCGTGCGTGCGTGTGTGCGTGTGTGTGTGTGTGTGTGTGTGTGTGTGTGTGCGTGTGTGGGTGCGTGGGTGCGTCGTGCGTGCGTGCGTGCGTGCGTGCGTGCGTGCGTGCGTGCGTGCGTGCGTGTGTGTGTGTGTGCGTTTGTGGGTGCGTGGGTGCGTGCGTGCGTGCGTGCGTGCCTGCGTGCGTGCGGTGTGTGTGTGTGTGTGTGTGTGTGTGTGTGTGTGTGTGTGTGGTGCGTGTGTGGGTGCGTGGGTGCGTGCGTGGGTGCGTGCGTGCGTGCGTGCGTGCGTGCGTGCGTGCGTGCGTGCGTGCATGCGTGCGTGCGTTTGTGCGTGCCTGCTTGCGTGCGTGCGTGCGTGCGTGCGTGCGTGCGTGCGTGCGTGCGTGCGTGCGTGCGTGCGTGCGTGCGCGCGCGCGCTGCGTGCGTGCGTGCGTGCGTGCGTGCGTGCGCGCGTGCGTGCGTGCGTGCGTGCGTGCGTGCGTGCGTGCGTGCGTGCGTGCGTGCGTGCGTGCGTGCGTGCGTGCGTACGTGCGTGCGTGCGTGCGTGCGCGCGTTTCATTAGGTATGTAACTATGTTTTAAAATTAAGTAAATATGTGTAAATCGAGCTCAAACCACCAATATCAATTTTTTTATTTATACTATTTTTTGTAATAAAATTGTGATACATTTCAAGAAATAGTCTTTTTTGTTTATCTTTCTCTAATTCTAAAATTTTTGGATTTATAAGATCTATTCTGTGATCTAAATTAGTTTAATGACTCGATAAAGCACAGGAATTTGGTTTAACTTTTATGTCAGTTCTGTGTTGAGTTAGACGTTGATTTAAGGATTGACGTGTTTGTCCAATATACAAACCATTACAATCTAAACAATTAATTTGGTGCACAATATTTTTTTGAAATAATTCGGGTGTTTTATCTTTTAATTTTGAAAAGAGATTGTTGACTGTTAAAATATTTTTCTTTGCATACTTAAAACTATAATTTTTAAATACATTAATTAGCTTATGAGTTAATTCATTGTCTATATTTGGTATTGTTTATATATTTCTAAATTTCTGCTTTTGTTACTACTCATTGCATAAATAAATTAAAAAAACTGTCAAAAGTCACTCAGAATTAAGAACGTACAAAATTATTTTGTTGTTTTGTGTACAGTAAAAAAGCAGGTTACACAATAGTACATTTCACAACCAATTCATTGCTATTTTGTGCGAGAACATTTACGTTGAGTTGGTACTGTTACACGGATATCCGGAAAAGCCCGAAAGAGAAAACTGCGTACACATTGCCTTAAACGTCTTTAAAGAAAATTTACGGCATGAATTGAATGAGTCAGACATCGAACGAGCACATCGGATAGGGAGTTTAAAACCAGTTCGCTCCGTTTTTGAGGTGGTTAAAGGCGGTACAAAATCTATTATTATTAAGTTTTCTAGCTACAGCGCGCGCAATGTTGTATTTAAGGCGATGAAACTTTTAAAAGGTTGTAGCTATGTCATTACTGAGTCACTGACTAAGAACAGAATGATTGTGTTAAATACTGCACGATCTAAATACAACGCACGTAATGTGCTCACACTTGACGGCCGAATTATTATTCTTAACAACCATAAAAGATTTACTGTTACTCTAGTATGAAAGAGCTCTTGGCTTTGCCATCGCCATCGTTCGAAGCCTTGGCTCCTCCAGTTAACAAACAACCTGGCTTACGTATTACAACAAGAAATCAAACTAATTATAAAACACTAACTCAACCTTAATGTCATTACTATTGGGTATTTCTTGTTTTTCTTTTAATATTATTTCTATACTTTAAATTATAGTTTGAACCTGTTAATACGAGCTAATTTCTCAAGCAATCTTATAGCGCGATGCGCTTGTAATAATTAAATTAGTTTTATTGTTGTGTTAGCGTTTCCTCTTTTATTTTTTTGTAATTTCATATATTTTTACTTCACTATTTGTGACTTATATAGTTTAATATGATTTATCGTAGTTCGTGTGTTTGTGTGTATGAGTGGATGAATGGGTCGATGATTGGTTACTCTATTAATCTCTATTATACTTTACTTCTTCACAATGGCTGATAGTTTTGCTGACTTATGTGTAATTGAATGTGATGTTCTGGAAGACTGCGAGTCAAATGTTTTGGAATCTCTTGCTAGTGTTCCTACTGCTCAATCATTGTTGTCCCTTAAGTTCTCTCACCATCCGCGTGCGTTAAACTGTTGCTATGTTAACGCAGAATTATTGCTTTCGCACCTTGACGATTTTCGTTACGCCTTTTCCTCTGTACGTGTACATTGTATTGCAATAACGGAAACTTGGTTAAAGTCTTCACTACCAGACGTCCTTGTTCACCTGCAGGAGTACAAAATCATTAGAAATGATCGTACAGGGAAGCGTGGTGGAGGAGTTGCTATCTATGTCAGTTCTGATCTTAAATGCAAAATGTTACCCAATCCCCAAGTAGGTATCGGGCTAGACCAGTATATCTTTTTATTGAGATTTACGACCGATCCGTCAAATTACTCGTTGGTATAGTGTATCGCCCACCTCATATTGGACACCTCACAGATAATGAGGAGGTTCTATTTGATCTATTGCCTTCTTATTCTGAAACAATACTTCTGGGGGATTGGAATGCTAATCTTTTGCATAATACGAATGATGTTGGACATTTAAAAACTATATTTGAGTCATGTAATTTAAGCATTTTACCTTTTAATCCAACACACCACCTTGTATCTCTGTCTCATGGATCGCATACCACTATTGACTACATTTGTGTCTCTAATAAGAATAAGGTTTTGAATTTTGGTGAAATCCCTGTTGTTAAAATCTCAAAACATGATCTTTTATTCGTCTCTTATTCCATTAAATTTCCCAAATTTGTTTCAACTCTTATAAGATACCGTAACTTTAAAAATGTTAATCTCGAGGCTCTTAAATCTGATGCTGGTCTTTTACCTTGGGATAAAATCGATAACCTTCATACGGTTAATGAGAAAGTGGAAAGGTTCAATGCTTTAGTTAATACAGTTTACGATACATTCGTCCCATACAGAACTGCCAGAGTCACTAGGCCAAAGTCTCCATGGATGACCGAACAAATGAAAACTCTTATGTGTCTTAGAGACGCTGCTCACCTTTACTTTAAGCGATCTAGAACTGAACAGAACTGGACTCGTTATAAATTCTTTAGGAATCGAACTAAACAATTAATTAGGAATGCAAAAATGGGTCGTTTTTATACTATCTCATTAAAACCAAACTCATCCAGGATATGGAGAGAATTGAAATCCTTAGGCTTAGGCCAGGCAAATCATGCTATCCCTGTTAACTGTTGTTTAGATTCTTTAAATACGTTTTTTGCTCAATGCCCACTATTAGATCCTGCATTTGTCCGTGAAGCTATTGCTAATATACCGGATTCTCCACTTCCACATGTTCCTAGATTTAATTTCCTTGAAGTCTCGTCTAATGTCGTTTTGGATTATATTCTTCGCATAAAGTCTAACGCTTCTGGACCAGATTATATTTCACTTCGTATGTTGAACGAACTACATAACCTCTTCTTTTCTTGATAGCTTCACTTCCATTGTAAACACTTCCTTTCGCACCAACACTTTTCTTAATCTCTGGAAGCAGGCTTTTGTTTGTCCTTTACCAAAGAAACCGTGTCCGTCTACTCCTAGTGATTACCGCCCCATAAGTATCCTACATACTTTGTCAAAGTTTCTTGAATATATTGCAGCACATCAGGTTACAGCTTACTTGCAAGAAAACTTTCTTTTTGACCCTTATCAATCAGGATTTCGTAAAGGCCATAGTACCTGCTTAGCATTGCTTCGAGTGGTTGATGATATTAGACACGCTATGGAAAATAAACATATTACTTTTATTTATTTATTTATTTATTTACGGCAATCACCATTATACATTCAATTTATATTATATATGGTACACAGTGAACAATAAGGAAAAGAACACAATATATCAATATTGCAATACAAATAACTACAAGTTTTACAAAACAATACAACACAGTTGACCCCATCACACCAGAATGCCTCAGCTTGGAATATAACTTATTGCACATTTACACATCACCCAGTCACAGAAATTGACAATTTTGCATTAAATGTATTTACAAGTAACTATATTAATTTATTTAAATGTAATGCTATTGACTGCATTCTTAAAAGATTTTATTGAAACGTTAAAAATATCAAATTGCCTGTGATATTTATTTATCAACCGACACATTCTAGCCAATGGAGAAAAATATCCATAATTGTTCTTATGAAAATCGGGAATAAATAATACCAAATAAACAATAACAAATAAATCATAAATCCTCATTAAATTAAATCAATAAAGTAAACAAGGATAATAAAACACAGCGCAACCGCGCATCCCCCCAGGACTTGAAAGTGAAGTGATAGTGATAGTGATTGTGATCCCCCCAAGAACATTTAGTGCATACCCACCAGGACTTTAGCAGTGCACCCCGTCCCACCTTTAGAAGTAAGTTACAGACGACCAGATCTTCGGATGCTGGAGAATTTTATTATCGAGGTAAGACTTAAATTGTGGCGGCTGTACTCGCACAAGCATTGATTTACATTAATTAGTAGTTTTTGAAATAATTTAAGAAGCACGTTTGGTGTGTAAAGGCGCTAGCCGACATAATGCTTGTGCGAGTGCACCTGATAAATAGGGTGATGCTTTCGCTATTTTGTGCACTGCTATATGCTTAACGCTTATTAAACATTTATTTATATATTTACATAATTATATTTATTTATATTTTATATTTACACT
The DNA here is from genome assembly GCA_036346225.1 of Platerodrilus igneus. Classification (NCBI taxonomy): domain Eukaryota; kingdom Metazoa; phylum Arthropoda; class Insecta; order Coleoptera; family Lycidae; genus Platerodrilus; species Platerodrilus igneus. The sequence goes on from JARFIW010000921.1 coordinate 2,746,419, forward strand.
TTATATTTATTTATATATAGCATGCATTATGTGGCTTATTTGTTTTGTTTGACGTTCTGTCGCCATTTTGGTTGCAGTATATATTTGGGAAGGACGAGCAGAATTGCGAAGATCGTAATCATAATGTAAATCAGTTAGGGAACGATAGGGAAAGCTAGGGATGGATTTAAATTAGTTAGCTAGATTTGCATAGTTTTAAGACGACCCTTCAGGTCGCACTGGTAAGCAGAACCGGCGTCTGCTATCCGGTATTACGGATCCCTCCCCTCTCATTTTGCTTGTTGATCGGGTACACTCGAAAGTCAGCGCTAGGGATACCATTATTTACAACCCTGTTTTTAGTTTTGTTTTGTTTTTGTTCCAGTTTTGTCAGATTTTTAGGTTTGTTAGATTGTTAGAGTTTGTTAGGTTTGTTAGATTTTTAGGTTTGTTAGATTTTTATTTAGTTTTTATTTAGGGTGAATCAACTATGAAGTAAGAATAAATTAGGAGCACGACTATTTTTCGCGTTTAAACCCAATGTAGTACCTCCGGGTGGAGCATTGGGGACGTGGCCGCAAGTATAGCGGCCCTAATTCAAATTATAATGGCCATCCCTATACATCGTACACACATTTTTCACCAATCTTTCCAGGTTGCTGGCACTCTCCTTTGGAACTCAATACCGCTAAACATTCGACATTATTCTATCATTGGCTCGACTCACAGTATGTTTGAATGTGTGATTGAGTGAGTGATTGAAATTTTGTTTTTCCACATTACAAATTATTTTATTTAGTTATATAATTTACTATATGCTGACACTCTCAAGTTAGGTGGTAGACGGAGCCTAATGGCTTCAATCTCCCTTGAGAATGACAGTGTATTTTGAACTTAATTTAATTTATTTAAAGTTATAGTCCTAATTCCTTTTGTAAGTTCTTAATATAATAAAGTCGAACATACATACATACTCTACCGTGTTCTATTTTCATTATGCATAACAAACACTACAACGACTTTTATTAATTTCCTAAAAGGCGAGTTCCACATTTTCTTCCTTTTTATCGGATCGACTTGATTCACCTTGTTGCAATAGTGATGTAACAAGAAACTCTATATATTCTGTTATTTGAATTTTCTACCGAGTTACTTCCTTGTACCCCAGAAAGGAATATTACATAATACCGGTGTATACCTCTTTTCTTGAAAGAAAATTTTTTGAACAACGTAGGGGGTACTCAACTGTTGCTACTGCAGTCTTGCATCCGTATTCTAGCTTGGTAAGAGATAATTTACCGTTCTCTAAAAAGCTGCATTTTGAACTGTATCCACTTTTCTGGATAACATTGCATAATGCTGGAATATACTACGAATGCAATATATTTAATAAAACCTTTGGAAAGGAATGCTCGATCTTTGTCACCGCAAATCTGTAGGGAACTACTTGTTTGATAAGAAGAAATTTGACATTTTCTAAAAAATTGCATTTTTTGGACTATATTCACTTATCAGTAGAACATTACATAATTCCAATGTTTTCTAAAAACTCTCTTTCTTGAAAGAACATGTTTGATTTAAGTAGAGGGTGCCCGACTGTTGTTGCCACGTCTTGCAGCCTCATTCTAGCTTAATAGGGCATAATTTTTTGTTCTCTAAATAGCTGCTTTTTTGGACTGTATTCATTTTTCTGGAAAGTATTGCATAATCCGGTATATACCAATAATTCACTATCTTTGAAAGGAAATTTTTAACTTACCGAAGGAGTGCTCGACTTTTGTCATCGTAAATCGGTAGCGAAATACTTGTTTAATAAGAAGAAATTTTGACGTTTTCCAAAAAATTGCTTTTCCGATGTATACTAAAAATTCACTATCTTTGAAAGAAAAATTTTTGAACTAAGCAAAGGGGTCCGATGTTGCTACTGCTGTCTTTCAGCCAATTTCTAGCTTAATCATAGGTAATTTGTACTTCTCCAAAAAGCTGCTTTTTTGGGCTGTATTCAATTTTCTGGAAAATTTTGCATAATGCCGGTTTATACTAATAATTCTCTATATTTGAAGGAAAACTTTTGAGTTAGGGAAGGAGTGCTCGACGTCTGTCACATCTAATCTGTAGCGGAGTTCTTGCTTCATAAGATGAAATTAGTCATTTTCCAAAAAAAATTTTTTTGGACTATATTCACTTTTCGTTAAAACATTACATAATTTCGAGATTGCTCGATTTCTGCTACTGCATATCTGAAGAGAATTTCTTTGGTAACAGGACGTAGTTCGCAGTTTTCCCAAAATTTGCTTTTTGCGGTATATATTTACTTTTCGGTAAAACATTACATAATACCGTTGTACATTAAAAATTCTCTGTTTGAAGATACTTCTTAAACTAGATATGTGATGCCCAAATATTGCCACTGCAATCTTGTAACCGCATTATGATACGAAAAGTGTGAGAAAGTCAAGTGGTTATGATGGAAAACGCTTCGTGGTGGTTCATGCTGGAACATATGATGGGTTCGTTGAAGGTGCTTCTTTGTTGTTTGCCTCTAAATCAAATAACAGTGAATGAATGGTGATATATTTGTTTAGTGGCTTACTGAGAGGTTATTAAACAATTTAGACGAACTTTTGCTAATTCTATTAGATAATGCACCGATCATTCAACGTTATCAGTCAAAGTGCCAACTTCATCGTGAACGACGGCCGATATAATTCAGTGGCTTGCTACAAACAATACACTCCGCAGATGTTTAAAAATGAATTGTTAGCCTTAGTTAAATTTCATAAGCCATAAAATCGTTTCAAAGTTGACGAACTTCTGAGAAGTCACGGCCATGAAGTTTTTCGCCTACCACCATACCATTGCCAATTTAATACAATTGAGATGATTTGGGCTCATGCAAAAAATTATTATAATAAGCATATAGGGAGGGATGGTAATGGTGATGATAAAGTGTTCGCTATGTGGAATGAAGCTTTAGAGCAGTGTCCCAACGACTTATGGCAAAAATATATCCAACTTGTTGAAAAATTAATTATAGAATGGTACGAACGTGAAAAGGCACTAGATGTGATCGTTAATGAGTTACTCATCCAAGTCGAAGGCGACGATTTTTCAACAGAGAGTGACAACAATTAAAATTCTGTGTGTAATACTTTTAATAACAACTTAACATTGTTGTACATTTGCTTCTACACTACAATGTATTGAAAAATATTTATTTTATAATAAAAAGCAACTTGTTATGTAAACATATATCTTGAATCATAATTCATTTCTTAATCCAATTGCTTTAAAATCCATCACAAGGATTTATAGTTCTGGTGTTGTTTAGGGAACTCATTCTTGTGTAAAGGTCGTGTTAGAGATTATAATTATTTCTGTTTTAGATATCTATGGCCTAAAATAAAAATATAGAAAATATGTAAATATTCACCTAACCTTACATTCTACTACGTCGCAAGTTACATATACCCCAATTTAGAATGTATATGTAATTAATGGAACCATTAAGAATAAAGAAATATTAAAACTTAAGTTAGATGCAACATTGTAATATTGAAGGACATAATAAAAAGGTTAATGAAAGTTTAACATGCCAGACAGTGAGAACGGAAACAGACATTGTATTCCAGTCGTAGCGTGATACTGCAGGTACAGGTCACAGTAGGTTATAAGACAGCAATTATTAGAATTAAGATTGTTACATTGTATTAAATACAGAAATAAACAGACATTAGCAGTTCCCACAAGCAATGTGAGGGGCAGGGATAGGGTCAGTCAGTCTAGAGCTTCTCAACTTTAACATTGTTGTCAGTTCGGCTACTCACCATACTTTTAATTCATTTAATTAGTGAAAGTCGAGTTAAAATAATTTCTATCTTCAAGGTTAATGAACATAACGTACTTGTAAATTTAATCATTGTAATTCAGTATAAAATAAATTTGTTAGAAGTTTTTTGGAAAAGCTTCTTAAAAAGTCGCTTCAATTGGCCCAAAACCTAACTGGCGCAGTCGATAGAATACCAGAAGGGCATTAGCAAAATCCAAAAATCGAGGAAGCTGGTGGTCTTGAATTTCTATTCTTAATCTGGGACAAGAACCAACTGGACAGAGTACAAAAATAGACGAAGTCCAGAAGCAAAGAGGAAAAGAATGAAATTGGCAAAACAAACTGTTGTAAGTACCAAAAAGTTCATTTTCCTAACCATCAACTGAATATTGATGCTAGCTAGTAAGAAAAAATTTTTATGAACAATTAGTAAGAAAAATTTTATGAACAATTTTTATGTATAACTTTTTTATTGCAATCTTATTATTTTTATCATTTAATGAAAGGAATTTACTCAGAGAACTTATTTAACAAAGGAATGATAACGACGCATTTATGTACACAATTTACTACAAATTATAAAACAAAACGATCTATTCAGCAAATTCTGAAGCTTTAATATATAAGTAGAATGCAATTCTTTTATTACAGCAATTTATTACTGAAACGATTCAATACTCATCACATTGTTATAATTAAATACCTTTCAGCACCAGAGTATATAATTATAAAAAACGTTATGCACTTTATTGTAATAAAACGATTTATTTATCACAAAGGCTGAAATAACATCATTCCGCAAGCTTGGAACTTTATAATTAGACATTTTCAAGGCAACGTAATTGTATAGTTATAAAGGAGCATTGTATGCACTTATTAATGCAAAACCTAACGAAACAATTATATTAACTTATCAGTGCAACACTTAATTACTCAGCAAGTCTGAAATAAAAACGTACAGTTATAACACAGTTTTTGCAAGAGATTATTACTAACATAAAACCACTCAGAAAAAACCAAAACACAATCCGCAACAATTGTAACATCTGCAAAGTATACATATACACTCAAGGCGACAGTAATTGACAAAACGATTACCAAGCACGAATTCTTTAATGTAATTTAAGCAATTGATAACTACATACAATACGTAAAGCGATTCCTTAAATAACTGTATATAAACCAAAACTGAAAAGTAACAAAATAAACTGAAAAGGAATTCTCAATTTATACAAAAACCTGATACAAATTAAAACTGAAAGCAACTATTAACCACCATGAATTCAGGCATGAAGCTCTATATTGAGAGTATTCCCCAATATAACGGGTAACAAACATTGCTAGGCAACTTTATTACCGCGTGCGAGATATTTTTAAAAACCTTTTATAAACCAGGAGACAACGAACACGATGTTTTACTTTTACGCCTAATAGTCAGTAATCTGACCGGAATAGCATTAGCTTTCATTGTCAGTCGCGACGACTTGAACAATGGGAAGACTTCAAACGTATCCTAATTGCATATTTCGAAGAGCAACGGAGCATCAAATGCCTAGTCCGCGATTTAATAAACGTAAGAATGGAAAATAACCAACCACCCTATCAATTCGGCACGCAATGTCAAGACCTATGAAGTTTAATTCTGACTAAAAATCGAAGAACCCGACCAAAATATCCGACTATTGAAGACGAAAATGTACGACGAAATGGCCTTAGACACATACATCAACGCCTTACCTGAACGGTTATCGGACAAAATAAGACTTCAACATCCCCAAAATTTAGAGGAAGCAATATGATTATAGAGGAAGAAAACGTTATGTATTCCAGAAATAGACTATATAACCCTAACGCAAACAAAAATTACTCACCCATGAAAACTATACAAGCCGCGAAACAAATATCCACACAACCAAAATTTACACCATTTAACGCACAAACGAATCATCCGCGAATTAGCAACCCAAACTTTAATAACACAAATTTTCACAACCAATTCCGACCAAATTCGAATTTTACAAAACCCGCATTCACACCAAGATTTAATCAAAACGTGAAACAACCAAGGCAAACATTCGGCGCATTTTTATGTGATTTGATTTTGTGCAGTGTGAGGCCCTTTATTCCCTTGTATGTTTTTTATGCATATTTCACATTTACGTAAAAAACCATCGTCTTCATGGATCTCACTAGATTGTTCTTTCTTCATAGTCATAAAGGTAAATTTTTTATCTTTGTTTTTAATGATATGTCAAATAAAAAATTTCGTTCGTTTTTTGCTTAGACTTTGGAAATGTCATAATAAATTTTCTGTAAATGTCATTTGCATTTTGTATGGTTAAAATCTAGATTTATATTAAAAATCACATTCAAATGAAGGTATTTCACTAAACTATACTGTTCAAAACACTGAAGAAATTAATAATAAGTTTAAAAATTATTAGACTACAAAATTAATTGAAATTGTAACAAATTTAATGTTCTTTTTATGCGTAAGAATATGAAATTTTAAAGTATTCATCCAAGCTATAGAAAAATCACATAAATTGTACATAAGTAGTTTTGTATTAGTATGCAAACGTATATGAAGTTTTAAGGAATTGTTTCAGTTTGTAGAATATTTACAGAAATTGCATGCAAACGGTCGTTCGTTAGTATGTAAGCGTAAGTGTGCTTGTAAATGGTTTTGCTTCAAAGCAGAATAGTCATATGTATCACATGTAAATTGTTTATCACTTTTAGAGGAAAGCATTTAAAGTTGTAGTCTTCTTAATTGTAGAACAATGACGTAAATTGCATGCAGACAGTCTGTTTGATATGCGACTGCATTTTGCAAATAACTGTTCTGTAATACAAGAAGTCGCAAAAATTGCGTCGCAAGATATGGTTTTGAAATTAAACTGTTAAAAATTCTCTATGTTCTACTTTTGCATGGGCTTGCTTATATGTTCATAAAAGCATTTTCTTTTACTACCACACATCTTCTTGTAGTAATTAGTACAGCAAATTCTACAGTACGCATTCTGATCTAAATTAGTTGTCAACGGTATCGTTTAGATGAGCTTATGGAAAGAACTAAGTACAAAAAGTCGAGTACTCACTTATTTAAACTGCCTTAATTTTAAATAAAGTTCCTCCGTAGTTATCTGAATATTAATTTGTTTTGCATATTCTTCATATATGCTTAAAATTTTAATATCTGAATCATCATCAATGCAGCAGCATTTTAATAGAAATACTAGTATGTGATGAGAGTTGAATGGTTTTTTATTTAGGGCAAACCAGCTTGGGATTACAAATTCACCAATAAAACGTCTTGTAAGCCTTTACATACTATTTGCAGTAGGTATTGAGTTTAAACTTTCAAAAACAAATGCAATTATTTTAAAAAATAAGTATTATAAGTAGAAAATTCAAGATGCTCCTGTATTTATTATAATAAACCGATACAAAGCTTTATGTAAAATAAGAATTCACCAAGCTGTGGTACAATAATAAAAGATACGCAAATTAAGTATAATTATAGTTATCTACATTTTAAATACGCTGCATTCGAAAATGCTGTCCAATATTAATTAACAAAAAAAAAACTATGTTGTACGCTACTCAAAAAATATAAAAATAAAATAACTTATATATTAATGTTTATGGCCACATCAAATACTTAACTCTTGTAATTCAATTGATGTGTCCACACAGGTTCACACGGGGTGTAAATATTAAAAACATTTCGAGCTCAAATTTGAGGTTCTAAGGACAGACTTGCTGTAACAGGATAAATTCCTGATACAAATAACGCTAGGCAACCCAATGTACTCTGCTTGCATATCTATATTATATATGATATAAATTAAACCCGGTTCACTGTCGGTGAATCTATTGTGGTTATAATCTAAAGGTATGCGTTGCAGAAAGAATCAATAGTAGAAGGGGGTCGAAATTGGCAATTTGATGCTTTTCGATTCGATCGGATCCCGAACCTTTCCCTTTTCGAATTAAACTATTAAGCAAGATAGTTGACTGCAAGCACATGATTGAAAACTAACTTTTGAGTGGAAAAGTGTGCGACGCAAAAAATAGTTGTCAATCGGATTGATTTTTGATGCAGGCTAGGGGTTCTTAATCTGTTTTAAATAAAAATTTGCTAGAGCGTCTACAAATTTTTAGCTACAATTATTACTCCAATTACTACTTGATTATTTGATCACGGAACTATAATAAAAGGATTGATCGAACTGTATATAAAATTACACGCAGGACCTCTAGCGAGAAGACGATCCCTGCTAATATCAAGAATTATTATTTTACTCAATATGTAACAATGTAAATGATTTGAAGATGCTGATGTTATTTCATACCTATGGTTAAACCCACGCAGTTCGGCGAATTTCCACGTATCTAAGAAGACAGTTTTAGCTGTAGTCGTTCTATCACATTTCAGGACGTCTCTAATTTTGCTGATTTTCATAAACAGTCAGATTTATGAACTCCCTCAGCGTGGCCTCCAAGGATCCAGTCAAGTGACGTATGTGTGACCGCCAGATGTTTGTTTTCGTTGAGACGTAAACTGCAGGTATTTATTGATAACGTTAATCTAGTTCAAGGACGTTACAATAGTGTCAAATTCATTTTCTTAGTCTTCGAAGTTATTCATAATTGTAATTTAACCTGAAAATTTTTAGTAAACTAATCTTTTAGTAGTCATTTTAAATAATCAACATTTCATGCTCATACTTTTGTTTCTTTTTTAAACCAAAGTGCTGAAAAAAATTACGTCACAATTAATTAATATACGGTGTGTTTTTAGAGGGAATTTTCTATAATTGTTTATAACAATATCAAAAACATTTACTTAGAAAAGTTTTTATATGAAAAGTTACGACTGATTGTCACTTTTCAAACAAAGCGGCACACTTTGATTTTTTTTTCACATGAATCTACAACATGCTTCTTAAACTAATTCTTAATTATTAGAAAAATAAAAATATAACTAGTATAATTGTTTAGGCTTATTTACCATATTTACACGTTTTACCTCTTAAGCTTATAGATATTAATTAATGTCGCTTATCCTTTAACTTAACAGTATTCAACCCCTTCCTATAATCCGGTTCTATCCATTACCTACCTACAAGAAAAGGGACTAAAGTGGTGAGAACGGACAGAAATGCGAGTGCTTCGAAGGTCGTAGCAAGCGTCACATGTACGCAATATGTTGTCGTGGTTACTTGCAGTAATTAGTGCCGTACAATCGGTCCGTGTGCTAATTAACATTACTACAGTCCGCAACCAATTAATAGTTTCGTTACATTGATCGACCAGCGTAGAATCAAGATCGCAGTCATTAAAGGTAGGTGAATTCCATATCATTGGTTCATCCCTTTAACCCTACATTTTGGTTCCTTTCGACCGCATTAATTAATATTTGCATATAAAAATTGATTATCTAATCAAACAATTAGAGTAATCAGGTCAGTTTTACACATTAATAGTAATTGCAGTTAGGGCCGTTGCATTTTAAAAATTTACTTCTTAAAATTTAAGTGCATTAAAAAAAAAGCAGTTAATTTAAATTAAGCGTATACAAATAGGAAAAACATCATGGCGATACCCCTGTTCTAAGAACTTGCATTGTATACCTGAAGCTGTACTAATCTATTTTGGTGAGAGCTTAAAGAACCGTTATTCCTCGAGGTATCTTAAGGGTTGTGGTCAACACAAGTCTCATTTTAACATTAAATTAAAGTGTCACTCAGGATTAGCTACATAATTGCTAGTTTCTGAAATTTGGGTTTACATCTTTAAGATTTGTTAGTTTTTGTGACAAGGGTACTCGTGTTTAGGGGAATAGCTATTTTGTTTCGAAATGACTCAGATGCTTATGGACCGTCTTATAGTAGATGGAAAAGGGTGTTTGCATAGAATAGAAAATTTGTTTGAAAGTATTTCAAGGTTGGAATATAATCTTGAAAACCAAGCAATCGCTTCGATGATGGTACAGTCAGCTGTAGAAATAAAGGAAGAATTTGATGCATCCTACAAAAGGTGTGTGTTAGACGAGGATGATTCGGACAGTTTGAGTCAGATTACAGCAATCAGAATTGAATTGGATAAAACTTTAATATCAATTAAAGTTATTGGGGCAAAATTTGTTAGTTTGGTTGAAAGTAAGCAGGAAGCGAAACCGTTTTCTACAAGTAGATTGTCGTATGATACCGCTGGTATAGGTATCACCAGTAATTTAAAACTTCCAAAGGTCGCAATTGGGAGCTTTTCTGGACGCATAGAGCATTGGGAATCGTTTCATAGTTTGTATAAAAATCTCATTCATTTAAATACACAGTTATTACCAATCGAAAAGTTTTTATTTCTTACTGAAGCGTTGGATATAGATTCCAGAAATTTAATTCGTCATCTACCAATAAATAATGACAATTATGAAATTGCATACTCCGTTATAGTACAACGCTATGACTCACGTCGTTTGATTGTCAATACATATTGGTCAGCTCTTGAAAATTGTCCTAAGGTGAAAGCAAAATCACATACAGAACTTAGGGATTTGTTGAATTGTTTTACAGAGAATTTGTCAGGTTTACGTCAAATAAAAATTGATTTACTTAATTTAATATTGTTTAATTTGTTGAGCAAAAAGGTTGATGCTGACCTCGTAAAGGCATTTGAGGTTGAAAATAATGAAGAAATACCTACATACGAGCAGTTGAAATCATTTCTTGAAAAACAGTGTAAAGCTTTGGAAATTAGTAGTATGATTTCGTCCGAACCATCGAAGTCAAGTTCAAAACAAACATTGAATACAAACATTAAGGAAAAGCGTTTTTCTTTTAATCCGAAGTCATATGTTAAAACCTCATTACTTACAACTTCAAACGCGGTAAAATGTTTGGTTTGCAATGGTAATCATCAGATTTATCGTTATCAAAGTTTTTTGGATAAGGTTCCTCAAGAAAGGTATAATACTGCAAAGGATAAAAATTTGTGTATCAATTGTCTTCAAGATACACATAAAATTGCAACATGCCCGTCAAAATCGGTATGTAAAAAATGTCACAAAAAGGGTCACAATACCCTCCTTCATTTTGAAAATTCTGCTTCTGGTGTTGAAACAAAACCTGCTGCTGCAAATGTTTCAGAGATTGCCTCGACTTCAAATTGTAGTACATTGTTCTCGTCGAAATTGTCAAGTGCTTCCACATTGTTATCAACAGTTCAAGTTTCTATTCGCAATGAATTTGGACAAGCGCAAATCGTAAGAGCATTATTGGATTGTGGAAGTATGGAATCTTTTATAACGGAAAAATGCCGTCAACGGCTTGGATTAAATAAATCAAAGGTTGCATTGAAGGTAGAAGGGTTGGGGTTAGCGTCATCTCATATTACCGGAAAGGTAGTTTGTAAAATTAAACCCGTTGGACACACAATGCCAGAATATTCAGTTCAAGCATTTGTATTGCCAGAAATTTGTGGAAAGTTACCAACGACTCCAATCTCCTCGAAAAATTGGATACATATAAAAGGTTTAGACTTAGCCGATCCATCTTTTGATAAACCAAGTAATATAGACTTGTTGTTGGGAGCAGATATTTTTGCCCGCACTTTGGGTAATGAAACTCGTTCGGGTTCACCTGATGAACCAGTTGCAATTCGCACTTCATTTGGTTGGTTACTGACAGGCAAGTTTGTGTCTCCAGTGACAAGTGGCACGTCATTGTGTGCATTCGTAGAACCCTTAGAGTCTAGTATCACTAGATTCTGGGAACTGGAAAACATTCCAGACATTCCAACACACAAGTTATCCCCACAAAAGGAAATTTGTGAAAACCACTTTCGTAGCAATTATTCGAGAGACAAAACAGGTCGTTTCGTTGTATCGTTGCCGTTTAGTGGTCCTGAACCGTTGTTTGTTGGGTCTCGGGATGTAGCACTTAATCGGTTTTTATTATTAGAACGTCGCTTGGAAAAGAATCAGGAATTATGCACTTTGTATAAACAATTTATGCAAGACTATTCCGACAGTGGGCATATGACACCAGTAAATGCCTCAATTAGTAGCAATATTCCATCTCCTGAATATTATATTCCGCACCATGCGGTTATGAAACCGGAAAGCACTACTACCAAAATTCGAGTGGTGTTTGACGCATCCGCGGTGTGTCCCAGTGGTGGTTCATTGAATGAACATTTGATGCCAGGACCTCCGCTTCAGAAAGATATTTTTGCTTTGTTGTTGGATTTTCGTTTATATCCCATTGTATTAACTGCCGATATTAAACAGATGTACAGGCAGATTTTTGTTGCTCCGAATCATCGGGCTTATCAAAAAATACTTTGGAGACCAACGTCTTCAGAGTCAATAGTCGAGTATCAATTGAATACTGTTACCTACGGAGTTACTTCATCACCGTTTTTGGCAATGCGTGTTATTAAGGAGCTTGCGAATGCTGAAGCACCTAAATATCCAAACGCTGCCAAAGTTTTGTTGTCGGATGTTTATGTCGATGATGTGATTACCGGTTGCAGTTCACCTGATGAAGCTAAACGTCTAGTTTCTGAATTAAATCAGATTTTTGAGGCTGGAGGTTTTATATTGAGAAAATGGAATAGTAACATTGCTAGTGTCATTGATGATTTACCAGAATCTTATCGTTATCAACAAGCTGTTTCCTTCGAGGAATCTAACAATGTTACCCAAAAGGTATTAGGTTTGCGTTGGCAACCGTCGCTTGATCAATTCTTCTATGATACAAATATCATAGACAGACCATGTACTAAAAGAAATATGTTGTCCGAAGTAGCAAGGATATTTGATCCGTTAGGGCTATTAGCGCCGTTAGTATTTTTGGCCAAGCATTTAATACAATCGTTATGGATTTTAGGATTTGAATGGGATGACAGTCCCCCGTTGACCATACGTTCAAAGTGGAAAATTTATTTGCAACAAATGTCGCAATTAGCAGACCTTAAAATTCCGCGGTGGATTACTTCTGATGATGTTCAAGATCTACAGCTGCATGCGTTCTGTGACGCTTCAGAGGCCGGGTATGCTACTGTGATTTACTTTCGTACTGTTGACATACAGGGTGATATAAAGGTTGCCTTAGTATGTGCAAAATCTAGACTTGCGCCCACAAAGCGCATATCGTTGCCAAGACTCGAATTGTGCGGTGCTGTGTTATTGTCTGATTTAGTAGCATTTGTCCAAAATACATATAAAACTTGTTTGTCGTTATATCGTATAGTTGCTTGGTCCGATTCTACCGTCGCTTTGTTGGATTCGATCGTCATCTTATAACTGGAAAACCTCTATAAGCAATCGGATTTCGCATATTCAGGATCGCGTTCCTCCTGCATCTTGGAACCATGTTCGGTCATATGACAACCCCGCAGATTGCGCCTGTAGAGGGATGTTAGCATCAGAGTTAGTCAATCATCAGTTATGGTGGACAGGCCCTCCATGGTTGTCACTCCCAGAAGAAAATTGGCCGGTTACCCGCATGCCAAAGTTAATCGATCCATCTCCAATAGATGTGGAGAAACGTACATTGGTATTAAATGTTGTTGTGACAGATAATTTTTTAGATTCATTACTAGAAAGATTTTCAAACCTACAAAAAATATGTAGAATTGTTTCATATGTTTACCAGTTTGTTCGTAAGTTACAATTTGCTAGACAGGCAATTGGTGAAAATTTGGATAACGTGTCTGTGTCTCAGCAACACGCTATGGAATTATTGATTAAGAGAATTCAGCAAGAAACATTTGCTCAGGATATAGAAAATATTAAACGGGGTAAGGTAATTAGTAAACATCTTCGACCTCTTACTCCTTTTATTGACTCGCTTGGTTTGTTGAGGGTGGGCGGTCGGCTCAGAAACTCGGAATTACCATATGAAACAAAATTTCCATTGGTACTTCCTCGCACTCACAGATTAACAGAATTAATCATCTTGGACTGCCATAAAACATACTTACACCCTGGTCTTAAAGCCACACAATTTTTACTAACCCAAAATTATTGGATTTTGTCAGCAAAAAGAGTCATACGTCAGTGTTTAAAATCTTGTATTCGATGTTTTAGAGTGAAACCAATTGCCTTTTGTCCTCCGATGGGTGATTTGCCTGCATCAAGGTTTACCTCTGTAAAGGCCTTCCTACACACTGGAGTTGATTTTGGAGGTCCTTTCTGTATTCTCATGAGCCGTAATCGAGGTGTAAGGTCACTAAAGGCTTACATTTGTTTATTTGTTTGCTTCAGCACAAAGGCTCTTCATTTAGAGCTTGTGTCAAGTTTGTCGGCGGATGCTTTTATAGCCGCGTTACGACGCTTTATAGCCCGCCGGGGTAAATGCCTAAAACTCTATTCCGATTGCGGTACCAATTTTGTTGGAGCATCAAACGAAATCTCGCAACTGATGACTCAATCAGCGCATGCTGAAGGAATTGAATTCGTGTTCAATCCTCCCTCAGCTCCTCATTTTGGAGGGTTGTGGGAGGCTGGAATTAAGTCTGTCAAGACACATTTAAAAAGAGTGATTGGCGACCAGATATTATCATACGAGGAATTAAACACGGTTTTAATTCAGGTTGAAGCCATTTTAAATTCAAGGCCTCTGTGCCCCATGAGTTCAGATCCGAATGATTTTTCATTTTTAAGTCCGTCCCATTTTTTGAATATAGAGCCTGTTTCTGTCATACCCGATCCAGTTCTCCTTGAGTTGGAAATATCAAAATTAGATCGTTGGCAACTTATTCAACGCATCCAACAATCATTTTGGAAGCGTTGGCGTAATGAATATTTGCATTCTTTGCAACAGAAGGCAAAATGGTTTACCCCTACTTCTGAGGTGAAAATTGGAACGCTAGTCTTAATTCATGACAATCAAGTCGCACCGTTGCATTGGAAATTAGGGCGCATAGAAAAACTGTATGTTGGTTCAGACAACATTAGCCGCGTGGCAGGTGTGAAAACAATGCAAGGTTTTCTCAAAAGACCACTCGTTAAACTATATCCTCTTCCTTTGTAAAAATAATTTTAGTATTTTTCGTAAGTGTATACGTATAAGTATTTGTTGCCGTTTACTTTTAAAATAAGTTGCTTCACACTTATTTTGGTGGGCGGTATGTTTAGGCTTATTTACCATATTTACACGTTTTACCTTAAGCTTATAGATATTAATTAATGTCGCTTATCCTTTAACTTAACAGTATTCAACCCCTTCCTATAATCCGGTTCTATCCATTACCTACCTACAAGAAAAGGGACTAAAGTGGTGAGAACGGACAGAAATGCGAGTGCTTCGAAGGTCGTAGCAAGCGTCACATGTACTCAATATGTTGTCGTGGTTATTTGCAGTAATTAGTGCCGTACAATCGGTCCGTGTGCTAATTAACATTACTACAGTCCGCAACCAATTAATAGTTTCGTTACATTGATCGACCAGCGTAGAATCAAGATCGCAGTCATTAAAGGTAGGTGAATTCCATATCATTGGTTCATCCCTTTAACCCTACAATAATAATAAAAAAACAAATAACATGAAGGTTATTCAAATTCCATTTAGGAAATCCATAACACCTACACAGTATTTACAAGCGGGTTGAATAATGTGTAGTAGTTGGTGGCAACACATTTGAATAACCTTCATATTATTTGTTCAAAAATAAAAAAAAATCTAACTGGGAAACAATCTACATTAATAAACTAATCATCATTGGATGGGCATAATTCCAGGAACGCCTAAAATGTATCTATTAAGGATATAAAAAAGATCATTTTTGCAATGTGTTTTCCATGAAGTACTTTTTAAAAAATAATTTTATAAATACGTTCATTAAACGAGTTCTCTATATTTCAAGTGTGTGCTCGCGCAGTTTCTTCGGTGATAAAATATTATAAGTCCAATCAGGCAATTACAGAATCCTGATGGTGGAAACTCGTTTCTTTTTATGTGGCTGGTAAGCAACTGAAGCATACTGTTTCTTTAATAGAAATTTTAATATTTTCAGCCCGGTTTGTAAGCCATATTCTCAGGAACTTTAACCCACGTTCTTAAGTCCAGGACTTTCATCCGCATTCATAGAAGGTCGATTTGTAGATCCCAGCGACTGCAGGTTCTTTAAAGCACTGCTTTCTTGACTTTAATACAGAAATCTCACATTGTTTACACCACATTTCGTTGTCTGCCGTCACATGCAGTTAGATTATGAGAAAATAAATTCACTGTAATTACCGAAAAATCCTTAAAAGTCTACGTAAAGGGAACTCCACAATAATCAACAGGTAACGATTGTGTTGCGAGTTTTGCTTATAATACGTAAATATTAAGATGCTAGTATTAGAATAAGGCTTAACAGATAAGGTTCTATTTATATTAATATCTATATTTATTATTTTTCTGTTTTCTATTGGTATGTACATAAATATATGTTATATTTGTCACCAAATAGGAACTTTGTAATTAGATTAGTATTTGGCTTTGTGGCGAACTCCAATACTTGTAATTGTTTTCAGAATCTTACGAGCAGTTCAAATTATTTGGAATCATTCAAATCGACCCAAGTTTAATCGAATGTAATGTAAAAAAGAAATTTCAAGGCTGCCTGAGTAAGTTTTTGCGTGTTTCAAATGCGTTTATAGATGTACTTTTACAGCCTTCTGTGAAAAGCAACGACGTCTATTGTAATTTTATAATATTTATAAAATAGGCACTTCAAAAATGTTTTTGATCCACGACACTACCTTATTCTGGAAATTAAAGCAATCGCTGACAGCTTGATATAATCTTGCGTCTGTACTAAATCTTTAAAATGTTTTAAACAAGAAATGTCCAATACTGTTCAAAACTTAAATATCAATAAAACCCCCAACCTTTTTTAATTACAAGCAAATGAACGATAATTAGTATGGGCCCGTATATGAATTTTTAGAAGATGCAGCATAATTTCATAAATTGCAAGCAAATGAGTGGTCATTAGTGTGGCTTCGCATATGAATTTTCGAGGTACTTTTTGAAGCTACAGCATAATTACATAAATTGCATGCAAATGGACGATCGTTAGTATGGGTCCGCATATAAACTTTCAAATAATTTTTAGAAGATGCGGCATAATTACATAAATTACATGTAAATGGACGATCATTTGTATGGGTTCGCATATGAATTCTCAAACTGCCTTTACAAGACGCAGCATAGTTACACAAATTGCATGCAAATGGTCGATCATTAGTATGGGTACGCTTATGAATTTTTAAAGTACCTATAGAAATTGCAGCATAATTACATATATTGCATACAAATAGACGATCATTAGTATGTGTCTTTATATGAATTCTCAAACTACTTTTGCAAGACGCAGTATAATTACATAAATTACATGCAAATAAATGATTATTAGTATGGATCCGCATATGAACATTCAAACGACCTTTAGAAGATGCAACATAATTACATAAATTGCATATAAATTAACGATCATCAGTATGGGTCCACATATGAATTTTCAAAATACCTATAGAAATTGCAGCATAATTACATAAATTACATGCAAATGAACGATTATTAGTATGTGTCCGCATATGAATTTTCAAATTACCTTTACAATATGAAGCATAATTACATAAATTGCATGCAAATGGGCGGTCGTTAGTATGGGTTCGTATATGAGCTTTCAAATTACTTTTAAAAGATGAAGCATAATTACATAAATTACATGCAAATGGACGATCATTAGTATGGGTCAATATATGCCTTTTCAATGTTTGTTTAAAAGTTGCAGCATAATTACATAAATTGCATGCAAATGGGCGATCATTAGTATGGATCCGCATATGATCTTTCAAATTATTTTTAGAATACGCAGCATAATTACATAAATTACATGCAAATGGGCGTTCATCAATATGGATTCGCATATGTACTTTCAAATTATCTTTATACAATGCAGCATAATTACATAAATTGCATGTAAATGGACGATCGTTAGTATGGGCCCGTATATGCCTTTTCAAAGTACCTTTACAAGTTGAACCATAACTGCATAAATTGCATACAAATGGGCGATCATTAGTATGAGTCTGTATATGAATTTTCAAAGAACCCTTAGAAATTGCAGCATAATTACATAAATTACATGCAAATGGACGATCATCAGTATGGGTCGATATATGCCTTTTCAATGTTTGTTTAAAAGATGCAGCATAATTACATAAATTGCATGCAAATGGGCGACCATTAGTATGGGTTTGCATATGAACTTTTAAATTACCTTTAAAAGATGAAGCAAAATTACATAAATTGCATGCAAATGTACGATCAGTTGTATGGGTCTGCATATGAGCTTTCAAATTACCTTCTAAAGAAGAAGCAAAATTACATAAATTGCATATAAATGGTCGATCACTAGTATGGTATCGCATGTGAATTTTCAATTTATCTTTTCGAAATGTAGAATAATTATAGCAGTTGCATAGGAATGGACGTTCTTTAGTATTACTTCACATATGAATTTAGTACTTCACCGGTTAATGTAACTGTAATCTTTATTTTTAGTCGTACAAAAGTCATAATTGGGTAGTCTTTGAGGATAAAACCACACACGTAAATCACAATAATCACATAAAGTGTTTATCAAAAAAGCATATTTCCCCTCTAATTTTCAACCTATTGCGTAACTTAGTTAAATGTTCAAAGCATAATTTATTTTAATCTCACATTCTAGGTAGTAATAAAACAAATTCTACAAAAATAATTTTCGCCCCAAAATTAGCTATCGATTGGGTCGATCACATGAACTTATTAACGAACTAAATACAAAATGATGTTGTACCCTATGTATAGTTGTTTGATCTCGGCTTTCAAGTGGAGTGTCTAAAACGAGTCACGGGTTGAAGGTAAAATAAAATTGTTAACCATTGCCTTACTATAGTAAAGGAATGCCGCCACTAACCGTTATATATCACAATCTTATATAAGGGCGGGAGCACTAGTGTGGGATACTTAATAATGCCAAATTTATCTTTGTCTAGCACAATACCATGTTTATATGTACAAATATTGACAATGCATTGTCGCAAATTAGTGTTGGGCGATGTATCGATCACCGGTTAACCGCAGTGATTTTAAAATCACTGTATAGGTCTTTCAAAATCTCATGGGCTGCGAGATGCGCAATGAAGGAAGCGAGAGGTATCGTATAAAAAGAAAGAACAATACAAGTAAAATCTAAAAACATTAAATTTCCGAATGCGTATTTTGAATTAACTTAGCCGTTACGTTGTGTGGATTGCATAACCAGTAATTTATCAACATAATATAAATTATAAAACTACAATGTTTGTATGCGGAACCTGCAACTTTTTGGTGTATTGTTTATTGTTTTTTTCGTGTGTCATGTTTTCGTGTGTGTGTGGAAAAAAATAGACAGGCTATATCTTTTAAAACTCATGGCAGCCAAAATACTGTCCCCTTATTTTTTAAGAATGCATATTTCACAGAAATTTATTCTAAAAAATCATAAAGTTACTACCGCAATTCTCAAATCGGCCTACATTAGATTTAGGACTTCTCTTATTAATTTTCTTTTTTCGTGATATAAATTTATCACCCTCCGGTTTGCTCCTCAATTTTGAAATAATTAGCTCGATTGTGTTTAGTCCAACTCCAGTTGCTGTTGCTACTCGTTCTTGTAAATTATTCATAGGAATGACAGGTTGTAACGAATATATATTCTATAGCACCAAGTTTGCAAGAATCGCTTCAGTATAATTTTATTCTGTGGTATTTAATACTCTTATTTGATCCTATAATATCTAAGAGAAACAATTCTATATTGAAACAGGAAATCGTGGTCGCTTAAATAACTTAAATGCTTTACACAGAGATATTTAATAATGTTATACATTCAAAGAACGTATTTATATGGGGTCTAGTCGTTTGTGTTGTCTAACTTGCAGGCGGATTCTTCCTTTCATTCATTAGAATTAAGATAGCGCGTGCGTGTATAGGTCACGAGGTAATGCGCCACGCAGATAAGGTGCCGTACTAGAACGGAACGAGGTCGGCCATTGCTTTGTGATATGTAGTCGAGTTGGCATTGATTTTAAAAGTATGAATCTTCAGGCCTTGCAGAAGTGGGGCCTTCGGATCGGCGTGTGGTGGTGATGCTGAAGGGGGGCGAGTTGCCTTGGGACACAGTAGAAGCGCCAGGCTCCTGTGACACCGGCAAGGCATAGCAACGCGCCGCCTCTAGAACTGTTGTGTTGGAATTTGTTAACGGTAAGGTCGCTTTAATCAAATAACTTATAAAATATTTTTATTCCTTTAGCGTATGACGGAGTAGAATGTCGGAAAAGTATATTTTGGTGCAATAACATAATGATATGGTAGGACGGTGATATATTTGAATAAAGAATTGGAAAGCTACTCGTTTATCAGGGCAACTACAGCTGTTGTTTAATGATTTGTTACGACAAGTTGATGAGCAGATTTCGGAGCACGTACGTCGCCGTTTGATAAATAGAGATGAAGACATCAATATCTACAGGTATTAAACCTTCTTTTTTGTTTTGTTAGTGAGAATTCGTGAAAGCTCACATAAATAGTTTGCAAGGATCGTTTGGTCAAGTTAAATTTTGTGTATATAGAACAGCGTGGGAGAAAATAATCACGAAATGCTATAGTAATAATTTTCTAAAATTTGCAGAAATTCATTTGTATAAAAAATATGAGAGTTCAGGGTCCATTTCTTGCTTTTTAGAAAATTTATTTGCAGATGTTAGATTTTAATAAGCTCATAATACCTGAATTAAATGAAAAGTTGTTTGTCTAAGTTAATTGCATGTGATTCAAATTTTTTAAGAAATAATTTATGAGAAACATATGTGAGCCAATAATCAGATCTGAACACTTGGTGTCAAAACTTGTTTAAAATATTATTAACTTAAGGTCCTGTTATGTCAAAGGCAGATGTATTGGAAAACCAATTTTATTAGTTCATTTTGTAAACATATTTAAAGAAAAAATCAAGAAAGAGAAACTATATTAAAATTCATTTTTAGACTCAAGTCTTTTATTCCATGCATAATTAATTTTACTAAATTTCTAAAGAAAATAAGTTTGTTGAATAATGAAATTATATGAATACTGAAGTAATTTAAAAAGCACAGGTATGCTACAACTGGTTTGTTCTAGGTATTTATTTTTGATTTAAATATCTTTGGTGTGGTAACCTTAACATTACCTACCTGTAATCATTAGTATGTATTTTTGTTGGAAAGCACAAACTGTGTCTTTCTAATTGAGAATTTGTTGTGCATATTTTTACAGGATCATCGAGATCGAAGAGGTCGTAAGTATGTTCCAGAGGTTTCCAGGTACATTAATTTAGTAAGTTCTAAGTTTTTATTGTGTGTACATCCCGTGAGTTTCTGTATCTTCTCATGGGAGTAATGGATCTTTAGTGTTATCGTTCATTCAGATACAGTGGCGCTCAACCCATTTTCTTTTTGTTAATTTATTGCAGAGTTTAGACCATCCCCACACCCTTTCTCATTGCTCACCCTTGGGGTAATTCCCAGACTTAGCCGCGAATAATTAAAGCTTCACTTTATCCAGCGAGTGGAGGCAAAATAAAAATAAAAAAATAAAAAACGTTTTACTGACGCAACCAACGTGAGGCTCGATGATCGTTTGTTTAAAAAGGGTTTGCTCGATTAGTAACATTAAGTTGTTACAATATCGTTTAACTATTGGCTTGTGGTAAACTCAAAATAGTTTGGTTAAAATTTTTTTTCATAGTACTCATGTCGTGTCTGGAACCTCAAAGTTTATTCGATAGTTGTCTAAATGTTGTAGCAGGTATAAATTTGTATTAAAGTAAAATTTTCGTTATTTCAGAGTTAAACTGGTTAAAAAAGGCAGCAATTATGATTTGTGAACAGAAGAATTATTTTAGTAAAAAAGAGTGGTCAGATTGGTTAAGTGTAGTAAAATTTTTTTGTCATACTAATTCACAACACAAGACTGATTCGTTAATTATTGAAAATCTGGTGATAATTGACCATAGGGGATAGTAAAGTTGTTTGATATAGATAGTATAGGTTTATTTGATTCTGGATGTACTATATCGATAGTAGGTCCATCTTCCATTCTTATTAGTTATAATAGTTGTTTGTTTAATTTCTTGATTTAAGAAATAATGCTTTAAGAATTTGGTACACTAGTTTTTGCTGTTGAAATATTGTTTGAAAATTTGCTCTTGTACATCGGCACGATTTGATTTGATTTAGTAGCAATTTTTTATTTATATCCGCATTGCAACGCAGTATGTTAAGTTGTTTGTAAGTCTAAGCAAAACTTATCGTAGTAGTTTGTCGGATAGAGGTATATTAGTCTAGACGAGACTCGTGGAGGGTTGGTCGCTCAGCATTACATAAGTCTAAACGAGACTCGTGGTAAGTTTGTCGCTTTAGCAGTTTGGTCATCATTATTTGAGGTTAGTTATGATGTAATTTTTTTGTTTATTAGTCTAGGTGAGGCTCGTAGAGGAGTTTGTCATCCTAGCAAGTTTATGCGTTGTGAAGCACTTTAGTTTTTCTTAACAGTTTGATTATGAGTAGCGTAAGAGTGTACCAGAACATTTAGTTATTGTTATTCTCAATGGAAGGTTGAAAGCAATTTAATATATAAATTTATTACGTCTAAAGTTATCATTGGTTGCGAAGTTCATAGAAAAAGTAAAGTTAATGTTGTTCCTGACTGTCTTAGTCGTGCAACTCCGGAAGAGAAACATGTCGTAAATTTAATAGAAGTCATGCTTGATAATTTAGAGAATTGGTATGTGTCGTTGCGTAAGAAAATTTTGGCGTCGCCTGAGAATTACCCTCAATGGAAAGTTGAGAACGAGTTTGTTTTTAAGTTTATCCCGTCAAACCTGCCTATGTCGTCAAATGTAGTAGAGTGGAAATATTTAGTTCCGAAAGCACAACGGGAAGAAGTCATCAGATCGTGTCATGATCCTTCAGTTGCGGGACATTTTGGATTTTCGAAGACTATTGCCAGAGTTCAAGAACATTATTATTGGCCCAAAATGAGTTTAGATGTGTTGAAATTTTGTCGTGCATGTTTAGTGTGTGGTGCACAAAAATCTTCTAATGCAGGTCCTTTAGGTTTAATGGCAAAAGAGAAAGAAGCTAAATTTCCATTTCAGATAATTGCATTGGATCTTATGGGTTCATTCCCTCGCTCGAAATTAGGATTTAAATGGCTTTTGGTAGTCGGAGATTGGTTTTCAAAATATACAATTTTACATCCTTTACGCAGTGCAAAGTCACACGTTATAGAACAGTTTATGGAACAAAAAGTTTTCTTAGTGTTTGGAGTGCCACAATTTATTATTTGCGATAATGGTTCAAATTTAGCTGGTCGAATTTTTAGGTCGTTATGTAATAGGTTTGAAATTCAAAAAATATGGTATAATGCTGTTTATGCGCCGCAGTGTAATTTTGTCGAGAGAATTAATAGAACAGTAGGGACAGCTATTCGATCTTATCTTGAAGAACATGATACCTGGGATACAGAGTTAGCGCAGATTCAATTTGCTATTAATTCTGCTAAACACGAGTCGACGGGTTATACTCCGAATTTTTTAGTTTTTGGCCGACACATCCCCATCACTGGTAAGTTTTATGGTAGTGGATTTACTCGCGAAAGTGATATCGAAATCATTCCTGGTAGTCGCCCATTATATACTTCAGATCGTCAAGGTATTTTTAAAGTATTCGAAGATGTCCGAACAAAACTGCATTTAGCTTATGAACGTTCGAGCAATCAATATAATTTAAGGAGGAGAAATATTTCTTTTGAAGTTGGTAATAAAGTATGGAGGGCCAATAAAGTATTGTCGAGTGCGAGTAATAAGTTTTCTGCTAAACTTGCCCCAAAGTTTGTTTTAAGTACAGTTAAAAGGAAGTGCTCGAGTGTGGTATATGATTTGGTTAATTTGGACGGATCGAGAGCAGGTAGATGGCATATTAAAGATCTGAAACCCTATTCCGCCATCAGTCCAGACTATCCCCCAAAGAATTAATTCGTCGTTTATGATTTTCTTTTGTTGAATGAAGGTGATTAATTGAAAGCTTTTCTGGTGTCTTGTCGTTCATGGGAATCGCTAGTTATTTCAAGTAGTTTTATTCCCCAAGAAATGTGTTTTTGGATTATTTAGTTTAAGTAGTTAGTTCAGATAAAATGTAATTTTCTCTGCGTTTTCGATTTTGTCTGCGATTCCGCTTTAGTTTGTAGTAGAGTAGTGGTAGTGTTGGTAATGTCATGCGTGTTAACAAATTATCTATTTAAATAGGTAAGGCCGACAAGTAGGTTGTTTAGTGAATGTAGTATTCTAGTTGTGGTGAGACCATGTAAATAGTTGTGGTTTCATTTTTGTGCGTGTGTTTAATCTAAGTTAGGTGAATGATCACTTAAGTGAGATTCGTTTTCGAGACGGCCACTTGTGTGCTGTTATGTTTAGAGTAAGCGAGATGCTTACGTGATAATTTTTTTGAGACGAGTTGATTCAAAATATTTGGTGTGGCCACTGTAGCGTTGAAAATTTTTTTGGAGCGTCCTGATAAAAAGAATATTAGTTAGAAGTGCTAACTATTTTTTTGTAGAAGCGGTAGCTAGCTAGTGTTGCTACTTTATTGTTGGATATTTTTTTATCGTCGAGAAGAAAATATCTTTGGATGATTGCTGATGTTCATATAGTCGAAGTGGTTCTTTCGATTTTGTTTAGTATTAGTGAGACTAAAAGAAAGAAAAGCAGCGTTTTTTGTGTTTCCTGTGCTGGATTCCTTTTTTTGATCAGCAGTAGTGAAAACATTTTTGTAAAGATATCGATATGTATATACTTTGGAATGAGTTTTTCAATTTTATGTTAATTATGTTAAAGTTCTTGGTAGGGTAGAAAATTTGTTTGTTGCTTTACGGCGGTTTGCGTCGAAGTTTTATTTGAGTCTTAGTTTAAGTTCCGCGAACTTAGTAGTTTTGTTCCTTGTTATGTTGCAACTCGTGAGTATTTGACCTCAATATTTTGACTTTACCGATTATGTCCTACTTATTTTGATTCCTAACGGACGTGTGGTACGCAGAGTTACCTACTCACTCGCTTGTTTGCTGCCTTATTTACTATTCGTAAGGTCACTAGTATATTTTTTTTGAAGATCAAGTTTCAAGTTTATTTTAGTTTGATTAGGTTTGTTATAATGGTATTTTTAGTACCTATCTTTTGTTTAAGTAGTAGTTTCGTCTTTGTCTATAAAAAAAAACTTCTCGTTTAAGTATTTACTAACATACAGTTAATCTCAAAGTTTTTTTTTTTGTTCGCGGGCTGTGTAACGAATATATATTCTATAGCACCAAGTTTGCAAGAATCGCTTCAGCATAATTTTATTCTGTGGTATTTAATACTCTTATTTGATGCTATAATATCTAAGAGAAACAATTCTATATTGAAACAGGAAATCGTGGTCACTTAAATAACTTAAATGCTTTACACAGAGATATTTAATAATGTTATACATTCAAAGAACGTATTTATATGGGGTCTAGTCGTTTGTGTTGTCTAACTTGCAGGCGGATTCCTCCCTTTCATTCATTAGAATTAAGATAGCGCGTGCGTGTATAAGTCACAAGGTAATGCGCCACGCAGATAAGGTGCCGTACTAGAACGGAACGAGGTCCGCCATTGCTTTGTGATATGTAGTCGAGTTGGCATTGATTTTAAAAGTATGAATCTTCAGGCCTTGGAGAAGTGGGGCCAACCAACCAACGTGAGGCTCGATGGTCGTTATTACTATAGCATTTCGTGATTATTTTCTCCCACGCTGTTCTATATACACAAAATTTAACTTGACCAAACGATCCTTGCAAACTATTTATGTGAGCTTTCACGAATTCTCACTAACAAAACAAAAAAGAAGGTTTAATACCTGTAGATATTGATGTCTTCATCTCTATTTATCAAACGGCGACGTACGTGCTCCGAAATCTGCTCATCAACTTGTCGTAACAAATCATTAAACAACAGCTGTAGTTGCCCTGATAAACGAGTAGCTTTCCAATCCTTTATTCAAATATATCACCGTCCTACCATATCATTATGTTATTGCAACAAAATATACTTTTCCGACATTCTACTCCGTCATACGCTAAAGGAATAAAAATATTTTATAAGTTATTTGATTAAAGCGACCTTACCGTTAACAAATTCCAACACAACAGTTCTAGAGGCGGCGCGTTGCTATGCCTTGCCGGTGTCACAGGAGCCTGGCGCTTCTTCTGTGTCCCAAGGCAACTCGCCCCCCTTTAGCATCACCACCACACGCCGATCCGAAGGCCCCACTTCTCCAAGGCCTGAAGATTCATACTTTTAAAATCAATGCCAACTCGACTACATATCACAAAGCAATGGCGGACCTCGTTCCGTTCTAGTACGGCACCTTATCTGCGTGGGGCATTACCTCGTGACTTATACACGCACGCACTATCTTAATTCTAATGAATGAAAGGGATGAATCCGCCTGCAAGTTAGACAACACAAACGACTAGACCCCATATAAATACGTTCTTTGAATGTATAACATTATTAAATATCTCTGTGTAAAGCATTTAAGTTATTTAAGTGACCACGATTTCCTGTTTCAATATAGAATTGTTTCTCTTAGATATTATAGCATCAAATAAGAGTATTAAATACCACAGAATAAAATTATGCTGAAGCGATTCTTGCAAACTTGGTGCTATAGAATATATATTCGTTACAAGATATTCCATTTTTTTTTAACTTATAAACTTATACACGCTATAAATAATTTCTCTGCCTTGATTGTGATGTATATTAAATCTAATCCACAATAAATTAAATCGTGGTAGATTTTTACTTTACCTATCGAGAATTCTTGTGTAACAGTAACAAGCCCAGGGTAAGGTTATGATGGAAAATGGCTTTTAGTAAAAGAAAACTTTTAAGACTTTTTAGCTAACTGAGTTTTTACCCACGGTCGCATGAGATTGGGTCAATGGGTTTATTAAAGTTGGAAAATAAAATAATGGGCGCCACCTAAATTTTTTTTAATGCAACTGACAGAATCAATTTGCGAGAAAAGGAAAATTTGGAAACCTATGTTATCGCTAACCACTTTAATTACAAAGTTTGATTGTCACAAATATGTTACTTACATCTGGTCGTCTTCTTCACTGAACTAACGACGACTAGGGCGGCTCTGAAACATAAATACTACCAACAAAGATACTCTATATATCTTACGAACCAGTATAAGCAATCTTTGTTTTAGTTTCAATTAGTTTTCATTGTATCTGTATCGTGGAACACATTCGTGTAAGTTTAACCTTTCAAATACCTAACAAACTTTGGAGAAGTTTAATGATTATCGAGTAATAAACTGAAGTCAAAAATAATTCTATATTCTATTTTAAGATAAGTAATGAACATTTTAAATTATAAGTGTACTTAATAAAAAAATAAAATTTTTATAAATGTAGTTCCTTGAATTGTATACTTAACTTTTGGACATTATTTTTCGTAATTAATAGTCTGGGGTAGCGCTACTAAGACTTTACAGTTCTTTAAAAAATTTACTTAACTTTTGGCAAATATTATTAATTAATTAATTAATCTGAGTTCAAACTTCACTATACAGGACTTAGGCCTTATTAAATCAACATGTGGGTATTTTAAATTGTGGTAAACAAGATAACTATTAAACATGTAGCAAACAAATCATGATTATTTGTCTGCATATTTTACTATCGTCTATATACAACCGGTAAAGTACAATTTCCAAGGTTGAACACATCATTAATTACAAAAAATTATTGTACTCAATGTAACATTACATTTTAAAAGAATAAGCTTTTAGCAAATTAACTAACAAAATTATTCTTGACGACCCTTAATGAATTGTATACAACAACATGAGGTAGTTACAAACTTTAAAAAAAAAGAAATTCATTACGTGCATAGATACGTAATGAACTTTGCAACGGCAGCCTTATTTTAGAAACTTAAACAATCTTACCCATAGCGGCAATGACCTATAACCTTCAAATGGCATGCCGTTCATCAACTAAACACGCTAGGTGTAGCTGCATAGCGGAAATCCAATATGTTTGTCCAACACAATTGCTTACGCATTTATATTTTAAACGAGTTCCATAAAATTTGCTTGAACCCAACCAAATTGAATATGATCAAGATAACCTAAAGTTGTATCGGAGTTGCACTGTAATAAATTTCATAATTAATTTTAATATAATTACACATTCAAACAAACCGTCGCCAAGATGAGTTTGTACACTACACATATATACAAGTTGTCGCAGACAACTTTTATATAACTGTGCCTTTATTACGGCGTCTCTGCCAGGAAAACTTAATTTCCCGCACCATCTTTAGTGTTTTTTAACACACCAAGTGACCTTTCTGTTCAACGAAGAAACGAAAAGTGACTATCTGTCACGAATCGTCGGAACAACTTGAAAATCTTAGATATTACAAAGAAGTAGGAGCGCGCGAATAGGTTTGTATACATGTTATCAGTAAGGACGACGTGATACGTAGTAGATTGTAATTGTAATTGAAATTGTAGTGTGTCTTGAAGTTTGTTGGGTTATTAAATATGCAAAATCGAATGAATCAATAATATAAACGTTGTTGAATAAAGACTAAAATAATAGATGCATAGCGGTAACGTCAACAAATAATTTGTAGGAAAATTTAAATGTTGCATGATTGTGAACTGTTTTCTTGCGGTTACTCATTGTAAAATATAAAGGTCAGAAATAACAAAATAAGCTGTAAAACCAAACATTATTCTCCTAATCGAATCGAAACCTTTATTATACCTACAAATAAAAAACTAGACTGAGTTGCAGTAGTTTTGAAAAAAAACTGGTTGAAGTTGAATCAAGACTGAAATCTCATAAATAATAATCAAAAACAATAATAATAAAGCACAAATCTTAATACCCAAATAAATGACAGATGAATTAAAAATCGATAGCTGAGTTGTCAATGTTTTTAGGATGCACTTTAACGTAAATAACTTAAATTAATGTTCTGCGCAACAGCCCATGAGGTTTTGAAAGACCTATAACTGGTAGTTATCGATACTACTTTTAGCAGGTTACTGAGATTTTGTGCTATCGGTGCGCGGCTGGATATCTGTAGTATGAACGAATCCGGTTACAGAAAATATAAGGCGATAAATAATAGGTTATAGTCGTTTTCGAATATCAATATTGGTTTCGTATAATTAGAAACGCATGTAGGAACTGGCGTGGTAAATATATGGTGATGGGTGACCGTGATAGGAACTGTATTTCTTTAATTTTTATCTTGCAAGCAATTACCATTATGTAACGTAGCTAGCTTTGTCTAGCCACAGCCTATAGCAGCACTGACAAGGTCAACTGATCACATAACTTGAACTCTAAAAATCTACAGTGAATTACAATTATTATTCCAGGCAGTGAATGGGGTTTGTTTGTTCACTCGTTTCGTTTTCGTAGTTGTAGAAACTTAGATTAGTATACAGGATAGTTCAGGTCAATGTCAGTTGTTACGTGCCAAAGTGGCCCTTAAACATGTTATTAGGTTAAGTTTGATGTGCGGAGGTTTCGCGCCATAATTTCAAAAGACGCGGTGCGCGGAATTTTAAAAGACTAGGCGCGTATTTCCGATACATCACAGTGCATTTGCGCAGATCGCGCGACGCGAGAGGGTTGGACGAATAACCCCGTGCCGATGTGTAAAAGACAAAAAGAGTGGGGGTGTTTCCGTGACTCTCTATAACGTGGCTGTTTGCCTTTGATCTTCGAGTGGAGTGGACGCTTGAGGTATCGTATCGTGCTTATCTTTATCTATGTAGATATCCTGCCTAATTATCTTTGTTGTCGCCCTTTACCTGGTTTTTTTCTAATCCGATCCCTACATAGGTGATGAATTTGAAACCATAGGCGAACCGTACTGCACGACCTGGGAGAACGAGCTCAGGAATGCTGGAGCTGGTCCGAACGCCTTGGAAGAGCGTCGGGCATACCATCTTTATCTATCCGGAAGGACGACAGGCGTACTTCGTGGAAATCTGGACCTATCACGTGAGTAAATTATGTAATACCTGTTGATTTAACTTTTTATAAATTTTCCGATTATTACGCAATATACATTGTGTATTGGTGACGTCATTGGAAGTTGGCAAATGCGGAATCTGTAATAAGGTTGTCGTTGCCATCCGCCAGGGGCGTTGCTCGCTTTTTATTTCGCGCTTGCGCGATGTATTTATCGACACTTTTAACTGTATTATCGACTTTTAAATTGTAAGAACTATCACTTTTAAAATTGTAAGACAGTACAGTACGTTTAACGATGTGATTGACGTCATTGCATCATCAACGCATATATTGGATTATAAAGTATAATATTATATTAGTAAACGTAATTTTTTTGACGCTCGCGGCTGGTACGTTACGTTGGTAGTTAATTGGTACCTGGATTACCTGGTGACATACAGACATATACGCTAGATCAAAATAAAAGGTGTAGAACGTAGCGGTTTCAAAATGTTTAGAAAGAAACAGAAAACAAGTGAACGTTGGAACTATTTCACGCCATGTGAAAATGAAAACTTTATAGCAATGTGCAATATGTGTAAGAAAAAATATTCCTATAAAATAACAAATTCTAATTTAAGAAAGCACATCCAATCAAATCATCCGACTGTCCATGGCTAAAATAGACGTGCAGCAAATAAAACATATTCAGGATGAGAATGAGACCATAACAACAGAGTAAGAAGCGCCTATCGCTAGCAGTAGCAGTACAAGCACATCAACTGCCGCTACTGCAACACTGTCTCAGCAAAAGTTGATTTCATATTTGCCAAGGAACTCTCCTAGATCTAAACCAGCCATAAATCAGATTAATGAAAAATTACTTCAGTTATTTATAACAGATTTTCAGTTTTAGAGTTGTGGAAGATAAAGGGTTTCAAGAATTCGTTCGTGCATTAAATCCTTCATATGAACTACCAAGTAGGAAGAAAATTTCATCGATGCTGCTACCAGCTCGATATGAAGAATGTGTAAACGATTGCCGAGCAATAATGAACACATTGAAAACAGTGTGTTTAACAACAGATTGTTGGACTTCCATCAATACTGAGTTTTATTGCCGTTTCTGCACACTTTATAAATGATCATTACGAACATCAGTCAGTGTTATTAGAATGTTCTAACATAAAGACAAGACATGCTAGTGAAAATTTGGTAGCAGTAATCAAAAGAATCGCTACAGAATGGAGATTAATAGGGATAATACTATTAGTGGTTTCAGATTGTAACAATTTTATTTTCGCATTAAAAATCTCTTCATTTAAAGGTACAACGAATGTTAAAACACCTTTATTAATAATACGTGTAACAATCAAATTTTTGCATTAATACAGTATCTAGAGTCGTTAGTCTATTTGTTTCGGAGGTCGGTGTATTCCACAGCCACAGGCACGCGCGAGAGAGGATTGACAACCCCCTCCCACCATGCAAGAACGCGGCAGCGGCACTCGTCGATAGGTAAAAGCAGCGACAGCATGCATTTGAAGAGAATGGCGAGTGACCTCCGAGTCGCATTAATTGTGTAACACACTCCCAGAGTAACGGTTGGTATTGTATATTCGTCATCATAGTATCTAATTTAAAAATTTGTTTAGCGCAACTACGACTTACAGACTACAACTTACAAACTACGCAACGAAAATTATATTTATAACTAAGATTAGACCATGGAAGATGACGCTACAAAATTTATGCAACTTTGAGTTAATGTAAGAAACCCATTTCGCTTCAACACTTGTATTTGAGGCATGGAAAGCAGGAATAATTAGCTGCAGACTCCGCACGGCGATGCAGTTTCCCAATCTGGCCCAGGACAACAGCCCGGAGTTTGGTTCGTAATAGATTTAAGATTTCCTCAGTGCTTCCTTCTAAAAGCACGTTATTTCACTTTGTTTTATAGAAGCACAAATTTGTTATTCAGGTTATTTGTTGCTAAGTTGGTTTTATCCAATATCAAATTTAAATTTCACTTAGTTTCGTAGATATGTGACTACACGTGGCTTCAGCATAACTTAACAGCTGCGGCTACGTCACTTGTTTGTTTGAAATAAGCCGTCAACAATTACACAATTGCAAGCAGATGTTTAGTATTACATTACTACCACCTTTGATAAAATTAGAGAATATCTTTGTGAATATTTTGACTTTAAATCGATTTTTAATACCTTTAACTTAAAAAGAAAGTTTTGTAAATTAATTTGTAAATGACCTACACAGATCTGATTGGGTTAGAAAACCTTAGTTTAACCAGTTACACTGGGTTGTAATATATTTGAGTAAGAATCAAGTTGATAAACTTTACATTAATTTTTCAAGTAATTCAATTATTCATTTTATTTTATTGCATTGAATTTTATTTACAGAAACAGAAAAAATTCTTTCTAGTAAATTTATAATCCATGCTTAAAGTCTTTTTATTCTGATCTAGTTTGATCAGACCTGATAAACAAAAAACAATAAGAGTTAAATTTTTATGGTACCCTTATGTAGGAAACATTCTTTTTGCATTTTTAGATATATTTGAGGGACACAAACAGTGTTCCCATTTTCTATGTGACTTAATTAATATTCTTCCTTACAGGAACAGCGTCTTATTCTGTTAAGACAGGTTTTTTTTCAGCGAAGGCGATCTTTTTTTCTTTGGGTCTCCACGTCCGCCCTTAGAAATTAGCCATGCCCTTTACATGAATCAATCTGGACTTGGTGGCGCCTGTTTGTTTTAGTTTGAGTGTGACCCCCCTACAGATTTCGACTTACCCCCCCATTGCTCATAGCTCTACCCAAGGAATAGACCCCTAGTTACGTCGGAAGACTTTGTTTTGTAGACACCTAAAGAAGGCAGCACTGACGCTGGCAACGTTTGGGGTTAGCAATAAAAAAAATAGTACGTTGCACTAGCGCCCATGCGTGAGGCTAGTGGAGCCAATAAGAAAAAAAAAAAAACGTTTCAAGATAATGCGAGTAACATAAAGATTGCCATCATTCAAGATTTAGGTTGGAAACATTTCGGCTGTTTTGCGCATACCCTAAATTTAATCGTGAAGGATGCCTTATCAAATCCCCACTTTACTAAACTATTAACCAAAGTCAGATCGATTGTTGAGCATTTTAGACAAAGCACTGTGCCTGCACAAAAACTTATGGCTTACCAGAAACAAATGAAACCAGAGACAGAGCCATACAAATTAATTCAAGATATAGCTACGAGGTGGAACTCCACCTTTTACATGTTGGAACGTTTTACTACGCTTGAAAATACTATAAAATCCATCATTGCTGTTTTAGATAATTCAAACCTTCCAATTTTAAATCCAGTGGAATAAAAGGTATTGAAAGAAATGTGTACTGTGTTGCGCCCTTTAGAAAAGACCACCAAAACGATTAGTGGTGAAAATTACATCACGGGGTCATATGTCATTCCATTGGTAAATGGTTTACATGATGTGTGTAGAAATCTACAAAAGAAAAATTTCGAAAATGTCGTGCAGGTTGTGGTGACAAAAGTTGCTGATGATCTAATTAATAAATTAAACCAAGTCGAATACAGCAACACATTATCTGTAGATGCATTTTTCGATCCTCGGTTTAAACATATGGCTTTCCAAGATAGTTCAGCAGCTGAAAATGCTACAAAAATGTCATATTATTGGTCGCAGCTAAAATAGGATCCAAGATAAGACGAATGGTTGAAAATAAAATGCAAGTTGATGAAAATGAAGAGAATGATGATGATGATGCCGAATTGTCGAAATAGGGAACTCTTCGAAATATAAAAGCTGTACCTTCATATAATGCCACTAGCAGTGCAATCATAGAAGTTCAGCGCTACCTAGAGGAAAACGTTCTGCCAAGACAGAAAGACCCCTTAAAATTTTGGATAAATAATAGTTTTAATTTTCCGAACTTAAGTGAAATAGTTAGAGAACGATTAGGTATTTTGACCACGTCCGTACCGTATGAACTCCTATTTTTAAAAGCTGGGTTATTATTAACGGAGCGTAGAAGTATACTGTCTGTAACGAAAGCACAACAACTGATGTTTCTTAACTCAAATTATTATGTTTGTAAGAACAAGAAATAGTTTTTTATAGTCTTATTAGAATAGAATCAGGTTTTTTGTATGTTTTCATTTTACATAAATTAATAATTTAATACAACGTCTAATTTGAATTACGATTTGGACAGTACTGCACAGTGAGCGGCATATTTTAAGGTAATTAGTATAACCATGGATGAAATGGATATTCCACATCCATGATTATAAATTTATAACCCAATAACCTAACCATAACCATTAGTCTTCATTTTTATTCACCCAATAGTTAACGCCACTCGCCACATGAATGAATCACTGGTGATTGAAATCACTGGTTAAAATCACGGTGATTTATAAATAACTGCAACCGTTTAATCGGTTACTCGAAAATCACTGTATTTCCCATCGATATCGTAAATAGAACAGGATTTAGTAGAAATATATTTTATCGATATGACCGGTGATTGAAGTATTTGAGGGGATAAACAACTAGCCATATTTAGGGTGAGTTGTACCAATCAAAGTTAAACCCGAGTTATACCTAATGTAATGCCTGACCAAGGCTGGCGGTTCAAATTTTGTTTTTATTAATTTATACTATAATATACTGTAGAATAATACTGAGTACGGGTCTGTACTTATAATATCCTTAATACTTAAGTTTTCTCTAGATTTAGGTTAGTTGTCACGATATTCAGTGGAAAATTCCATTGCCCTTGTTAGAAATGGATAATATTTTTTGATTGGCTAGCAGCTAGTCGACACCAGGTTAATTCCCGCCATTTTAAAAAAGTCATAAATAGCAGAGAAACACGCAAGCGAGGGCTTTTTCTTTTTTACTGTTGGCCCTTGGCGGTTGGGCCATTCTGCCTTGCAGGAATTCGCAAACTTTTGCGAATGTGCTTGAAATTAAACTAGACTCTGTTGTGTTATAGGAATCGGTAAACTCTTATAAATGTGTTAAATCTATTTAAAAAAATAACAAAACGTGATAGTTTTGTGAGGATTGAGCAACAATTTTGGAGGAACAGAGTGCGGGAACTCGTTGAGGGTTCCAACGTGTAAAGACTATCACTGGGACAATGGTGATTCACATTCGCAGAAATCACGAATGAAACTCTTGGAACAGTGAACAATATAATTAAATGTAAAAAAATATTAAAACAATAAGTGCTCCTTAAACTACAAGGTTTTAATAAAATGAGTCCGGATTCCTTACATATGCGAAGTTACTTGTGGAAATAAATGTAAAAATAATAGGATTGGTTAATTTAAGATACATGCTGTTTCTGATTCATCAAACAAGTGCACACCATTAAATGTGTAAATGCGGAAAAGCTCTCCAGCAGCCCCTGACTCCTGATGAGACTGCTTTTATCTTGCTAACTTTGTGGAAGATGTCCAAATATCAGACAATTGGCAATACGAATTGTATTTAAGTGTAAGTAGTATCAGGATACTGGTGAGTAATGTTTAGAAATGTATTCGTTGAATTTTGGCCAAAATATTCAGGTATTAATTAGTATATATTTGACAAAGTAGAGTTAGTTGTTCATTGATAAATTGTTTATGATGCCCTAGCAGAATTAGTAAATAAATGCCATTTGTTTAAGATGAGGTATTTAGAGTATTTCTTTATATTTATATATAGCTGTTAATCTTTAATTGCAGAACAGGTGATCAGTCGCTGTTGGAGCAATGAGCAGGTAATGTAGGTATTAGTTTCAAGTCAGAAGCTAATATTAGTTTGTAGCTGAAGCAATATAGCAAAGATTTATAGAGCAGATGTTACACTAACCCTGGGTTAAAACTCGATAGTAATTTGAATAAAAGATTAATCCTAGGTTACCTTCGGGTTAAGTCCGGTTTAACTAAACCTGCAATTTGGGCGGTTTACCCCCGGATTAAGCATTTCTAACCTCACTTCACTGACAGATTCTCTGGTTCCTGCATTTTGTCTACTTTCTTTTCCAATACATTTATTAAATAATTCCTTCAAGAAATGCGGAAAGGAACTTACTGATGATGAAGCATTTCTTGAACTTGTAAATATTGTTTTGAGAGCTCTACGTACTATACGTGAGAGAGTGAATCACTTTCAAAAATGGAATGATGGTGAATTCAAAATATAATTATTAAAATTGAAAAAGAAATAGCTTCAAAAGTTAACAGGTAGAATACATATCAGAATCGATTATTCCACTAATATTTGGTATTTTAGAAATAATAATAAAGAATAATTTTTCCACGTATCGTTTTTTCTCACAGAAGTGACAAACTCATTGTGGAACCAATCAATAAAAATTTCCTTGTTTATTCAGGCACTTTTCTGGGGGGCAATTTTTGAATTTCATCGTATAAATCTGTATTCGAAAAGTTACGGACCATCAAAAGCGTGTATTTGTACGTATACCAATTGATCATCTTCGCAATGGTAGTACTTACTATTCGTACATAAGCGAATACACGATGTTACAACACCGTAGTAGATAAAAACGCCCGATTTGAAAGAACTAAACTAACTGAATATCTGTCAACATTGAATGTTATATTATTAGAGGTTAATAAATTTGCATTTTATTTTTCGAGAACTAGCCGCTTTATTAATTAAATTTTATTACTAATATGGGAGAAAATCGGAAACGTAATTCAAATGCTACCGAAAAGCAGAAACTTTGTTTCTTGAATACGTGAAAAAGAAGCCACCACTAATTAGTGGAAAACAAATATCTACATATACAACCAAATATGCCGCAAAGGATTGGTAAGAAATAGCAGATATTTTAAACTCTTCACCAGGATCTAAAATACACTGGAAGGAATGGGGAAAATTTGGTTTGTAGTTTAAATTGAATTAAATGCACTACGATTATATTTTCAGACTTGGCAAAATCGCCGAAGCCGTACGAAACAAAAAGTGGCAAAAACTAAAGCTGCGGCAATGGGCACGGGCGGTGGCCCCTTTACATGAGACCCATATACAAATGTAGAAGAAGATATACTTGAATTAATTTCAAATGTGTCTGTCAAAGGGCACGCCGTTAAAGAATCTTGTGTGGAGCTTGAATTGGAGAGTGAAGTATTACAAGATGCAGAAATTATTTATCTCGATAATAATGGTGATATAGAACTCGATCATTCCATCTTTGAGAAGGATAATATGACGTTGATCAACAACGAATTTAAAGTTACAAACTTAGAAAGACCAAGTGGCAGCTGCAATAAGACTGGGTGAAAAATCTGTAACTAATAAGAAATTGCCCAAGAAATTGGATAACTACATTAATTCTGCAATGGCAGCTTCAACATTCCAAAGTAACTTAAAAGAATAACTCGTTCTTCGCCAATCCTATTGTGAACAAAAATTAATTATAAGAAAGAAGCCATTAGTTTACAAAGGCAAAAAGTTGAAGCACTTGCAAAGTCACCGGTCACATTACAGTTTTCTAAGTGCAGACGCACATGAACGTTGCATCTAGACTGCTTCTTTTTTGGCAAGAAAATGCCCAAATTTGAAAATGTTCAAAAGAGCAAGTTACTCTGCTCTTTAGCAAATTTTTAGGTACTGGTACTCTGGCTTAATAAACAATACATATCAAAACTTCTTTATGACATGGTTGTGAATCAACAAATTTACCAACAGTACCATCTCACTAATTCCTTACATTACTAACTTAACAAATTACATGGCTACCATCAGGTTAGCTTTTTCACTCAATATTCAAAAAATAATTCCCACATGTGATCGTAAATGCCAAACGTTAGGAAGATAAAAAAGATAAAACAAAATCTCAAGTTATTATCAAAGATAATAGGTAAGATAACGATATTAAGGTAAAGTTATTATCAAAGATAATAGGTAAGATAAAAATATTAAGCTAAAGTTATTTTCAGAGATTAATAGGTAAAATAACGATATTAAGCTAAAACTAGATAACGATAGAGTGGCTCCTTGGAGCCGTTATATAGCGAAATGCTCGTACCCCCTAAAAAGAGCGACCTGTGAAGCAGGCCCGTTTACAAAAACGGTACGAGGGACCGGAAAAGGCATTTGGGTGCATTCCTGTACCCGGCGTTAAATGATATCGGTACGATATCCGTACGATATCCACACTTATTTCTACATACACTCACACATTCACACACTCATATATACATTCACTGTTAGCGGCCATGCGCGCTGACAGCGGCACCGCATGACCTCACGAAAGATTTGCAGAGACGTGGTCCGTGCAACCACACGGTGACTAACGGAAATGAAAAGGCAGTAGAAACAGGAAAGGTAAAAAGAGGGAGGTAGGCATTTTCAAATGCATAAGAGGCCCTTCCAAGTAGAAGAGAATAAAGGAAGGGCTCGCATTGAGCTAAAGAGACAGAAAAGGTGGATAGAAAAGCACTACTCAACCAGCCAATGTAGTCGTAGTCCAGAGTGAGGGAAAAATCACTCTTATGTGGTAGACGGGTGTTCCGGGACAAGAACAGTTCTACCAAATGAAAGATAAGGCAAAAACGGAGATAGCAAGATAAGAAAAAGTGGAGTTTTTGAACAAGCGTCTGAGAGAAGGTAGAGAGTTGTCTTTGTTAAACACAGGTCGGTCTGAAGGACCACCTGCTATATTAATCAGACAAGTTAAGGTACCTAATAAGTTAAAAAATTACTAGACTCTTAATGAGAACTAGTATAATCATTTTCCTAACGAGTGCATCCACTACGATAAGAAAATCAGACAAAAGTTGACACAACAACTTAAAAGTATGACTACAGATACATTCACACAAAAAACCAACTGTTTCAAGGTAATTTTTTTAAAACGGTAATGCCCTAAACACACAAAAATGCCTAATTATACGCAGTTAAATACAGACACACTGTCCCAATATGCTAAAACAACTGAGGATTCGATAAGATATCAATAAGCGATAGCACCTCACCACGAAGTTCAATAAAAAACAACAAACAAAAATGTTTAATGTTATGATGACTTAGTAGAAGTAGAAACAAGTAATGATATAGGATAATGTGGGCGACTGTAATAATTCGGAGGAAAAAACACATGGAATAGAAACTCCTAGTTTTTGGCAACTGCGAATATGGACTATTTCTTACAATGACATAGGCCGCGTCTCCTATGTGAGCCCAAAGAAAAAAGCATCCACTCAAAACATCAGCTAAAACCAATCATAAAATTTCAATAAGTAATTGCAATCAAAGTTACGCCAATTACCATAAAATTAAACGATG
The DNA here is from genome assembly GCA_036346225.1 of Platerodrilus igneus. Lineage (NCBI taxonomy): Eukaryota > Metazoa > Arthropoda > Insecta > Coleoptera > Lycidae > Platerodrilus > Platerodrilus igneus. The sequence goes on from JARFIW010000921.1 coordinate 2,785,709, forward strand.
TAAGATAAATACTAAAAATAAAATAATATGTTGTAGAAAAGGTGCGAGGATTATTTAAATGAAACGACAGAGTTATACTGGAAAATCTAGACAATAAACGGATATATGACTAACAATAAATTCAAGGAAAAGTCAACAAGAAGCAAAAAGCTAGCTAGTTTAAAGTAAATAAGTTAAACGTGTAGACGGTAGGTGCTGTATAAGAGAAGAGATGAGTAATTGAAGTTAACTAATTCATAGTAAGGAAAAAAACATTACGTAAATCGTTAAGGAAATACAACGTGAAAAATTTTGTATGTAAGCAAAGCTTAAGCGATTTTAAAGATAATTTTATGCCATCTAGTGTGGTTTGAATCGATATGTGAAGAGATATCAGTAATCAAAACTCGATTTACTGATAGATTGTTGAAAAACAGAAAGATATCTTATAACGCATATACTTACTAGGATGACGAGCCTTCCTTTGAGCTTCACCTAGACTAATAAAGAAAAACACCAACATCATTCTTAAAAAATTATTCACAAATTGCTAGAGCGACAAACTTACCCTCGAGTCTCGTGTAGACTTATAATGCTGAGCGACCAACTCGGATGGAAAATCTCGCCTAGACCAAATAGTTCTTAAAATACTGCGTTGGAATATTGATATATCTAAAAAAATATGCTATCAAAACAAAATCATACTCGCTACACAAAAGAAATATTCTACGATACATGTATAGAAAAAACAGTATTCCAAATTATTAAAATATTTTTTTGATATCGCGTGATTTATCAACAACCATCGTAAATGAGCTTAAATACAAAACGTTATCAACAACTTCATTATTGTAGTGTCTAAAAAAGCAGATATAAAGAAATCAAGTTTATTATAGCGTTTTAGAAGGTAAAAGATATACTAAGATAATTGCGTTAACTGTATTTGAAAGCAAAATTTTCTTTAAAAAGGGATTCATAAGTTATGGTTAATTATTTGAATTACTAAGAGAACATTTTAGAATAATAATAAGGTAAGATGGTATATAAGTTATCTAAACGACGACTTAAAAAATTAACCAAAAGAACAAGTTAAGATAAACTAAGAAAAATTTCAGGAGTAAAATGATTATTTTAACTAAACTTAGTGTCATTTTAAGAGATTTTTTCCTCTTTTTAATCATAATGAATGGGAAATAAAGCTATTTATTTATCACTAGGGTACTCACATAAAATATTAATAATCCAGAAACCAGCTGGTGAAGTTAGGTTATGGTGGTTTGATTGACACCTTTAAAAGGTATATGTTCCAGTTTTCTGCAAAATTAAATTAGGTCATTATCTAAAAGAATTTAAAATACAAACACACTATTTTTATAAAGTCACGTGAGAATTAATTGAATTAGCAATATATTAATAAAAGGTATACACAATAACCAATATAGCTCTCCTTGTCAAATTTATATAGCGACTGTTTCCATGTCATTTCATTTTAGATGGTTGCCATGGCAACTTCAGTGTTACCAACTCATATTTTCCATTTGACAGTTATTACAAATTTTAAGTAATTATAATTTTTGAACGAAAAGTATGTTTAAAACTAATACATTATAAGATATAGACAAGAAGAAAACAAATTTTTTTAACATAAAAAAGTTGGATGCGCCACTGTTATACTCCCGGTTCTAAACTCTAAGGTATATTTTTAAAGTCCCGGCGCGCAATGTATGAGAGCCACTACGACAGTTGGTAACAATGATAAATAGATGCTTAGTGTTGCGCAATAAAGTGTTACGTCATATAAATGTTTCAAATTACTAGATCACATGCAAAAAATGTTTATTTTGATTATAGTAGAAGACAAAAGGCGCTCACGTAAACTGTAGAATTCTTCACAGTATGGCAGCTACTCTCGCATCAGTTGGGCGTTGCGAGCGTGAGTCATCTCTTGCCCCCTCGTCGAAACCAAATTTAAATTTGTCTTCTTCTTCTTGCTGTATAGCGGAACCACAGGAATAAGGAGAGGAACGATAATAGATACATGACAAAAGGAAACCTACATATCCTGAAAGAGAAGACAAGATAACGGCACACAGATAAAAACTCCGTTCGACGTCTCGTTGACTAGTCTCGACGTGATGGAAATCACCACCTTTGTTCCACTCTGCGTCTGCGCAATCCCGGGCGCCGACGCACTATCCAAAGGGACGGAAATGCACGCACAAGTCTTTTAAAATATTGGCGCGAATTCACTTGCAAATTAGAAACTAACAGAAATGTTTAAATGCCGATTTTCGGCATGTAACAAGGCAATAAGAGTATAATGGTCAAAGGAACTGATTACAATACCCTGGTTTGAATGCTTAAATTATTTTTTCGCTTTTGTCTCATGTAGGGCATTAAGCATTTTATTAAATATATGCATAAATCCTTTGAAAGCCTAAACATCTTTAAAAATTTTACATCATTTAACAAAATAAAAGGATCTTTGGAGTTGCTTATATTGTTAGGTCTGTTGCGCAGTTCCGCATTTTCGAGATTACGAATAGCTAGTACTTGCATAAGCTCATCCATCACAATAAATCAAATAACTAATAATTAACCACAAGAAAATAGGTTATGGCCAAGGACGTTATTAGTTACGGCAAAGAAAAACTCTTCAACAATAAAATCAAAACACTACTTCTTAACAAAATGTAATAAATCACGATGATTTTTGTGCTCGCACTAAAACGTCTAAATATACATGCAACATTACGCACACGAAACTATTCAGCGTTTCAAAAATCGGGAAATTTAGAATTCCTAAAGTTACGAATACGTTTTTAATTTGCAAAGTGTCAAAAATTGCCCCCCTGGCTGCAATATTTCACTGAAAGAATAAAGTTTTTGAGTGTTCTAGAGTTTCTATTTTTGCCGATTACCGACAGCCGCAATTTGTTAGTTCCAGCAGCATTGCTGCAAAAGAGGAATGTTATAGGCTCCTTACTGATTTTCCGCCATGGCGCATCTTTTTCTCCTGCTAAGGCGAGGGTTTTTTTTTAGAAGTGATTTCCAGTACAAGCCGGATTCATCTACATTGTAAACGTATTCACGGTTAAGTCCTTTACCTTTAATCTCATTTTTAAATACACTTTTAAGATTCTCGAATGCATCAACGTTGCACGAAACTTTTTCACCAGTTACACTAAGAACGTTCCAAATCTTTTTTTAAAATTATCTTGTTATAATCTACGACTGTTCTAGTCAAAGGTATAACCGTTAAAGTCCCGCGCGTAATTGATAAGAGCCACTACGACAGTGGGCAACATAATAAACATTTGCATAATATTGCGCAACAAGGTATTACGTCATTATTTGTATCACATACAAAAGAAAAAGACAAAATGTACTCACGTAAAATGCGGGGCCCTTCACGACATTGCAGCTATTCTGGCGCCAAGATCTCGGCGTTGGTTGGCGTGGGTCGGCCTTTGCCCTTGTCGATACCAGATTTTCTGTCTTCGCTGTTCTTTCTGTAGCGGTACGATAGAGGATCAACCAGGTAGGAGGAACGATAATAGGTACAATAAAGGAAACCTACATTTTGAAAAAGAAAAGACAACGGCACGACACAGGTCACGTCACTCGTCGACGTCTCGTTGACTAGTCCCCGTTGTGTTGGAAAAACGCGCACTTTCTTCCACACTCCGCGTCTGCACATTCTCTCATTCCGACGCAATTGTCTCAAGTTGCGGAAATGCACGCAAGTCTATTTTTTAAAATAATGGCGCGATTTCAGTCACATATTTAAACTAAAATCAAAAATGTTTACATAGCCGATTTTCGGCATGTAACAATCTACCCACCCCTTACTTGCTCGGAAATCATCCTTGTCCATTATTTCGCGATAAAAAAGTTTAGTTTATTCAGCAATAATATCACCAACTAAAATGTTGTTCTTAGCTTTGTTGCACAATCCAAGAGTATAAAGCACATTCAACATCAGGGTTTTCTGCTATTCTTAATGTTTTCCGCTTACTAGAACCACATTCCATTTGCAAACACTAAGAGAAAGTTTTATCTTTTTTTGTTTTAATGTCACTTGCGGTTGACTTTCCGACACCATACTCTGAAGCAAGTTTTGATAGTGTTTTACCGCTATCAAATCGTTTAATTATTTTACACTTATCCTCCAACGATAGGGTGACCTGCTTTTTTGACGACATTTTAAACGACGTAAGCATGAATGATGCATGAATAACAATATGGTCGCAGTTTTTAGCACTTCTGCACAACAGCACTATAGACACTGAACTGACATCACAAGCATGAAAAAAATATTACATATGTACCGCCTACTTGAAAACACAATAGGAATATTCCTGTTAGTGCACGTTCGTATGCCGTTGGTACAGGCCATTCGGACCACTGCGGGGTTTGGACTACCAGGGATTCGGAGAAACGCGACCGCACTGTATCAAGTTTATATGTGCCCTTCGACAAAAAGGATACATTGACCGATTTATTTGGAAAAAATATTTTTCCGAACGATATAAATTTTTTAATGCATTTAAAGAAGAAAGTGAAAACTTGTGCGACTGAGCGGCAAGAGTACGAAATTTGGCGTCCGAATACAATTTCAATCGAGATATGTTAATTATGTTAATGAGAGATGGTTTCATCATGGGAATTGATCAAAGTGTGATCCTAGAAAAGTTGTTAGAAGCAGACGTTGGTACTTTAACTTTTGAGGAAGCACTTCAACAGCACAAAATAAAGAATTGTCTACCAGGCATTATGAACTATCGATTAAAACGGAACCAAATACAGATAATGAGGAGCTGTATAAACTATTTGATAAAAATAAACACTCCAAAGAAACTACCACGTATCAGCAAGCGTTTCTCAACTCGAGATATTAACAAGCAGGGACTTCGACATGGCAGTTCACGTTGGCGGGAACAAAGGTATGTGGATTTAATAATCATAATTCCCAACAGTGTCCATTCAAAAATTATATGTGTAGATATTGCAGTGCTCGACGTCACTTAATGTCAGTTTGCCGAAAAAAAGGAGCAATGAGTCGTCGAAGAAACAACTCCAGATCGACAAAAAATAGCAGCAAGTATCTTTTGGCAGAAGACGACGTCGAATCACTATATAATATAAGGTCAGATACAACAAACTCTTTAATTATTAATGTTAAAATTACAAATTTTACCTTAGATTTTGAGCTTGATACCGCAGCAACTTTATATGTGATTTCAAAAAATAGTTGGAAAAAGTATTGTAGCGGGCTACTACTACCGCGTTTCTTTAATTTAAAACAAGTAATAACAAGAGTCTTTATTGCTCACTGTTCACAAGTCTAATTAACAGTATATGCCTTATTTATAGATGTTTTCCGTCTAATTAACAATGAAGCACTATCTCACTAATGAATTTACAAGCACTAATATCTTCTTAAACTAACTTCTTAACTATAGGTCCATTAACAACACTAAACACTACTATAATTTATTTATTACACTTTTGTCTATTTATGTATTCTACAAGCTGCATGTACATTAGACACGTTCACATAACATTTATGTTTACTCTTGGACTTCCAAAAGCTCAACTATATAACTTTACACGATATAATTTATGTTCGACATTCTGATATAGACTAACTCTGTACTTCATCATCGGTCTTATTTATACCGTGAATTAAAAAGAATGACTCATCCTCCAGTAATTTCCAGAAGCTTCTCGATCGCTGTAGAATATGCAGTGCTTGCGGCGCTTGTGTATGTTTGACGGGTTGCCTAACAGTATTTTACGACCTATACAATTTTAGAAACCACAAAATATTTGATAAATTACATGGTGCAAAGTGTTCATTCTTTATGTTATATAACCGTGAATAATACAAGGGCATGAAAAATGATTTAAAATTATTTATAATCAAACATGGGGGTTCCCCACTGTTGAGACTAGACTTTTTCAAACTCTTTAACCTATCAATTTATAATTTTACAAAAACAAATCAAGAAGCCCATTTGAAATTAAAAAAAAATATTCAAAACAATTAAAAACGTACTTACTAATAAAATAGAAACTTTTAACAAGGATGTTATTTTTATAAAGCTAAAGTCGGAAGCTACACCGAAGTATTTCAAAGCGCGGCCTCTCCCATTTGCTTTAAAAGGTTTGGTAGAACAAGAAATTAATCGTTCGGTAAAAGTGGAATTTTAGAACCTGTGAATTACAGCCCTTGGGACAGCCCTATTGTAGTCAGAGTACTCCAAATTATAACTCAACACCTATAATAAATGGCTTATATAATCCACAAGCAGCATCCAGTGATATTACATCCATTCCTGATGACATTTCTCCAAGTATTTTTATCAGGCCAAAACGAAAAGTAGTAGATGTATTGAGTGAAATAATGTTTTATCCCACAGATTCTACACCATCAAAAAAGAAATCAAATTTACCAAGCGTTATAACATCTTTAAAGTGGATTGAACCAGCCGAGTCCAAACAATACGAAAAAGAAAAAGAAAGCAAGGAACTACAGAGATGACAAGAGAGATTAAACAAAAAAAGGCTTTAGCTAAAAGCAAAAAAAGTAAAACAGTTATAAAAAGAAGATCTCCACATATGCAAGAATATCTAAAAAATGAAAAACACACAACCGAAAATAAGGAAAGATGACGAAAATAAGGAAAACGTAAGTAATGAGTTAGTTCATAGAAGCGAAAAAAGAAATATAATAGCAGAAACGACAAGCAATACTAATGTGAATAATGAAAATCATAGCTTATTAATAGATCATTTAAATAAAGAACAGGAACTATTAACAACAACCATAAATAAATATGTTGTTATCCAGTATCAAGGCAATTGTTATACAGGAAAAATTACTGAAGAAAACTCTAATATTATACCGGTTAGCACAATAGAAAAAAGTGGAGCAGACTGGAAATGGCCTAACCAGAAGGATGAAATTTGGTGTGATAAAATTGATATAATAGATACCATTGGTTCACCGGTTAAAAAAAATTCTCGAGGCGTGTACACTGTAAAGGAAATGGGAAAATACGCAGAGTTTCTGTAACAGTGATTGTTAAAAAAGTTTTTGAAATAATAGTACCTACTTACCTAGATAATGTTGCGAGCTATTACTAGGCAACCCATCAAACACACAAGCGCTGTAGACTCTGCATAAGTTTTCAGGATACGAGAATTCTCTAGTAATCAATTACACACAAAACGACGCAAGCACTGTTTATTCTCTACGGTTCCAGAATTGTTCTGGAACATACTAGATAATGAGTCATATATTTAAATCTGGGTATATATAAGACCGCTAAGAAATGCAAGAGTCAGTCTATTCTTGAATGTCTAATATAAATTATATCGTGTAAAGTAATAGTAGTTTTGAGCTTTAGAAGTGTACATAAATGTGATATGCTGTGTCTAATGTACATGCAGCTTGTAGTATACATAAATAAATAGAAGTGTATAAACAAATAGTTGTGTTAATGTTGTTAATGAACCTATGGTAAAGAAGTTAGTTTAAGAAGATATTAGTGCTTGTAAATTCATTAGTGTAATAGTGCCTCATTATTAAGTGGACTGAAAACATCTACAAATAAGGCATATACTGTTAATTAGACTTGTGAACAGTGAGTAATAAAGACGTTTGTTATTACTTGTTTTAAATTAGCAAAACGCGTTAGTAGTAGCCCGCTACACTGGTGTCAGGCATTTGTGGGGTATATAGTGATTAATTTAAAACACAAGTCTAAAGACATTTAAGTAGTTTGTATATGCCTGTTACAAGAAACCAAAGTATGATGGAGGCAGAGACTTTAATGAATTTCCTTAAGGATTTTAAATCCGGTATGGAGGAAAAGTTAAGCGAAAATACTACGAAATTAGAGGAAAAGTTTAGTGAAAATGCTGAGAAAATGGAGGAGAGGTCGGCTAAACTGGAAGTGACACTAAATGAAAATTTAGTGAGGTCAGTTGAACTGGAATCAAACCTTACCGAAAGGTTAACTGAAAATGCTAAAAAAATAGAAGAACGGTTTAGTGAAAACGCGATGAAGATGGAAGAGTTGAATGAAAAGACGGCCACGTTAGAACAAAGATTAATAGCAAGCTCCATTGCATTGAAAGAAGATGTCACTAAACAGGTAAAAACAGTTGAGCAAAAGTTGGACAGTAAATTGATAAAAATGGAAGAAGATATAATGAGGCTGCAAGAACAGGTGATTTCATTAACAACACGGCCACTTGAAATAGCAAATCAAGTTGTAAATGAGAACGTTCCAGAAATAAGAAGCATGGTAGAAAGTGAGTCAATACCGTCAAAATTTAAAGTGAAACCACCCACATTCGATGGTAAAACGCCTTGGCCGACATATTTGAAACAATTTGAAGCTGCGGCAATAGCCAACGGTTGGTGCAACAAAGAGAAGGCTATCTCCCTAATAGTGGCCCTACGGGGGGAGACTCTTAACATCTTACAAACGATTCCCGACCACCAGCAGAATGATTACGGCCTCTTAACATCGAAGCTTGAGATGAGATATGGAGATGCTCACCTTCAACAAGTTTACCACGCACAAGTTAAGAACCGCTCGCAAAAGACAAGTGAAAGCCTGCAAGAATTCGAAGCTGACATTGCCAGGTTAGTTAGATTGGCATACCCAACGGCACCAGATAGCTTCCTCGAACAACTTGCTGTCCAAACATTTGTGGATGGCGTTAAGGATGGCGAAATACAGCAAGCGCTAAGACTAGCACGGCCAAAGATGTTAGATGACGCACTGGCTCATGCACTTGAATTTGAAGCAGCTAAGCAGACATCACACAGAATGAGTCACAAAGTTCGGTCTGCCATAGAGGAACCTGATCAAGCGCAGAACAGCATAGATGAAATAATCAACCGTGTGGAAAAGCTTGAAAGACAACGACCGCGGAGCTGGGGTCTGCGATGCTGGAACTGCGGCGAAGTTGGTCATATACAGAGACGCTGCACTCAACCAAAAAAACAACCGGTTGAGCAGCAGGAAATCTAAAGCAAGTCGACGTAAGGGGGCGAACGTCGACAGCACAGCGTAGTGCCCCGGAGATTATCATCCGTACTGCATCGTCGATGGGGAGTCTGGACAGCATTTATATCGATGGAAGAATTAATGGTAGGGGTGTCCGATTACTCGTGGATACAGGAGCGACAAGGACTATTGTGAGACCAGATTTAGTTGGTCGTGGAAAAGTGCTACCTGTATCGGTGTGTCTTCGAACGGCAAGTGGTGAGAAAATTTGTACTCACGGAGAGACTGCCGTTATGTTGACAATTGGGGACAAATTAATTAATCATCGAGCGTTGGTAGCTGAAATTACAGAAGAAGTGATCTTGGGAATGGATCTCATGAGAGAATATGGGTTTCATGTAAACATGAAAGAAAATGTGCTTCGGATAGATGATGATGAGATTCCATTTCAAGGTAGGAGTAACCAGACGATGCAAGTTCGAATGATTTGCGATATGAAAATACCCGAGAAGGCGGAAATGATAGTAATGGGACGCCCGGATGGTACGCTCCGGGAAGGACAAGTATGCATGATGGAAGCAACTGAATCGGGAATGGGTCAGAGGGACTTCTGATTGGAAGAACGCTGGTAAAGTCTCGAAATATGGTACCAGTAAGGGTGCTGAACATTAATCCCCATACAGTGACCCTGAAGAAAGGCATGATTGTGGGAAGTTGCATTCCAGTATGTCATATTAAACGTTGTGTGGACGACACGAAAAATAAACCAACCAACGGTTGCTCACAGAAGTTGCTGGATATGTTGATAGCCTCGTGTCAAGGATTAAATGGCGACCAACTGGGCAAGGTAAAAGAACTGGTCGGACGATATCGAGGTGTGTTTGCACTGGATGATAGTGAGAAAGGAAGGACGAATGTTGTGCAACACAAGATCAATACTGGAGATGCGCAACCGATAAGACAACACCCAGGCGGCTTCCTTTGGCAAAACGTAAGGAAGCTGAACAAATTATCACCGATATGGAAGAACAAGGAGTGATTGAACCCTCGAATAGTCCATGGTCATCCCCGGTAGTGCTTGTCAAGAAAAAGGACGGGTCGACAAGGTTTTGTGTAGACTACCGGCGGCTTAATAATGTGACAAAGAAAGACAGCTATCCTTTGCCCAGAATTGATGACACCTTAGATACTTTATCCGGATCTAAATGGTTTTCGACCTTGGACTTGAAAAGCGGATACTGGCAGGTAGGCTTGGAGCCAAACGATAAAGAAAAGACTACCTTTACAATTGGAACTGGATTATGGCAGTTCAAGGTCATGCCATTTGGATTATGCAATGCTCCTGCTACTTTTGAACGATTGATGGAGTCGGTACTGCGTGGACTGTCCTGGAAGACATGTCTGGTGTACCTGGACGACGTGATAGTGTTAGGTCGGTCTTTCGAAGAACATCTTAAGAACCTAGAGGAGATATTCCAGAGATTACGGGGGGCAAACCTTACATTGAGCCCCAAGAAGTGTCACCTGTTTGGGAAAGAGGTGAAATACCTAGGACATGTCGTTTCGGAGACCGGAATAAGAGCTGACCCTGACAAAATAAAAACGGTACAGGAGTGGCCTACACCGGCAGATATACACCAACTACGCAGTTTTCTAGGATTGTGCACATATTACCGACGTTTTATACTTGGGTTTGCGAACATTGCCAAACCGCTAACGAAATTAACCGAAGATGGACAAGAATATGATTGGAATGACGACTGCCACAGAGCATTTGAACAACTGAAACGGCTACTAGTTACAGCACCAATTTTGAGTTATCCACGGATGGAGGGGAAATTTGTGTTGGATACCGATGCCAGTAACACAGCTATAGGAGGCGTTCTTTCTCAAGTGCAGGACGGACAAGAAAAAGTTATTGGGTATTTCAGCAAGGTCTTGTCGCGGCCAGAAAGGAACTATTGTGTGACAAGAAGGGAGCTGTTGGCCGTCGTCAAATCCGTAGAGCACTTTTATAAGTACTTATACGGCCGTAAATTCCTGTTGAGAACAGACCATGCTGCACTGAAATGGTTATTGCAGTTTCGAAATCCTGAAGGGCAAGTGGCAAAGTGGATCGAGCGGCTGCAGGAATATGACTTTGATACAGAACATCGTGTAGGAACTAGCCATCGGAATGCAGACGCTCTATCAAGGAGACCTTGTCCGGTGGTCTGCAATCATTGCTCCAAGATGGAAGAGAAAATAAGTGTCATCCATAGAATGACAGTGACCGATGATACTTGGCAACCCGAAAGAATACGAGAAGATCAGGAGAATGACGCCGAATTGGGACATATTATTGAGTGGAAAATAAAGGACAACGACCAGCTTGGGAAGAAATTAGTATTTTAAGTAGGAGCCTGAAGGCATACTGGGCACAGTGGGACTCCTTGATGAAGGAAAATAGAATCTTGAAACGACGCCTGGAATTTGAGGATGGCACTGAGAGACTTCAAGTGATAGTGCCGAGAAGTAGAGTGCCGGAAGTGTTGCAGCACTTGCACGACGGTATTTCCGGAGGGCACTTTGGCGTGAAAAGAACTCTCGAAAGAGTGAGAGAAAGATTCTATTGGGTGAACTGCAAAGAAGATGTGAAGGAGTGGTGCCGGAAATGTGAATTGTGTGCCTCTGCAAATGGCCCCGTCTCAAAACGGAAAGCCCCAATGAGACAGTATAACGTGGGGAATCCTTTTGAGAGGGTAGCCATTGATATAGCTGGTCCGTTTCCTGAATCAGAGAAAGGAAATAAATACATCTTGGTTGCGATGGATTATTTTACCAAATGGCCGGAGGCATATGCTATACCTAACCAAGAAGCCGAGACGGTTGCAGATGTACTAGTCAGGGAGTTGTTTTGTCGTTTTGGAGTTCCGTTGGAATTACACTCCGATCAAGGTCGAAACTTCGAATCAGCGTTGTTTCAAAACGTCTGCAAGCATCTTGGGATCAGGAAAACTAGAACCACGCCACTTCATCCTCAATCGGATGGAATGGTTGAAAGAATGAACAGAACGTTAGGAAAGTACCTGGCCAAAGTTGTCTCTGGACATCAACGAGACTGGGACCAATATTTACATTTGTTCCTACTGGCGTACCGATCTTCGGTACATGACAGCACAGGATGCTCGCCCGCTTGCGTAATGCTAGGACTTGAATTGCGGCTACCATGTGATCTTCAGTTTGGATTTAAACCTGGAGAAGAGATCGCAGGTGTAGATTACGTTAGTAAGCTTCGTGAAAGATCAAATAGCATTCACGAAAACGTCCGAAAGAATATCCAGGCAGCAAGCGATCGAATGAAATCACAATATGACACGAGAGCACAAGAAGGTGGTTATCAACCTGGAGATTTGGTGTGGTTGTATAATCCACAAAGAAAACGGGGGTTGTCGCCAAAATTACAAAGACAATGGGAAGGCCCGTACGAAGTGATGAAAAGGATTAATGATGTAGTGTACCGGATCAGAAGATCTCCCCGTGGTAAACCGAAAGTGGTACACTTTGACCGTTTAACATCCTACGCTGGCAACAACCAGGAAGACTCGAATAATGATAATGGTGTTCGACAAGTTATTAATCATGCGCCAAATGTAGATTTTGAGAGCTTTATGGCGGCGTATGGTGGTTCCCCTAAGGCGAGATTTGGCGTTGTCGTTGAAAAACAGCAAGACCTGTTTAGAGCACCAGAAGAGTATTCCCTTGCACATTGCGTAGCTCAAGATCTGGAAATGTCAAGGGGGATAGCTGTTGTTTTCAAGAAAAAGTTTGGATATGTGGATGAATTAATACAATAGCAGCCAACTGTAGGAAAAGCTTTGGTTCTTCGGGATAAAAATCGTTATGTTTACTATCTGGTCACCAAAAATTCTTCATGGCAGAGACCTAGTTATGGACATCTATGGGAGGCTTTGCTAAATCTTAAAGCGCGGATGATGGAAAATGGAGTAACAAAACTAGCGGTGCCCAAGTTGGGCTGTGGACTGGATCACTTAGATTGGAGGATAGTCCGAAATATGCTAGAAGTAGTTTTCCAGGGAACCAACGTTCCGGTCCTTGATTGTTGTTTTCAACCGGTTGCCTACCAAGACCAAGAAAAGAGTGTTGACTGTTATTTCCAACGACGTGGTGGATGCACCAGAGGAGATAGCTGCCGATACCGTCATCAGTCATCCAATTGGCGCCAAAATGTATCTACAGTTACGAGACGTAACGGTTTTAAAGAGGGGGCAGTGTTGCGAGCTATTACTAGGCAACCCATCAAACACACAAGCGCTGTAAACTCTGCATAAGTTTTCAGGATACGAGAATTCTCTAGTAATCAATTACACACAAAACGCCGCAAGCACTGTTTATTCTCTACGGTTCCAGAATTGTTCTGGAACATACTAGATAATGAGTCATATATTTAAATCTGGGTATATATAAGACCGCTAAGAAATGCAAGAGTCAGTCTATTCTTGAATGTCTAATATAAATTATATCGTGTAAAGTAATAGTAGTTTTGAGCTTTAGAAGTGTACATAAATGTGATATGCTGTGTCTAATATACATGCAGCTTGTAGTATACATAAATAAATAGGAGTGTATAAACAAATAGTTGTGTTAATGTTGTTAATAAACCTATGGTAAAGAAGTTAGTTTAAGAAGATATTAGTGCTTGTAAATTCATTAGTGTAATAGTGCCTCATTATTAAGTGGACTGAAAACATCTACAAATAAGGCATATACTGTTAATTAGACTTGTGAACAGTGAGTAATAAAGACGTTTGTTATTACTTGTTTTAAATTAGCAAAACGCGTTAGTAGTAGCCCGCTACAATAAGTTTTTTTATTTCAACTAGTAGTTTCTGTTTGGGTTATTTGTATTTGATGTAGTTATAAATAAATGGTCACTAAAGGTGCATAGTTTGACCAAATTAGAAACCCACTGGCTAAGTATGGTGCTATAAGAAACCAATTTAGGAACACTTTGTTCCTAAATATATATATATATATATATATATATATATATATATATATAGTAGCGGGCTACTATAACGCATTTTACTTATTTAAAACAAGTAATAACAAAAGTCATTGTAACTCACTGTTTGCAAGTCTAATTAACAGTATATGCCTTATTTATAGATGTTTTCAGTCCAATTAACAATGAAATACTGTCAAACTAATGAATTTACAAGCACTAATATCTTCTTAAACTAAATTCTTAACCATAGGCCTATTAACAACACTAACACAACTATTTATTTATTAAACTTTTGTCTATTTATGTATTCTACAAGCTGCATGTACATTAGACACGTTCACATAATATAACATTTATGTTTACTCTTGGACTTTCAAAAGCTCAACTATTTAACTTTACACGATATAATTTATATTCGACATTCTGATATAGACTAAACTCTGTACTTCATCATCGGCCTTATTTATACCCTGAATTAAAAATTACCTCCAGTAATTGCTGAAAATTCTCGGTCCCTGGAGAATATACAGTACTTACGGCGTTTGTGTGTTTGATGGGTTGCCTAATAGTAGCTCGCAACAATATATATATATATATATATATATATATATATATAGTTTGCTGTGGATCGTGGAGTCAGTCTCTGGATCTCCCTAAATACTATTCAAATTCTAACGTTCGGCTGTCAAAGAGCGGCTTTCCTGGCTAGCTCAGCTATGCCTGTTCTCGGATACCTAAATTTACAATCATTCTTCCTTCCCACTCACACACCATTCCATAAAATCACCAAATAATACAACAATCATACAATCTTTATTTACCGCTATTTACAAACAATTATTCACAGATATATACAGTTTGGTACACTAATTACGACTCAATAAGTGCTATTTTTGTAAAATCCTTGTTTTAAATTTTTAATTGCAAACACATTTAATACAATAAAAGTAAATGGGCTCCAAATAATACCCTATATTTATTGCACACTGGAGTATGGTGAGCTCATAATAACCCAGTTTATTAATGTATGCCTTTTACCTTGCATAAAATTGCTACAAAACTAGTAAACCCGCGTACCCTTAACAATCCAATTTAAATTCATAATGAAATTTAGTAAACTTTACATACACCGTTTTTTCAATATTTAAAATAACCCTACCAATTGTCAAGTACACGTATCTTTTCCGATACGTAAAATAACCATAAATAACCCCAAAGTTCACTCACACATCACAAAATAATTCCAAAAGTTTATCCGATAACAGAAAATTCAAATGAGTTACCTGAAAAGCTTCAAGTCTCCATCTTCTTCGATGATGCTCTACAAAACCCGTTGGTTTCGTGACTATGCGCTCTGGTCCTCCAGATATTTATAGATGATAACCTCAGTATACGCCGAGCCGAGCTCCTTGCTACCAATTAGCATTCTATTCCAGCATCCAAATTCACATATATTATACTTTTGTTTATTGATTTATTAGCTTGCTATGGTATTAGTTGGACCTCGGTTAATTTAATTCACTCGACACTACTCACGTTAATAACTATAAGAGCTCAACTTACCACGTTATAGGTGCTAATACTACTTTTACTAAATTATAAAATTTTTCAATACTCACAAGCCTCTACTATAACGTCGGTTTATTGTTATAAGTAGTCTAAAGCGATGAAAATACAAAGAGAGCCCTCCTAATTTTCTTAGAGTATTTATATCATTCAAACCTGCCACCTCTAGGCCACTCTTCACGCGAAAAACTTATTTTAAAATAATACTTCTGCAAATTTTGATATAACCGCCTTAAATCTTCCAGAAATTCACCTCGTGAACGCGCTATATGATCCGAAAATCGCTTTTATCTGTCGCGTGTTCGTCCGTTGTAAAACTACTTGTTTCAATCAATGATACTGTTCTGTGTCGTCATAAAACTCCGCCTGTAATATGTTTATCCCTGTCTTATGCAAATTTGATGTCGCGTTCCAAACCCCACTTGAGTTATAGAAAATCGATATTGTTGACCGCGTCTCATGATTCCACGTGGATTGAGTACGTGCGTTTTGAAAACTACTGCTTTTATATCCGTCTCTATCTGTAGTATATTATTGATCGTGCATCTCCTCCGCTCTTTAAGAAACTTTGTTAGCTTGTTATTTGAAGCCACTGACAGTTGGAAACTATATTCTATAAAGCCCGCTTTATTATGCTGATAAGTTCGAAGAAAGTAACCTTTCAAACATGCAGGTGTTCTTAATTATTGACTGTTTAAAATAACAATTCTTGAAGTTGATATTTCACGGTATTCGATACAACTGACGTCCTTGTTTGCTACCACGAAACTTTTCGCCTTGGGATTATTGATTTCCTATACCCTGGTGCGTTTTCTAATGCTATTACACGTTGAATTAAAATAAATTAAATTAATTATGCGTTTCTATTTGTTTTTAAAACTGGTTTTCTTTATGAACCTATTACTTTTCAATCATTAATTACAAAAATACGTCAATACTTGTTCGTTTAAATTAAATAAATGAAATAAATTTTGCGCGTAAATAAATTGTTCGTTTCGCTATACAGGGTGTTTGAACTTGCATTGCTTACCCCAAATTTAACCTTTTGAATCCATAACAATATATATATATATATATATATATATATATATATATATATATATTAGCATAAGAATTATACGAAAATGTTAAAGTGGTCTGTTGCTATTTTAACTCGTTTTATCGTTATCATCAACATGAAATTTCCTTAAAGTGGTCACAAATGGTACAGTTACCTTAACGATTAAATACTTTGATACTGTTTATCAAAACTGTATATATTTATTCACAGCGAATTCATGTTTAGTAGGAACTTAGAAGTTTATAATCCGTGCAATTTCTAAATAGACCTGTGTCATCGATGTTTGTGACGTCCCATACTGGCAACGTTGTCACTACCAAAAACTGTTACCACGTGAATAATATAATAACGCTATCGGTAGCATACGACCGTAAATAGTAGGTGAGAAATGTAATTTAAGACTTTTTAAAATGTATTTTTAGATTGATTTTCTATTGACAACTTGCAATTTAAACTTTTTAAATTAATTATGAATGTAATTAACTCGTGAATTTTTACTATTGAGCATATTTTAAATATGATTGCTAAATTCTATGGATCTTAATTTTATAGCCACATGCATATTTTACCAGACACGAGACAATAGCCACAGATATTCAAGAGGTTATGCTATTGCATTATAAATTGCATTATTTATTAAACATGGATGTATATAGTTATGATTTCACATATAGAATATTCTTCAAGAAATAACAGAAGGGATGAAAAGCTTGTAATTTAGCATTAAAACATATGTATGTATACTTGTTTATTATACATAAAATTAAGGATACATCAATCATGTAAAAAGTTTCTTTAATTGGATTGAAAATCTGTACTAATTATTGTTATCACCAATGTTAGTAATTAGAGGTGCAACGTACCCTTGAGCGAATTTGATCTCACTTTCCCACTAGTCTTTGATAATTTTTGAAGATGTCCCACCGAATGTCCTACCCATATGTTGATAGTAGTAGGTCTTACACCCCATACATTCCAACTGCATTGGATATGCAATGATACGTAGACCACATGTCTGTATTTTTCAACCAGCAATTCCACTTTAAAACCCTTTGTCGGTTTACATATTGTAATATAAAGTTAACTGGAAAATAACTACTAACGATGTTCACACAACATATAAAGATGATCAAACCAGCAAGTAGCTTAATTCTGGGTCTAAATGAATCTGGTTCATCGTCTTCGGTGATAAGAGTTCAGTTTAATACTAATATGAATTCTGAAAAGAACTGTTTGAAGCAAAAACTATCCAAATATCAATGTATAAAAACAGAAAAATTCACGAGGTCGTTAACACCAACTAAACAAGGAATGAGATATAACCTAAAACTTATAGCGAATTCGAGCAACTGCACTAGACTGCACTGTTGTGCACTTCTTTATTCCGACGTGTTCGATCGAACTTTTTAAGTGCGCACTTTTTTTAGTTTTGTCGTGTTCGAGCAAGTGAGCGGTAAAATTCAGTTCCGCACTCGGTGCCCACTTTTCTGCACGCACTCTGGTAGCTCGTGCTGCTTAGTGCAAATATGGCTGCTTTCGATTAATGGAGTTTTAAAACTCAATGGTGATCTGTACAGGTCGTTATAACCTAAGAGAGCATTAAATGTTTCTTCATCTACATCTAATTGGAATTGTATATCCCCATTTACACAAATATAAATTTTTTCATCACGTTTAAAAGGTTAGGTTACGTTAAGCTTCTAAAGCGGAAAGCCAAACTGAAAGGTAAATTTGTGTTCGAGCCCAAATTGCACTTGCACGAACACCATACAAATCTCGTGGAGTGCATGACATCATCGTCGTGCAAATAGTGCGGGTAGCTGGAATTTGCTATTAAACATCAACATTTAATATTTGGCTTTAAGATTATTGGCAACGTCGTACATTGCTACTCATCATCTTCAGTCCTAGAACTGGTTAGACGCGCACCATCATTGTTCCCTATTCTGAACTAACCTACAGATTTCCCTGAAATATACACAGTTTGCATCTATAACTGTCTGATCTAGGTCTACTTCTACCTCTTTTTTCCTATCTCTGCTTGTAATATATCACATACTATTCCCCAAAAATGCCTTAGTACGTATTCCGCCCTACTATTTCTCTTTTTCCCCAGATATCCTTGTTCCCCTACTATTTCTGTAACTTATTTGTTATTATCTTTGTCTGTCCGTGCTATCGTCCTCATACATCTGAAGCACAGCATTTCAAAAGGCTGCTAGCGTTTTTCTGTCTGCGTTTCAGACTGCCCGTATTTCATAGGCATACTGTGCTATGCTCCACACATATGCTTTCCACAATTTTCTTCTTATTCTATGTTTGTTGTCTTTCCTCATAGGCGCTGTTCTTTCTTGTTAGATGCAGTTCGATCACTTTCTATTGTTTTAGAGTTATATGCCCTATTTCTCCGACCTTCAATGGTTGTGAAGGGAGGTACGCAGCCTGTGGCTGCCAAGTTACCGCAACACTTAACCATTTGGCGATTTAATATATTTTCCAATTTATCTTTTCGCACAGTCAACATTAGTTGCAGGTATTTCGCAACCAACAACTAGTTGTTTAGACTAATCATCAAATTTATCTGCCCTTATTTTTTCGTCATTAGGTTTTCCGTCTCAAAACTGGTTGGACACATACCTGCACTTATTTATATTCTGAGCTAGCCTACATAGTTCCCTGAAATTCTCACACAGCATGTGTATTCAGCTCGTTCCCTTTCTATTGTTTTCTAATTTTATACCCTATTTTACCGAGATTCAGTGAGGGAGGTTAAGCAACCTGTGGCTACCAAGATCCCCAACACTTAGACATTTGCCGAAATAATGATTTTCCAGTAAGTCCTTTCACACACTTAACATTATTCGAGAATATTGCCCAACCAATTCTTGTAGTTACTTATAATAATCATCATGTTTAAGCACAGTTATCTTTTCGTCATTAGTTTATCCATCTTGGGATTGGTTGGATGCGTACCTCCATTGATTTCTATTCTGGGCTAGCCTACACATCTCCCTGAAACCTCTACAGCCTACATCTTTTACTATCTGTGTGCAGTAGTCTAATCTAGGTCTGCCTCTTCTTCTCTTTTTTCCTATCTCTGCTTCTAATATATTCCGCACTATTCCCTCATGCCGTAGTATGTGGCCTATCATCCTATCTCCTATTTTTACCGTTTTCCACATATTTCTTTCTTCCCTACCATTTTTAGTACCTCTTCGTTCTTAACTTTGTCTGTCCATGATATCTTCATCATACGCCTGTAGCACCACAATTCAAAGGCTTCTACCTTTTTCTTGTCCGCTTCTCCTACTGTCCAGGCTTCACAGCCGTACAGTGCTGTGCTCCACACATATGTTTTAAGCAATCTTTTCCTTGTTTCTATGTTTGTGGTCTTTGAGCACAGTAGTTGCTTTTTCTTGTTAAATGTAGCACGACCTTGTGCTAATCTTTGTTTTATATCTTTTGTGCTTTTCCCATCTTGCGTTATTTGGCTTCCTAGGTAGCAGAAATCCTTAACCTCTTGTAAGTTCGTGTTAAATACTTGTATTCTTGTTTTTGATTTATTTTCCCCACCTTTGCAAACTAGAACTTGTTACGTGCCAATCAAATTGGCCCTTAAACATGTATTAGTTTAATTTTGATGTGCGGAAGTTTCGCGCCACAATTTCAAAAGACTAGGCTCGTATTTCCGGTACGTCACAGTGCGTTGCGCCAGATCGCGCGGCGCGAGTGGAGTAGGGGAAAAGTGGTGAGAAGTTTCCTGTGCTCTCTATAACGTGGCTTTTTCGCCCGAACCTTCAAGTGGAGTAGACGTTTGAGGTATCGTATCGTGCCTTATCTTATCTATGTAGATTTCCTTTGCCTAATTGTCTTTGTTTGTCACCTTATACCTGGTTCCCGTCTTTCCTTGCATAGGTAGGTAATCTGCAGCCACCTAGGGCGAACCGTACTGCACGACCCGAGAATGAGCCGGAAGACCATGCTCCGCAGACAGCACCGGAGCAAGCACCATCTTTAATCACCCCGGAGCAGAGCCTTGAGTGCTGGTCCGAACGCTTTGGAAGAGCGTCGGGCGTCTCATCTTTAACTACCTCAACAGGGCCTCCGTAGCCTGATGGACTTGGAATAGAAGCCAACTTTAACCCGGAGACATATTCATGGGAGTAATTGCATTAGAATATATTGCCTGAACTTTATATATTCTTCGGATTATTGCGCAATATAAATTGTGCATTGGTGACGTCATTGGCAGTTGGCGCGCCCAAAATCTGTACAAGATTAGCGCTACCAACCACCGGTGGTGTCTAGTAAACCCCGCTTCCGGTGTTGTATTTATCGAACTTTAAAATGTAATTATCGTTTAAAACGTAAGAAACTTTAGTTTTAGTTTTGTTAATTTTCATACCGTATCTCTCTGTTAGAACCGTTTCCATTTCATTAAGAGCAGCTTCTAACTCTTCCTTGCTAGACGCTAATACCGCTATATCATCTGCAAATCTAAGCATATCAATTTTTTGTCGCTGCATAGTAATTCCAAATGTCTTCCTGCATTTGACAGTATTCATTGCCTTTTCTATGTACAAGTTAAAAATCAATGGGGATAGGGCACATCCCTGTCTCACCCCTTTCCTAATGTTCACTTCTCTACGTTCCTGCTCTAATTCTATTACCGCTGTTTGCTCTTTGTATAAGCTATGTACTATTCGTCTATCCCTATAACTCATTCCAATCTTTTTGAGTACTTCAAACATTTTTTCCAATTTACATTGTCGAATGCTTTTTCCAGATCTACAAACCCTATATACATGCTTTCCCCCTTTTCTATTGTTTTCTCCATTATCACTCTCAGAGCTAAAATAGCCTCCCGTGTTCCCCTGTTTCGCCTAAACCCAAATTGGTCTTCTTCTAGTATTTCTTCAGCTCGTTTTTCCATTCGTCTTTGCACAATTCTAGTTAATATTTTTGACACGTGTGCTGTCAAACTTATTGTTCGAAAATTTACAAGTAAAAATTATATTTTATATTTTCAATTTTATTTTTCATTCCGTTGTGTCTTGTGGTGTGTGGATTATGTGCACTTGTTTTCTGGTTTTATTTCTAATAATTGAAAATTATATAACAGTATTTAAATACTGATTAATCCATATGAATTATATGATACCGTAAGTTTATATTTGTATTAATGTAAGTTAGAGTGTAATTAATTTACAAATATTAAAACTAATAGGCATAAACTGCTATACCCCCTGAAAGATGAATACATTTACGGAGTACCGAAAAGGACAGGACGAAATTTCAGTTTGGAATCATTTTTTGATTGAAAAAAACGGACAGGTTGCTAAATGTAAAAAGTGCGCGAAAGAAATAAAGTGTACAGAAGGATCCACAAGTGGCCTTCATACTCACTTAAAAACGATATACGGACTAAATCTTAAAAGGAAATGTGAATCCCCCCATGATGTCGAATCAAGTGTTTATAAACAGCCTAAATTGTTAATAACAAATTATTTTAAAAATAATAAAAACGAAAAACTTTCAGAAGTGCTTGCCCAAATGACAGCTCGCGATGGTTTGTCTTTTAATGTTTTTATAAAATTGTTTGACATAAGAGAAGACTTAAAGGCAAGAGGATTCAACGACATACCAAAATCTGCAGTCACTATTAGAAATATGGTACTTGAATATAGTAAAATTATTAAACAGTCTACAGTGCATGAAATTTTTAGACTGATATCTGAAGGTAAACGTTTCAGTATCACATTTGATGAATGGACATGTATTCGTAATCGGCGCTACATAGACATTAATGTACATTCTGTTGGTGGAACAATGTGAATATCGGATTAGTGCGCGCTTACGGATCCGTTCCAGCAGAAAAATGCTTATCTCTTGTAGAAGGAAAATTGAAAGATTTTAATTTAGATATATCTAAAGACATAGTTGGAGTAACTACTGACGGTGCGTCGGTTATGGTAAAATTAGGAAAAATTATAGAGGCTGAACATGAACAATGTATGGTACACTGCATAAATTTAGCAATTACTGATGTTTTGTATAAGTTAACTTTGAACCCGAGTGTGGATATTGATGTTGTAGAGCAAAATTATAATGATGACGATGTTAATGATGTTGACGATGACGATGATAACAATGACGACGATATCGACTAAGAAGATGGTAATGGAATTACTATAGAGTAAGATGCTAGTATTACTACAAGTAATATAAATATTAGACATACTGGTTTATCATCTCTAGTTTCAAAAATTCGGAAAGTAGTGAAAACATTTAAAAATTCACCTTCTAAAAATGATAAATATTTACAAAAGTACGTGAGAAAACAAGTAGATAAAGAAACAGCGCTAAAATTAGATTGTCAAACAAGATGAAACAGTATGTTATTTATGTTAGAAAAATTTGAAGAAATTAAATTTTGTATTCAAAAAGCGCTTATTGACATTAGTTCCGATATTCATTTTTCTGACGAAGGATTTAATTTATTATCTTCAATTATTGCTGCTCTTACTCCTGTAAAATTAACAGTAGATGCATTATGCCGAAAAGATGCGAATCTTTTGACGGATGACGCTTCTTTAACATTTATGTTAGATACTCTTTCCCAGCAAAAATATGCAATTGCATTAGAATTATTGGAAGCATTAAAATCACGAATTTTACTGTGACGAACTGAATTATCACAAATACTTCAGTTTCTGCAAAAGGGGTCACAAGATGTTGGTGAAGTATTTAAACGCATATCCAAATTTACAATCATTAAAAAAATTGTAAGCTTAACTAAACGGCTCACACATCTAGAAAATACAGAAGATATGGAAGTTGTGCAAGAAACATCCCTTCCAATATCTTCCCAAATTAGTAATGAAACAGTATTAGAATGTGACAAGGTAAACGTAAACGCATTAAAGAAAAAACTACAGGCAGCAATAGACGAAACACTAAATACTTCAACCGTGCCTGCGTTTAAAAAAATTTCAGGTCTGGAACAAAAAATAAAAGATGAAATTACTTTTTTTGAAAAAACAGGAACAAAAGGAACGTATTTACAAAATGTGTATGATTTCTTAATGACAATAGTGCCGACAAGTGTAGACTCAGAAAGAGCTTTTTCGGCGTCTGGTTATATTTGTTAACAAGTCAATATAACAACTGAGGTAAGTAAAAATATAACTAGTAAATTTTTTATTAATAATACCGGTTTTAATACCGGTATCCCGATATTTCAAATTTCAAATATCAAATACCGGTATTCAGATTTTAGTTCGGTATTATAAGCTCTAGTGGACATGTATACTTGTATTATTACTGTGTTTACCGGTTTAGATTCTAATCTAACCATGAGTACTCTTTCGTTCTTTTGTAAGTAATTTTCTACACAGTATCCTATCTTTTTCCGCATAACTATCCCCACACCCAAATTTCCTTCCTCTGCTCCTGTATGAATTACCTTGAAGTCTCCACTCCAAAAATCCCCCGCCTCTGGCCACCGAACTTCGCTGATCCCTACTATGTCTAGTGATAACCTATTCATTTCGATTTTTAGGTTCTCTAGGTTACCTACTTGCTTCATACTTCTAACATTCCACGCTCCGACTCTCAGAATGTTCCCGACTCTTATTTTTAACTTTCCGATCGCATCCTCCGAAGTAGTCCCCTCCCGGAGATCCGAATGGGGACTATTTTAACTCCTGAATCTTTTACCCCAGAGAATGCCATCATGTTTGTAACAATTTAAGTACGCTGTGTACTTGGGAGATAATGTGGTGGTTTCCCGTTGCCTTCCACATCGCGGTAGTGTGTCTTAGACTGCCATACCGACCCCTATGGTATCTGCCAAACTAAGTACCGAAAGAGCCGCTGCCCTCTTTCGGGGACCTGTCTTAGTCTGGTTCCTCACTAACGACCCTACTACTTTGGTTGGACCTGTAGTTTGGCTCTTTAGCTCATTAGAACACGCAAGCCATTTCAACTGTTCTAGTAATTTAGAACTTCGGCAAGGTGCAGGTCCATTCGAAATGGACATTGCTACTATTCAAACCAAAACTGTAACATAAATATTGTACGGTATTAAATTGACAAACATCTACTTAAATAGTTAGTACTTGTGTGACGTCGCGGATGATGAGGTCTATTTAGAAATTGCGAGCACTATAAACTATATATTTTACGAGAATCTGCATGCGAATGAATGTTTGTTAGAATGAGACTAAAATCGCTTCTCGACTTACTCTTGTGCTATCTAGACTAATTACATAATTTGCATGAAAATGAGCGTTTGTTAGTATATCTCCGTGTAAGAGTTTCCAAATTACCTTTAAGAATTGCAGAAGAAGCACATAAAAAGTATACGAATGGGCGTTTGTTAATATGTAAGAATACGCGCACTTTCAAAGCACGTTTACAGGATGCAGAATAATCACAAAATTGCATGTGAATGAACTTTTGTTAATATAGGACCGAATATGGATTTTCGGCTTACTTTCATAAGATGTGGAATAAGCAAATAAAATGTCTTTAAATGGTTGTGTGTTAGTACGTGAAAGTATATGAACTTTCAATGCACATTTATGGACTGCAGAATAATTACATAAGAAACGCGTGAATGGTCGTTCGTTAGTATGTGAGGCATACATCAAACCATTTTTATCGCGTGCAAAATAAATATATAAATTGCATGCTACAATAGTTTGCTTGCAAATTTGTTTTTTGTGATACAAAAGTCATACAAATCGACAGTCTTTAGAAATGTGTGTCCGTACAAATATCACATTTCAATTATGCTCTACTTTTGCATGGGCTTGCTTATATGTTCATAAAAGCATTTTCTTTTAATACCAAACATATTCTGTTAGATAAATACAACAAACTATACACTACACATTCTTATCCAAATTAGTTGTCAAGGGTATCGTTTAGATGAGCTTGTTGAAAGCACAAACACAAACAAGAAGTAGCATTATTTTATTGATAGCGTGGCTTAAATAGCAATCTCGTGCTTTTGGTAGGTACTAATTATTTTTAAATATCACGAACAAGTGAATTATTTTTATTTGAATTACAAAGTTTCAAAACTAATTAAAAATGTGAGTTTAGTAATACGATTTAAGCTTTTTTAATTTAGATTATTATACCATCATTAGGTACCATAAGAAAAACTATTGTGTTGTAAATTTTGGATAATATTTCTCAACAACTCAGAAGCAGATTTCAAAACTTCCTTGAATTAAAATACGTCGAATTATGTAATTATAACAACTATAATAAAGCCCGTTTTCAGGAAGAAGCGTTTAATAGTTTAAAACATAATTATGCAAATTTGTTTGACATTGTGGCATTAAATTCACAGCTAAGTGTTTTATACAACACTCAGAAGTCAATAATCAAAAAAACACCGTTAAATATGCTACGTTTTCTTAAAGAAATTGATTTGATAGAGTCCTAAAGTGAAGTCTCTAAATTGTGTCAACTTGTTTTTAACAATTCCGGCACAAGTTCTTCGGTTGAACGCAGTTTTTCTACATTAAAACGCATTAAAACCTTTATCAGAAATTCAACTGGTGAAGAAAGACTATTCCATTTAGCTGTGTTGTCTGTAGAAGAAGAATGTATTTGTAGCTTGCTACAAAATCCAAGATTTTATGATGATGTAATAAACAGGTTAGCACAGGTTAATAGAAGAATAGAAGTGCATTATCAATAAAATATTGAATAAGAGCCAAAGAAAAAAGTGCGTCGTCAACACTGTATATAATGTTTAAGTGTGTGTATATTCGTGTGTCTTATTGTTTATAGTTATTAATACTTAGTTTGTTTTAGTGCTTGGTTATTATTTTTTTAACCAAAAATGTCTTTCTAATATTTTTAAAATAAGATGATTTAGTTTTACTTCGAATAATAAATGGATTTCAAAGATTTATCTTTGTTAATGTGAGTGCAATTCTTAAAAGTGGAAAAATAAAAAAACAATGTGGTCCTCCTCACATTTTAACAGCTAGCTCTTAATGCAAAATTCCCAGAATAATTTATTGGTTGTATTTTAGCATATTTTTTAAAAAGGTTGGTTCAATTCTAAATGAAAGTTTATTGACATCAAGGGTTTTAAATAACTTTTTAGGTAATTTAAAAATTCAAAATGATACAAACATTAATAATATATAAATCAGCAAAACTAATTATTTCAAATCCAAAGAAATAAAGCAGTATGCTGTAATACACCTCCAAAACAGCACAGTTTCTTATATCTACTTTTTTGCTTCTAAACACAAAGCTCAAGCCTCTTAAGTTACACATAGTCACACACGCACCACAAATGTACGCTTGTCACACACACGCGCGCGCGCAACACATACACGCGCACACCCACACACACACACACACTGGGTCTCTTTCAAAATGCGGAAAATGGAATTTACTTATGTTAAAAGAAGAGGAGTGTTAAAAATCTAGGATTCAAAAAGAGATAGAATTAAGTAGGATAAGTGCCAACTTGAAGCGCTTCCCACTAAAAAATCTCACGGCACGCCACTGAGGACAAACAAGCTTGGGATTACAAATTCACCAATAAAACGTGTGATAAACCTTTATATACTATTTGTAGTAGGTATTGAGTTTAAACTTTCAAAAGTAAATGTAATTATTTTAAAAAATAATGTATGGTAAGTAAAAAATTCAAGTTGCTTGTGTATTTATTATAATAAAGCAATATAAAACCTGATGTAATAATAAATATTCACCAAGTTGTGGTACCATAATAAAAAATATACCAATTAAATAAAATTAGCGTTCTCTACATTTCAATTATACTGTATTCGAAAATAAAATAACTCATATATTAATGAACCCGTAAGTGTATGACCACATCATACACTTAACTATTGTCAAAATTCTTTTCAATTTACACATTGATATAAACATGCATCACTTAATTTAAAAATTTTTTAGTAATTTAAAGATATATTCGAAGTAAGTTTTCTAAGAACTTTATTTCCAAAACAGAGAATGAGTTGTCTTCAACTGCTTCTAAGCCACATCGTTCTTTGTTGCTCTACGACTGTCCATTACACAATCTAAACTATAAAGATATTCTTACATTTTGTGTAATTCCATATTTTTGTACGCAAGCAAAACTTTTATGGCTTTTTGAAAATTATTTCAAAGCGTTTTATACAGTTTTAGCTAAAATTCTCAAAAAGAGCTTCTCAACGATTGCAGTTGTAGTAGTAGTAGTAGTAGTATCTTTATTATTATTATTACTATAAATACAAAAACAATCAATATAAAATATGATTGATATAATTCAATAAACCCTAGCGAGATTTAGGCTATAGAGCCCACTCTTACACCTAACTAGGGACATATACATATATACATATATATATATATACATATACACACATATATATACATACATATACATATATATATATATATATATATATATATATATATATATATTGTAATGTCAGTGGGAGGTACAAGGCTTCTAAGGGTAGATTTGTGTTAAGAAGGGTGTATGCCAAATAAAATGATCCATATATCAGATCCCGTAATTCAAAAACTATGTTTTGCCGTACTTTACATATGCTAAAGTATTTACCATGTTAGTTTGAAACGTATGTGCCAAAAGGTAAACTAAATGACTTGATGACGTTGATAAAATGCACAGTGCTCAAGGTTTTATACTGAGTTGAAATTTAATAGGCCATTGAAAGTACATTTGCCGTCCGAAAACCGGATGCGTCTACGGATGTCTACTATCAACCACGCATCCAGGTCATGTGTGAATTATTTTGGCTTTTTATTTAAATAGAATCAACTTTTGGACGAATTTGTAAATTCAAAATTATAAGTTAATAGCAGTACAAAATGTAATTGGAGAATTGTGAATATTTAGGACCAATGATAGAATTTAGGAAAGTGTAAAAAGACAATAGTGATGGTATTTGTGACACCAAATAAAAGAGAAATTGTTATTGGATATTTTTATGTATGTGAAATGTAATTAAGTAAGCTAGATTTGTTGTGCTTATCGCCTTGGAGAGTAAACAAGAGGAATCTTTTTCGACTAAAATTTGTATAAAGACGTGTTTTGATAAACCTGCGTTAAAATTGTAAAATATTTTGAAAAAAATAAATGTGTTTGTATTTGAAAAGAGTCTAATTTATTAAAGTGGAGTTACTAGAAGCATCGGGGGTTAATAAAGTATAACGACGACGAGTTAAAGTGAAAAGTGGTGTTGGTGAAATTACGAAGCGGCGAAAAGTAAGATTGGATTTGGAACGGAGTTGATAAGGCAGAAGGCATCGGTGAAGAAGTGTTAGCGTGAATAAGTTTGGATTGGTTTGGTTAAGGAATTACGGTTAATGGGAATAAGATTGGAGTGATTTGGATAGAGATTTATAGATAGCGGGTCATTGAGCGGTTTAAGATAAGGAGAATAGGTTTGGATTGAGCGGAACGAGACTGGATTTGGATTGAGCTGAACGAGAAATTAGATTTGGAGTGAGCGAGTGGAGAGCAGCGATTAGAAGAATTAAAGGCAACGGAGAAAGAAACACGGAAGAATTAGCGCAGGGGAAGTAATTTAAACGGTTAGTCAAAATTCTAAATTCGGGTTATTCATTTCAGATTTGGGGTTATCAAAATTGTACTAAGACACCTGGAGTAGATACAGAAAGTTTCAAAGTGATTGTGAGTCCATGTTAAGACGCATACGGCGACTAAGATCGTGAGCCAGCAGCATTAAAAAGGGCATCAGCGAAGTATAATTCATGTAATATTCATGTAATATTCATGTAATATCATAAAACGTCAAAAGTCAGAAATTGTGTATATTAATTAATTTGGCACCAAGCTACGTTGATCAGTAAAAATTTGGCATATACAGTAGTAAAATCTCATAAAAGTAGTAAAACAAAAGATAGTGCAGTTTGGTTGGGCATTGCACATCTACTTACCATCGAACCCACGGTAAGTAGGTGGACACCCTGAGAAAAGAGTTCATATAGTCGAGGCATAATAGTAATAAACATTTTGATTAAAGAACCAACCAAACGTTGCACATTATATAAAGATCATTCATTTAATAAGACAAGGGGCGACGAAAAAAGAGTAAATTAATTCATTAATTAAATATAATAAATAAATAAAAAGGGGGGGGGGGGTAGTCAGAAGAATATATATATATATATATATATACATACATACACACATATATACACACACACACACATACATGCACAAACATACACATACACACATATATACATATTCATAAATACACATACACATAAATGAATGTATAAAGAAATGCATACTTACACATATACGTACACATACATTTATTCATGTATTGGGCCTTAAATCTTTAAAAAATCTAAATATTTATTAATAATTTGAAAGCAGGTACTCGCAATATCCTTTTTTGAATTTAATTAATGTAGGAAAGGCTTTTATATTATCGGGAATAGAATTCCAAAGGATTGAAGCAGATACAACAAAAGATGAACGAAACATTTCAGTATGGTGTATGGGAATAGTTAGAGTATGATAATTTCTTGTGTTATGATGTCCTAGTGATAAAGGAGCAAATTTTGAACTTAAATATAATGGGCCAAGATTATGAAGTAATTTATAGAGCATAATAGCAATATGTAATTGACGTTGTTCATTTAATTTTAACCATGATAATTGTTTAAAGAGGGGTGTTATATGATCACGACGTTTAGCATTGTAGATAAATCTAACACAACTATTTTGTGTCCTTTGTAACCGACTGCTATTAACTAAGGGTAAATAATGGTATACAATATCACAATAGTCAAATGAAGGCTGTATGAGAGATCGGACAAGGCGAACCTTAAGATTGAAAGGAAGAAAACGCTTTACTCGGTTTAGTGAATGAAGTGAAGCAAAAACTTTTTGGCATATATAGGTAGTATGGTTTTTCCAAGATAAACTAGGATCGATTATCACACCAAGATTTTTAACTGAAGAAAAAAGTGTTATAGTTGCATTGTTTATTTCTAATTTAGGAATATTTAATAAATTAATTTTGCTTAATAACTTACGGCTGCCTAATAAAATTGCCTGACATTTAGATGGATTTATTGAAAGTTGGTTATCTTCACCCCAAGATTGAATTTTAGCAAGATCAGCATTAAGATTAGCTACAGCAAGTGTAAGATCATTAGCATAACAATGATAGTAAATTTGTATATCGTCAGTGTAACAATGATATTTACTAAATTGCAGAATTTGAGGAAAATCTTGAATATATAATGAAAACAAAATTGGGCCAAGTATACTTCCTTGTGGGACTCCTGCCTGTAAGTTAGCCCAGGTAGACCAACGATCACGTTCTTCTGTAACAACACGCTGCTTACGATCTATTAAATATGAATGAATCCACATAATTGCGTTGTCTGAAAAATTATTAAGTACTTTTAGCTTGGCTAGTAGTATTTTAAAATTTACATTATTAAAGGCCGAACTAAAATCTAGTAGTACAAGGATCGTGAGTTGTTTATTATCCATTGCTTTTTTGCATTATCAATTACTCGAATTAGAGCCGAAGATGTATTATGATTCTTTCGAAAACCAGATTGAAATTAATGAATATTGGAATTCAAGAAATCAGATATTTGATCCAATGCTATATATTCAATGGCTTTAGATAAAGTAGGAAGAATGCTAATGGGACGATAATCAGATGGGCAAGATGGTAATGATTTTTTAGGCAAAGGCCTAACTAATGCTTGTTTCCAACATTTAGGAAATGTGTTGGTACAGAAAGATTGATTAATAATAGAAACAATTGTATCTAGTGCCGAAGGGAGTATTAGCAAGAGCATTGATTTAGATATTTCATCAAATCCTGTAGCACTTGATTTTATGCGTAAAATGGATTTAGAAACTGTATCACCATCAATAGTACGGAAGGTGAATTCTGGACAAACAGGAGTATTAAAATTGGTTATGTTTTGAATATTATTTTCAATACGATGGTGGTCAATATTGTTGATTGAAACAAAATGATCATTGAGGTCATTTAAATCAAGAAATATTATAATTCGAGTAGGAATTTTACCTACACCAAAAGATTTTAGTTCCTTCCAAGTTTTTGCACAATTTAGATTTGGTGATAAGGGATATAGGTAACGTATTTTTGAGTTTCTAATGAGTTGCTTTGTTTTGTTACGTAAAAACTTATAATGCCTATGATTTTCAACGGAGGGTAAATGTTTAAAATTCTGTGCTGCAACATCTCTCATGCGTCTAATTTCTTGTATTTGATTAGTTAGCCAGGGAGCTTTAGGTTTGGTTATACGTATGGTTTTAAATGGGGCATGAGAATCAAAAAGATCATTAACAAACGTATTAAATTTTTGGAGTTTGGAATCAACATTAAGGAAATTATTTATATCATTCCAAGGAATCATATTAGAAGCGTTTTTAAAATTTTGAATATCCATATGCTCAAAATCTCTGCATCTTTTACGTTTTTGAATAAATTTAGGCGGTTTCATAGTATAAGAAACGTAAATAAGGTCATGTTTAGAAATGTCAAGAACGGGTATTTGACCAAAAGAAACGGCTTTATCTTTAATGGAAACTATAATATGGTATATACGAGAATGAACTTCCCGAAGAGGAGTTACTAGATGGTGCGTTGCAGAAAGGGGTAATATATGTAGATTACAAGAAGATGTAATCGTTTTTAATTGGATAACATCACTTGTATCGTTATTTAGATTTATATTAAAATCACCTAGTATAATTACATCATTATAGGAAGGGAAGTATTCATACAATGCATCTTCAATGTCGGTTAAGTAACCAGTATTTGGTGGACGATATACAACACCAATTAAAATTTTTTGATTATTAAAAGAAATTTCTACAAATAAATATTCGGGTCTGGACCGGTATACAGATTGTGACGAGGTTATTATTTTAGTTTTTAAATCATCTCTTACAAATAGTGCTACGCCACCTCCACGTTGTTGCACGCGATCATTCCTTAGCAAATAGTAGCCATGTAAATTAACAAGTCCGTTATGAAGAGAAGGATTTAAGCCAGGTTTCTGGTACTGCGATACAATGTGAATCACTGGAATCAAATATTTTAGTAAAATTGTCGAATTTGCTCAGTAGTGATTCTGAATTTACATGGCAACAATGGAAAGCTCTTGGATATTTATGTAAAGCTTGTTTGATACGATTGGAGGTAGATGGAATATTAGGTAATGATGAATGAGTGTTATTGCCAATATCAATGCTATCAAGAGTATTTGTATCAATATTACATAAATCAAAAAAGCAATCAGCCATTGAGTATTATTAAATTAAACAAAAAGATAAAGGATTTCTGAAAGATAAAAGCCCATCATTTATCATCAAATATAAAACTGCAGTCACACAAAAAGAAATATATAATAACAGATACAAAACTAAGTATAGATGACTATTTTTATAAAATACGAAATTTAAATTGCAAACAAAAACAAATTGAAATTTTATATAAGTACTACATACAAAATAATCCTGCATGGTAATTCAAATAAAGATTAAATAAACCAAAATAAAGATTAAAAATTGTTCGGTAACAATAATATAAAATAACTTTATTGCATATGCTTTACCACTGCTATTCTTTTAAGTTCATTGAGTGATTTAATCTTCCAAATTTTATTATCAAATTTTATACAAATTATACCACTGGAGGTCCAAGTATTACGGTTGCCTATTTTATTTGTAGCTTCTTTTAATAATATAGAACGTTGTTTTGTTAAATCTTCTTTAATTACGACATTACTTCCTTTGAGTTTCATTTTGTTTCTATAAACGATATCCTTTACTGAGCGATTTAAAAATTTTACTATAACAGACCGGTTCATTCCTTTTTTATAGTTGGGTAAACGATGACAGTAATCGATATCTTGTGAATTGATGTTTATACCTAATTTATCAGAACACATTTTTTGTATCACCTGTTGTGTGTTTTCATTAGGAAATTCTTCTATTCCAAAAAATCGTAAATTATTTAATCTTGAATATTGTTCTAGTGAATCGTATTTTTCAACAAGCTCATCAATTTTCTTCTGTGCGTCGTCTAATCTGTTTTGCATAATATTAACTTCTTGACGTATGGCATTAGTACTTTCTTCAACTAAACAACGTACTTGTTCACTTATTTGACTGACTATATTATTGATAAAACTAGGTGAATTTAGAATTTTTTCTACTATACGCTGAACCATCGCATCTTCTTTATCCGTAGATCGTTGTGTTGCTTTGGATTACATTTCACGGTCACTAATTATTCACTTAATTTTACCTTTTTGGTATATGTTGGACACATATTTTTAGGTATCACCACAAGCTAAGTCATTGATTTGGAGTACACTTTCCAAACCCATTTCTAGAATTTTTAATACGTGAATGGATATGAATTTTTAAGTTACTTTTATGAGATGCAGCATAACCATACAAATTGCATGCAAATTGAGGATCATTAGTGTGATATCGCCACGACGTGACAAATTGCTATTACGATATGTAAAATAATTACATAAATTGCATGGAAATTAATGTACATTAGTATTAGTATGGGAACGCATATGCTTTTGTAAAGAAAACTTGTGTGAAGCAGAATAATTACATAAATCGCATGCAAATGGACGATCGTTAGTATGGGTCCGTGTATGAGTTTTGAAATTACATTTACGAAATGTAGTATAATTACATAAATTACATGCAAAAGGTTGATCATTAGTATGAGACCGCATGTGAATTATCAATTGACTTTTATAAACTGTAGCATAATTACATAAATTGCATGCAAATGGACGATCATTAATATGGGACAACAGATGAGTTTTCAAACGATTTTTACAAGATGCAGCATAATTGCATAAATTACATCCAAATGGACGATCATTAGTATGAGTCCGCATATGAATTTTCAAATAGCTTTTAAAAGATGCAACGTAATTGCATAAATTGCATGCAAATGGACGATCATTAGTATGGGTCTGCACATGAATTTTCAAATAGCTTTTAAAAGATGCAACATAATTGCATAAATTGCATGCAAATGGGCGATCGTTAATATGCAACCGCATATGATTTTTTAATACATCTTTACGAGTTGCAGAATAATTACATAAACTGCAAGGAAAGGGACGATTATTAGTATGAGTCTGCATATGAATTATCAAATTACTTTTAAAAGATGCAACATAATTACATAAATTGCATGCAAATGGACGGTCATTAGTATGGGTCCGCATATGAATTTTCAAATAACTTTTAAAAGATGTAACATAATTGCATAAATTGCATACAAGTGGACGATCATTAGTATGGGATCGCATATGAATTATCAGTGTATTTTTAATTGATGTTGAATAAGCACATGAAAAGCACGTAAATGAGCGTTCGCTAGTATGTGAGGACATATTTAATGTGTTTTTATGGGATGGAGAGTAGTTACATAAAATACATGCCTCAGATGTTCTTTATTATGTGACCGTTTACTCCAATTGTTATTTTATTTTTGGTGGTACAAAAATCGCGCACTGAATTGTTTTTGAGGACGAGATCGCATACGTGATGCACAATAATCACAAATTGTCTGTCCAAAAAACGTATTTCAATTATCTTCTACTATTACGTCCACCTAATTAAATGCAATAGATTCTACAAATTACTTCATTCCAAAAATAACTACTGATCGCCTCGTTTACATGAACTTGTCAACCATAGAATATCTAACTCTAATTTAATCTGTTACCTCATGAAAAAGTGCTAAAATATTGCGGCTCTTGTAATTCCCGCTATCATATAGAGTGTATTAGTGTTAGTGAAAAGAATTATGAAGCCATCATGATCCTAGGTGATTTAGTTAGTTGGTTTTGTACAAAATGCAAGAAGTTCCTGAAAAGTGTTATATCAGCAACAAACAAGAATGCTTACATAAATTCTGACATTGATGCCAACTTAAAGCAAATCAATGATAAACTGGACAAAATCTATACTTGCACTAATCTCATACAGGACAATATCAATGCAAAAACATATTCGGAAGCAGTTACTCAAAAACGCATTAAAAATATTACAGCGGTCAGAAGTTACTAAAAAAGATGTGCAAGATAAAGTCAACCCTAGCAAAGCACAAGCAGGAATTTTAGCAATTAAAACAATAAACAAAGAAAGGATATTAATAAAATGCGGTGATGTAAATGCTACAATGAGACTGAAAGAAATAATAGAACATAATTTGGAAAATCATTGTAATATAACTCTAACTAAAATGAAAAACCCTAGACTAGTTATAAAAGGATTAGACAAGAACTATAATACAGAAGAGCTAATGGAAGACCTAACTGCACTCAATTATTACATAAACAAAGAAGATGAAATAAAGGTAGTACACAGTCGGCAACTAAAAAATAATAAGTGGATAATTTATTTTGAAGCTACAGGTTCGACATATCAAAAAATTGTAAATCAAGAAGTTAACATTGGGTGGTCATCAAGAAAAATAATGGAAGATCTAAACATTATGAAATGTTTCAATTGTAAGCTATATAACCACAAAACAAGAGACTGCAAAAACCATGTCGTGTGTTCAGATTGTGCAGGAAATCACAGAACCGATTGCTGTAAAAATTCAAAAGATGCAAAAAAATGTACAAACTGCTTACACATTACAACAAAATTTAACATTGTAGATAGAGACATACATCATTCAGCAGATAGTGAAGAATGCCCTACTTATTTAAGAAGAGTACAAACCACTCGTGAACAAATGAACTATAAAATGGTAAGTTTATGAATCAATTTATAAGAGACTATGATAGTGTTAGAATTAAAACAAAAATCATAAACAATATCGAAAACTATCAACGCAACTTAGATTATAAAGGTAAGAATAGATTCTTAAGTATACTACACCAAAATATTCGTTGCATAACAAAAAACTTTGATGAGTTTCTGGACCATTTCGAATGGACCTGCACCTTGCCGAAGTTCTAAATTACTAGGACAGGTGAAATGGCTTGAGTGTTCTAATGAGCTAAAGAGCCAAACTACAGATCCAACCAAAGTAGTAGGGTCGTTAGTGAGGAACCAGACTAAGACAGGTCCCCCGAAAGAGGGCAACGGCTCTATCGGTACTTAGATTGGCAAAGACCATAGGGGTCGGTATGGCAATCTAAGACACACTACCGCGATGTAAAAGGCAACGGGAAACCACCACATTATCTCCCAAGTACACAGCGTACTTAAATTGTAAAAAACATGATGGCATTCTCTGAGGTAAGAGATTCCGGAGATAAAATAGTCCCCCATTCGGATCTCCGGGAGGGGACTACTTCGGAGTTCTTAAGCTTCTTTGGGAATTAAACCACTCATAGTTTTTAAAATGATCTTTATTTACATTTCGATCCATAAAGATCATTTTAAAAACTATGAGTGGTTTAATTTCCAAAGAAGCTTAAGAAGAATGCTAAACAAACCACAACAAACATACAGGGAGTATTGACTACTTCGGAGGATGCGATCGGAAAGTTAAAAATAAGAGTCGGGAACATTCTGCAAGTCGGAGCGTGGAATGTTAGAAGTACGAAGCAAGTAGGTAAGCTAGAGAACCTAAAAATCGAAATGAATAGGTTATCACTAGACATAGTAGGGATCAGCGAAGTTCAGTGGTCAGAGGCGGGGGATTTTTGGAGTGGAGACTTCAGGATAATTCATACAGGAGAAGAGGAAGGAAATTTGGGTGTGGGGATAGTTATGCGGAAAAAGATAGGATACTGTGTAGAAAACTACTTACAAAAGAACGAAAGAGTACTCATGGTTAGATTAGAATCTAAACCGGTAAACACAGTAATAATACAGGTATACATGCCCACCTCTAGCTACAGTGACAAAGAGGTAAAAATCATCTACAAAGATATCGAAGACATATTAAGATACGTAAAAGGACATGAAAATTTAATAATTACGGGGGATTTTAATGCCGTGGTAGGTGAGGGTAAAGAAGGAGCGGTAGTAGGTTTATTTGATTTAGGCACGAGAAACGACAGGGGAAATAGGTTGGTAGAATTTTGCGACAACAACAATTTAATCATCACAAACACATTATTTCAACATCATGCTAGAAGACGATATACGTGGAAGACGCTAGGAGATATAGGAAGATATCAAATGGAGTACATTCTTGTTAGACAACGGTTTAGGAATCAAGTAAAAGACTGTAGAAGCTACCCAGAAGCAGATATAGATACTGACTACAACATCGTAATTATGAAGGCCGCACTTAAATTTAAGAATGTGAAAAAAAGAAACGAAAAAAGGCACTTGGACTTAGAGAAACTAAAAGATAAAGATATTCAAGAAAGATTCGAACAAAAGTCAAATGAATTGCTCAAAGATATCGGGAAAATATCTGATACTAAGGAAGTAGAAACAGAATGGAATAACATTAAATCCAGCCTAGACATGGCGGCCAGAGATATTCTGGGGTATACACAAAAAGAAAATAAGAAACCATGGATAAAAAAGAATATGCAGGAAAGCTAAAGAACAATGGATTGATGAAAAGTGCAAAGAGGTACAAACGAAGATGGAAATAGGAAAGACAGACGAAGCATACAAATTAATTAGAATGAATTTTAGGGATACAAAACCGTGTAGCAAAAATATAAGGGACGCACAAGGAAACGTCATCATAGAAAACGTAGAGAAAGTGGGTAGATGGCAAGAATATATAGGGAATTTATATGCAGGAGAGGAACTAACTGCATTAGAACAGGAATCAGACATTGAAAATGATAACCTGGGATATCCTATACTTAGAGATGAGTTTGTATTAGCATTAAAGAGTCTGAAAAATGGTAAGGCGCCAGGTACAGATAAGGTGCAAGCAGAAACTATAAAAGCCGCTGGACAAGCAGTAACAGAACGTCTCTTCCAACTTGTAAGTTATATGTATGAGACAGGCGAGATACCCAAAGATTTCAAACGTAGCATCATAGTAACTATGCCAAAAAAAAAGGCGCGGATAGATGTGAAAATTTTCGAACAATAAGTTTGACAGCACACGTATCAAAAATATTAACTGGAATTGTGCAAAGACGAATGGAAAAACAGGCGGAAGAAATACTAAGAGAAGACCAATTTGGGTTTAGGCGAAACAGGGGAACACGGGAGGCTATTTTAGTTCTGAGAGTGATAATGAAGAAAACAATAGAAAAAGGGGAAAGCGTGTATATAGGGTTTGTAGATCTGGAAAAAGCATTCGACAATGTCAAATGGAAAAAAATGTTTGAAATACTCAAAAAGATTGGAATGAGTTATAGGGATAGACAAATAGTACATAGCTTATACAAAGAGCAAACAGCAGTAATAGAATTAGAACAGGAACGTAGAGAAGTAAACATTAGGAAAGGTGTGAGACGGAGATGTGCCCTATCCCCATTGATTTTTAACTTGTACATAGAAGAGGCAATGAAAACTGTCAAATACAGGAAGATATTTGGAATTACTATGCAGGGACAAAAATATGCTTAGATTTGCAGATGATATAGCGGTATTAGCATCTAACAAGAAAGAGTTAGAAGCTGCTGTTAACGAAATGGAAACTGTTCTAACAGAGAGATACGGTATGAAAATTAATCAAATTCTAGTATGCAAAGGTGGAGAGAATAAATCAAAAACAAGAATACAAGTATGTAACACGAACTTACAAGAGGTTAAGGATTTCTGCTACCTAGGTAGCCAAATAACGCAAGATGGGAAAAGCACAAAATATATAAAACAAAGAATAGCGCAAGGTCGTGCTGCATTTAACAAGAAAAAGCAACTACTGCGCTCAAAGACCACAAACATAGAAACAAGGAAAAGATTGCTTAAAACATATGTGTGGAGCACAGCACTGTGCGGCTGTGAAGCCTGGACAGTAGGAGAAGCGGACAAGAAAAGGGTAGAAATCTTTGAAATGTGGTGCGACAGACGTATGATGAAGATATCATGGACAGACAAAGTTAAGAACGAAGAGGTACTAAAAATGGAAGGGGAAGAAAGAAATATGAGGAAAACGGTAAAAAATAGGAGAGATAGGATGATAGGCCACATACTACGGCATGAGGGAATAGTGCGGAATATATTAGAAGCAGAGATAGGAAAAAAGAGAAGAAGAGGCAGACCTAGGTTAGACGACTGCACACAGACAGTAAAAGATGTAGGCTGCAGGAATTTCAGGGAGATGTGTAGGCTAGCCCAGAATAGAAATCAATGGAGGTACGCATCCAACCAATCCCAAAATGGATAAACTACTGACAAAAAAATAACTGTGCTTAAACATGATGATTATTATAAGGAACCACAAGAATTGGTTGGGCAATATTCTCGAATAATGTTAAGTGTGTGAAAGGATTTACTGGAAAACCTTTATTTCGGCAAATGTCTAAGTGTTGGGGGATCTTGGTAGCAACAGGTTGCTTAACCCCCTTTACTGAATCTCGGTGAAATAGGGCATAAAATTAGAAAACAATAGAAGGGGAACGAGCTGTATACACATGTTGTGTGAGAATTTCAGGGAACTATGTAGGCTAGCTCAGAATATAAATAAGTGCAGGTACGTGTCCAACCAGTTTTGAGACGAAAACCTAATGACGAAAAAATAAGCGCAGATAAATCTGATGATTAGTATAAACTAGTTGTTGGTTGCGAAATATCTGCAACTAATGTTGACTGCGAAAAGATATATTGGAAAATATATTAAATCGGTAAATGGTTAAGTGTTGAGGGAACTTAGCTGCCGCAGGCTGCTTACCTCCCTTCACAACCTTACATGTGATTTTCCAATGCTACTACATGAGCTACTTCATTGGTACTACTAGGTACTACAGGTACTACATTGGCCAGGAAGTGAGTTTTTTTTACCTGGGAAATTTGGAAATTTGCCGAACCCTTGCTGTTCGAAGCAAGGTGGGGATCTTTAACGTGCGTGACAACACTCACACACGGGACCTCCATTTTACCTCTCATCCGAACGAGGGTGTATTTTTGTGAAAAATGCTCGCCCAACATTTTTCAAGCGGACCGTGTCGGGATTGGAACCCGGGACCTTGGGCGTAGAAGTCACACACATACCACTACGCTACGGAGCCGCCTTTCTCCCTTCACAACCGTTTATTTACATTTTCAATGCTCCACCCGTAGGTTCTACATTGGCCAGGAGGCGAGTTTTTTGTTGCCTGGAAATTTAGAATTTTGCCGAACCCTTGCTGTTCCAGGCAAGGTAGGGATCTTTAACGTGCGTGACAACACTCACACACGGGACCTCCATTTAACCTCTCATCCGAACGAGGGCGTAATTTTTGTGAAAAATGCTCACCTGCCACTTTTCAAGCAGTCGGCCGTGTCGGGATTTGAACCCGGGACCTTGGGATCCGTAGTCTTACGCTTACTACATTAATCCACGGCGACACCTATTCCCTTCACAACCACTGAATGTCGGAGAAATAGGGTATATAATTGTAAAACAATAGAAGGTGACCGAACGGCATCTAACAAAAAAGAACAGCGCCTATGAGGAAAGACAACAAACATAGAACAAGAAGAAAATTGTTGAAAGCATATGTGTGGAGCACAGCACAGTATGCCTATGAAATACGGGCAGTCTGAAACGCAGACAGAAAAACGGTAGCAACCTTTTGAAATGCTGTGCTTCAGATGTACTTGTATGAGGATGGTAGCATGGACGGACAAAGATAATAACAAATAGGTTATAAAAATAGTAGGGGAACAAGGATATCTGGGGAAAAAGATAAGAGAAATAGAAGGGCAGAATACGTTCCAAGGGATTTTTGGGGAATAGTATAGAATATATTACAATCAGAGATAGGAAAAAAGAGGTAGATGTTGACCTAGATCATATAGTTATAGATGCAGACTGTGCAAATTTCAGGGAAATGTGTAGGTTAGTTCAGAATAGGAAACATTGATGGTACGCGTCTAACCAGGTCCAGGACTGAAGACCTAATGATGATGATGATGAGTTTCTGGCATTTTTAAGTCAGTTCAAAAGCAATTTTGATATTATAGTGTTAACAGAAACATGGAATATAATAGATATCAACCTCTTTCAAATATACGGATATGAATTAATTTATAACCAGAGCCATTTTAACCAAACTGACGGTGTGGTGGTATACATCAAAAGTATACATCAATCAAAAAACAGTAATAGTTCAAAAAAACAATACCAACATTATTTACATCAATATTAGGCATCAAAATAAAACTATTAACATTGGAGCAAATATATAGACCACCTTCAACTTGCATCAGTCAATTCATAGATGATGTATATCAGTATTTAATAGCATCCAAAAATGTAGATTATAAGTTTATAGTAGGAGATATTAATATAGATATTTTAGCTGACAATGATTCGTGTAACGAATATCTTAATGTTCTTAGTGAACAAGGATTTGAATCATTAATAAATAACTATACAAGAATCGACAAGCAACAGGACTTGTATTGACCACATCTTTGTGAAAAGCAACTATGGATTAGAAAAGTTCGACCCAGCAATACTACAAACAAATTTAACTGACCACTTCACTACAGTAAACATTTTTACAGTACTCAAAAAAATGGGAGTTGTAAACCCTGCCCTAAATTCATAAGCGAAATGTGAAACCAAGCTAAAGAAATACATATCACTAGAAAAAATTATGAGTATGAACGTGGACGATGCGACAAATCATTTCATTGAGCAAATACAACACGCCATCACTAAATCAACAACACAGGTAAAGATTGCAAAAAAGTGAAATAAAAAGAAAAGAATGGATCACAGAAGGACTAGTCAAAGCAACCATTACTAAACAAGCACTTTATAATGTATGGATGCAGAATATCAACGATGAATTAAAAAAAAGTAATTATATAAAGTACCGCAATATGCTCAATACACTTATAAAAAAAACAAAATACAGTTACTATAGAGAAAAAATAGATAAATACTCAGACTGCAAAAATTTATGGAACACTTTTAACAGAATAGTACAAAAAAGAAAAAACAACAAGGATATCAAAGAAATTATAACCGCAACTGGACAAAAACTAACTTCTGAAGCCCAAATTGCATGCGAACTAAATATGCACTTTACCAAAATAGGACAAAAGTTGGCAAACAAGATCAACAAGTTTCAGATAAAATCAAATTTTAAACAGAAAAAAAACCCTAATACAATATTCCTACGTCCAATCAACGAAAACGAAGTCGTAAAGTATATAACGGAGCTAAAGGAAAATAAAGCGCCAGGGATCGACGGCATCACACCAAAAATAATTGAAAACATTAAACATATAATAACACCGACATTAACAACAATAATCAACAAAATACTGGAATCCGGAAAATGCCCAGACGAATTCAAAAAGGCAGTAATTATACCCGTACATAAAGATGGCGATAAAAATAATCCAGAAAATTATAGACCAATTTCAGTAATATCAAGTATAAGTAAAATATTGGAAAAAATCTTAAAAGACAGACTAACA
The DNA here is from genome assembly GCA_036346225.1 of Platerodrilus igneus. Taxonomy (NCBI): domain Eukaryota; kingdom Metazoa; phylum Arthropoda; class Insecta; order Coleoptera; family Lycidae; genus Platerodrilus; species Platerodrilus igneus. Next base: position 2,828,956 of record JARFIW010000921.1, read on the forward strand.
AATTTTCTAAATAAGTACAATCTAATATCTTCAAATCAATATGGTTTCCGTGATAACAAATCAACACAAGATGCACTAATTGAATTAGTAAGCAGAATACAAAATTCCTTGGACACAAACCAACGATCCCTTTGCATATTTATAGATTTAGCAAAAGCATTTGACACGGTCAACTACGAGCAACTATTGAAATGCCTAGAACACCTGGGAGTAAGGGGAATTGCACATAAATTAATAAAAAGCTATCTCCATAATAGAAAACAATGTGTCAAAATAAGCGACAAAATCAGTGATATGACAACAGTCGAATGTGGAGTACCACAATGAACTGTACTTGGCCCAATCCTTTTCACAGTTTATGTAAATGATATCTTTAAATTACAATCGACTGGAGAAATTATTGCCTTTGCAGACGACACAGCCATTTTCTATGCAGATGCAACATGGGAAGAATTAATAAGAAAAACAGAAAAGGATCTAAAAATGATCAAAAACTGGTTTGACAAAAAGCTGCTAAAAGTTAATTACAACAAAACTAAGTACATTGCCTTTACTTGCCGTAACTACAACTTGCCAACATTTAACAAGCTATGCATAAATGATTACAGTGGATCCAGTATAACAGTAGAACAAGCAGACCACACTAAGTACCTAGGAATATATATCGACAAACATCTAAAATAGGACGTCCACACCAACAAATTAATAAGTAAATTAAGAGGGATCTTATACAAATTCCGAATTATTAAAAAGATATTGCACTTGAAGTGCTACACGATTGTCCCACTGTTACCAATCGTAACATTTATAAAAAAGAAACGTTGGCTAGATAAAGACCGTCAGGCGCTAACGCCTAAAAATAAATATACATACAATAACGAGGACGAATAGGTATACCTGAACAGCGGAAAATACTAGGAAGGTTTGCCGTAACTAGATCAGTGGAGGAGGGAGTGGGTCTCACAAAACCATCCCAAAAAAAAAAGATCTGAGATCGAAAATTAATGAGCGCCACCCAATTGACATAACCTGAATTTCCGCGAACCCAATTGGGACGTTCTCTCGTCGAAAAGATACTCAAATATCCTACCATAAAATGATACTTAAATCACACGTACAACTACGCAACATACCCAAATAAATACCAGTACACTATCACAATATTTACTAAATTACTAAACAATCTACAGCATCAATACATATACCTTATTGAATCAAGTTTACGTAAATTATTTACCTATTATTGTATGTATGTGAAATAACGGAATAATTAATATTAATTGTGCACTGTATGTAAAGGGGATATTGGTGCACCGATATCAGTTACACAATGTTCAAATTAGCACAATAAATTATATACAGTGGTGCACTTGTAAATATAAATAAGCGTTGATTGTTATTGATTATTGTAAAATGAATAATTAATTGTGATGGTTCAAATTGTAACTACTGAAATATTTCATCATAAAATGTACACAAATATCATTAAAAAGTTCATGCATTAACGTTATTAAATTTGTATTTACTAAACTTATAATAAAAATCATGCATAACGATACCCATCCAATGTCAACTCAGGAGGTTGCAATGACAGAATTCCCAACTGCCAAGCGTCGCAGGATAACAATTGAACTTGAAGTTTGAAGTTTATGAATACTCGGATTTCACGCTTCACAATTAAAACTCTTAAGTTAAAGACTTAAAGCCTAAAACTTAAAATCTGAAATCTGAAATCTAAAACCCTACAATTTGCAATATTAGTAATCAATATCAACACATAAATTCACATACCGTACAACGGGCAATGAACTACGATAACATATACATCGATCAGCGGATGATCAATACGAACAGAAACATATGGCACCTAAAACTCCTGTACAATAAAATCAATGGATTCGAATGTAATAATTAATTACCTTCAACTTCGATATGTAAATCCTCTTAAATGAGTTTATTGAGCAACCATAACAAAGTATCACCAAATAGATTGCCTCAATAAGTCCTGGAGTCACAAATCCCAAAAATGGTGAAAGGCTAAACCGCATAAAGCAACAACCAGGATCGAAGTAAGTCGAAAAAGCAGAAAACAAATGTTAACTTGAACTGATAATGCGCTCTAGATATCCAATTAAATTGATTATACATCATATTCGAATCAACCAATAACATTTAAACATTTAAATTACCACGCAAGACCAATGCAACATTTCCTAATTATCCAATCATACTAGTAAATAGAGTTAGACCTACGAAAATTGAATTATAGCCTAGGAATTCGCAAAAATAATACAGAAATGTCGTTACGAGGAATTCGCCTGCAACAGAAGCTTAAAAATATTATACCATGCTCTTGTACAGTCTATTATTCAGTATGGAATTATTGCTTGGGGCTCAGCAGCATATAAATACCTAAAGAATGTAGAGATAGTACAAAAAAGATTTATTAGAATACTATACAACAAACACTGGAGACACACAACGGAATTGTTATTTAATGAAACCCATATATTTAGTATTAAAAAATTGTATTTCTACAACCTGGCCACTTATCAGTACAACAATAAACACCTACTGCGTGCAATAGAACATACGTATAACACAAAAAGCAGGGAAAATGAGGAAAAAACAAATAGGCCTAAAAGATCACCTTCTGTTTTAAGTCCAAGAATATTTAATGTATTGCCGATAGAAATCAGGAATAGTAGTAATGTAGTAAATTTTTTAAATAAATGTAAAAAGTGGATAAACCTAAGCAGTAACTACATAAATGCTATACTTGAAAAGTATAGCGCAATGAGAAACAAAATAAATAAATAAGAATTTAATAATAAATCACTAAAGTCTAGAAAATGATGATAGTAGGTAAATATTAATTAAGGTAAGTTCAATAAGTATTAATATTAAAAAAATCCGCGCACAAGCATTGCTTTAGCATATACATTCTGTTTATTTGAGACTTGAACTATGTAAAATATTATTATATTCCTAGATAAAAATGTGTAGATTTAGATAAGTATAGTAAGATAGTTGGGAAATTGTACCTACTTACGCAAATGTACGTTTAAGTAACTCAATAAACCAATTATTATTATTATTATTAATCTTTCATATTAATAAGAATGACAAGGCAAAGCACGTCTAGGAAGAATAGTAAATTAAAGATGGCGGACATGGCGCTAATTTTAAATTTAATACATTTAAAAACTACCGCTTCAAATGAAATACAATCACAAAATTGATCAAGTTCAAATGCTGAGATTACTTATATAAGTATGTTCTGAACTTTAAAAACATTTAATGTTCAAAATATAGTAAAATAAGTACTATGAAGCATGGAACTTGACCATTTTATGAATAGTATTTCATCTGAACAAAAAAATTAGGTTTTGTAATGTTACTTAATTAATATTACCTTTTTCATGTGTAAAATAGGATACTTCACACTGAGAAGACATAAATACAACTTTGGTAACATCATTATATTCAAATGTATTGTACATGAAACATTTAGAAATTTATCACTAACAATATAATATCATCATCATCAAGTCTTCAGTTCTAGAACTGGTTGGACGCGTACCCTCATTGTTTCCTAGTCCGAACCAACCTACACATTTCACTGAAATTTGCAGAGTCTGCATGTATCACTATTTGTGTGTAAAAGTCTGATCTCGGTCTACCTCTACCTACCTTTTCCATTCTCTGCTTGTAATATATCTCGTACTTTTACCCAGAAATGCCTTAGAACGTATCATGTCCTTCTATTTCTCGTATTTTTTTTTTTCGTTTTCCACAGATATCTTTATTCCTCTACTATTTCAACAACCTATTTGTTATTTGTCTGTCCATGCTACCATTCTCATACATCTGAAGCACAACATTCGAGAAGGCTTAAATCCTTAAATCCTTAACCTCTTGTAAGTTCTCGTTATCTACTTGTATTCTTGTTTTGATTTATTTTTCCCTCTTTTGCATACTAGAACTTTAATTTTATCTTTGTTAATTCTCATACCATATTTGTCCGTTAGAACTGTTTCCATTTCATTAAGGGCAGCTTCTAACTCTTCTTTGCTAGATGCTAATATCGCTATATCATCTTCAAATCTAAGCATATCACTCTTTTGTCCCTGCATATTAATTCCAAATGTCTTCCTGCATTTGACAGTATTCATTGCCTCTTCTATGTTTAAGTTAAAAATTAATGGGGATAAGGCACGTCCCTGTCTCACCCATTTCTTAATATTTACTTCTCTACTTTCTTGCTCTAATTCAATTACCGCTGTTTGCTCTTTGTATAAGCTATATACTATCCGTCTATCCCTAAAACTTATTCCAATCTTTTTGAGTGCGTCGAACATTTTTTTCCACTTCACATTATCGAATGCTATTTCCAAATCTACAAACTCTATATATATGCTTCCCCCTTCTCTTTTGTTTTCTCCATTATCAACCTCAGCGATAAAATAGCCTCCCGTGTTCCCGTGTTTTGCCTAAACCCAAATTGATCTTTTCCCAGTATTTCTTCAGCTTGTTTTTCCATTCGTCTTTGTACAATTCTAGTTAATATTTTTTAAACATGTGCGGTCGAACCCATTGTTCGAAAATTTTCACCTTTTTTTTTGGTATGGTTACTATGATGTTACGTTTGAAATATTTGGGTATCTCGCCTTTCTGATACATGTAGCTTACAAGTCGGAAGAGACGTTCTGTTACTGCTTGACCAGCGGCTTTTAGAGTTTCTGCTTGCACTTTATTTGTACCCGGCGCCTTACCATTTTTCAGGCTCTTTAATGCTAATTCAAACTCATCTCTAAGTATAGGATAGCCCAGGTCATCATTTTCAATGTCCGATTCCTGTTCTAATGCTGTTAGTTCCTCTTCTGAATATAAATTTCTTATATATTCCTGCCATCTAGCTACTTTCTCTACATTTTCTTTAATGACGTGCCCTCCCACGTCCCTTGTATTTTTGCTATATGGTTTTATATCCCTAAAATTCATTTTAATTAATTTGTATGCTTCGTCTGTCTTTCCTATTTCCATCTTAGTTTGTACCTCTTTGCACTTTTCATCAATTCATTGTTCTTTAGTTTTCCTACATTTGCGAATAATTTCCCATTTTATGGCTTTGTATCTCTGTTTTCCTGTTTCATTTGATCTAGCTAAGTAATTATTTTCATTAAATTGCATAAAATAATAGTACTAATAGTCAATATACATATATAAATCATAAAATTCTCTTATACTAGCAAATATCAAAAATGTTTGTAAAATAATTTAATTGGTTTAAGGAAAATGAACTTACACTAATTATTTTGTTGGTTTCATGGAGTCCGTCGATTTTTGTACTTTCTCCACGTCGGTTTTCGGATTCGATCTATCCTTGTATTTCCTCCACGTTTTTTTTTGTTGAATTTGAACGATTTTTGTTTCGCCTCCAACTTCTGTTTGATTCTGTCAAATTCGGAATTGAAATTCCAGACCACCAGTTCTTCGAACTCAGGTTTCCTAGTGACCTTTTGACATCCTACAGACTGCGCCAGTTAAGGTTCGGGCCTTGGGAGCTGCCTTTTTAAAACCAGTTCAAAAACTTCTTAACAAATTTATTTATTGATACAGAATTGAACAATTTGACAAATTAATTAAATATTACTTTAAATCGAAATTACACTAGTTAATTGTACAATGATGAGTAGTCTAGCAAACTGCAATGCAAAAGCGGATCACTTGACTGACTGCCGGGTCCTTGGGCTCCCGAGCTTTTTATAATGTTCCTACCCCCTCACATGGCTGTGGGAACTTGCAGATCTCATGTCTGCTTATTTTTAATACTATTCATAATTACATTGTTGTAATCTTAATTTCTAAGTAATCACGGTACCTGACCCTCTGTGACCTGAGATCCGCAGTGTCACTATTGTCTGCGATACAAAGGAGCGCATCCGTTCTCATGAACGTTAATTAACCTTTACAAATTGTTCTTGTATTTACAATGTTGCACTTCAGTTAACATTTCATTACACTTTCTAATAATTTCCTAATTTATTCTATTTTAATATGTATACATCAATTGGGGGATACATAACTCGCGTTCTACATTTAATACGTGAGATCGGTTTTCTACATTTCTTATTCTATACCTATACAAGTTTATGTTACACTTGCTAGTTCTTTATCCGACACTGAAACTTGATGAAACTGCGCGGTGCAAATTGGGTTTTTTTTGTCATTCCTATCGTATTGGATTTTAAAAACAGTTTGTGAGATAAAATGCGGTTTGTTGGACGAAATAGAATGTGTGCATTTTAGTTAAAATTATCGTTTACAAAGGTTATATTTTTCTCAACCGTTTGATTATCTTATGTAACACCCATAGTTTTAGTGATTTTTCAATAAACAAGCGTTCGTTTGGTGTTAAAAACATAAAAACAACTTCAAGTGAGATATGACATGGCCAGTGTTACCAAGCAGACGGAATATGAATTGAAAAACAACGTTTAAAATGATGAATTGTTTCTATGATAAGAAAATGATTTAATTATTTACGTTTATATATATGACATTTATTTTATAGTAACAAATGAAGTTGTGATTTTTTTTGTATAATTTTTCTAACGGAAGGCTACATTGAAGAATGAATCAACCGCAAAATACCGTATTTTTCGGACTTTAAGTCGCACCGGACGATAAGACGTACCTCAAATTTATAAAATGATTTTTCGAAAAATATATTTTAATGTTACTTTCGGATCATAATTTTTATTTATTGTTAACATAACTCGTACTAGCAATATTCAGTTCAGCTTCACTCTCGATACTATCACTTGTCTCGTTAATATCACTGCTCGTATTACTTTCGTCTGAGCTATTATTGTCACTACTTTCAAAAACTACGTCATCTTCAGTGCCATCTATAAAAGTAATTCAAATGAATCGTACAAAAGCGCACACGATTATAGGCTAAGCCCAATACCAGCTATCGAGGATCACAGACAAAGAGTGTAGGTAAATCGGTGATTCCCCGCTTGTCTTGAGATAACTTGCGTCATACCTACCTTCAGTGGCGTGCCATATTTTTCGGACTGTAAGACGTACCTGAAATTTAAAGGCGATTTATTGAAAAAATATTTTAATGTTACCTTCGGACCATAAGACGCACTCAAAATTTGAGTCCAGTTTTCTATGTAAAAATCTTATAGACCGAAAAATACGTTACTTCTGATTTAAAAGGTTGAGCATTAAGATGAATGATGGAAGATAGAAGATATGACGAACCTCAACTTGAATTACTGTGTAAAATCGTCCGGGACGTATCGGTATTGAGGTTCTTTTCTACAACCCTCCACTCTTCGATTAGTTAGTTAGCACGCCATTCTCCTTTTCTTGTTTTGTTGTGGTAATCGGTGCGAACTACCTACGTTGCTTTTCGTTGCTCACTTCCTTGTTCGCTCGGTATACTGTAGCAATACACAAAAACCATTTTAATATAATGAAAGCTTTTTAATTTTAGTTTATATTTAAATTTTACCCTCAATTGGATAAAATATTATTTTAATGTCTGGTACTTTTTCTTTTAGATTTTGAAGTTGTCATGGTCAACGTGTACACTTATGAGAGGATTTAAACGCAGTCGCTAATGTGATCAAAATAAAAACACTATTTCTGCAACAGACCAGGAAATGTTTATGGAATTTTATTTCAAAATTATTACGTAATTTACCATGTGTTAAAAAATAAAGAAATTGTAAGATGAACTAAAACACAATGTAACAACTGAAGTAGATTAATACAAAAGTGAAATATATTTGAACCAAATGTGTGCAAATACAAAACGCAAGTTAGCTTTGATTTTCTTATTGTTTACAGACGAATAATCTGCAGGCAATGTGGAGTTTTAACAATGTTAAAGAATATACGGAAAACTTTTCAGAAACACCAAGAGCTTCCTCTATTGTTTCCAGTACCATCGATCTAACCTGTTAATTTTATCCCAGTTGTGGTGGAATTTTTAAGGGAAGGAGGGCAAAAATATTTTTAAAAGCAGGAATTTTCGTCATGGCAGATTGTTTTAGCAGGAGACCTCGCCATGGCGAAATGCTCAGTGTGATGCGTTAATTTTCATTTATACATTTTATGCATAATAATTGCGATGTATTTGCAATTATTACGTCATTTGCTACGTGCATTGACGTAACATAAAAAAAAGGAAAAAAAAAGAAAGAGAAAGAAAGTAAGTAAGTCCGGGCTCAGGCGGCGAGTGGGCGGGGTCTTATACCTATAGCTAAAGAGAAACCTGAAATAAATAGAAAAAAATTTATATATAAACACTCACTCATTCACACACAGAACGAAACATACAACGAAAAGAACTTATAATTAAAAAAACAAAATATATATACAAACAAACAGTACTCCCCAAAACCCAACCCAAAAAAAAGTCAATGTCCCCAATTTACATATTACATTATGAACACCCCTTAAACATTAAAAAAAAAATACCCATGAAAATGGCGAGCTGTAATTTTTAGGTAATAACCCCTGACAGTAGTTAGTAAGGAAAAAAGAGAAAAGAAACGAACGCAACCCTAAAAACCACAGCTCTAAATCATCGTAAAAGTAAACTTAAACTAAATTTACAAACATGTATAGTATTAATCAAAAAAAAAAACAGTAAATACCAAAATCGTTCAATAATTTTCATATATGAAAAAAAATCAAATTTGGAAATGTCATCTTAGGACGGTAAAATCACAGGCGTTCTTGTTCCGCGGTAAAAAGCGGATACAAAGAAAAAAAGAAGGACTCACCCTCGAGTTCCTGACATCGGGGGGAAGGCTGTCGCTGGTCCGCCTCAGCGAACAGGCCAGCTTACGGCCAAGCGGAGCGCATTGGACTTCGCAGTCCCCCAAAAGAAACGCAGCTCCAGGGATCAACGTGTCCCCCGCAGGAAGCTAGAATAGTTACAAACAATAAATTAATTTAATGAAGCCGAAACGTATGGTTTTATATACCAACTCCATATACTTACCACGCTAAATAATGCGTGCCGGAAATTTACATAAAAATAACAAGCGAAGCCAACCAACTTGTTTTCTAGTTGATTATCGAACAGCAAATGAAAATTACATGTGTTGGGCACCAAAGCAAGGAAATAAACCAGGAAACCCTAGTTTCATTACAATAAATTTGCCGAATTCTTTTAAAAAGGGAAAACACACTAGCATTTAAGTATTAAAATACTTGAAAAGTCGTCTATCTACTTAAGGCGTAAATTCCACGGGACGAAATTCTGAGAAAGGATATTTATTTTTAATTACCATACAAATTTTAATATACGAAAAGGTTATTTTTAATTAACGGAATTAATTTTTGTGTTGACCGCCAAATGAATTTAAGATAAAAATTATTGTACATGCAGTCATGCACTAATTAATAATTTACGAAAATAAACGTATCACATTACTTAAATATCTTGTTCAATTTCCTAATAGTTAGTTAAGGGTATTTTATTATAATTGCGTTGATTATCTTTAATTAATGGTAGGTTATGTGAACATTGAGTGACAGTAGGTTTAGCTTATTCATAACAATTCGTAGAAGTACAGGTTTAAACAAATAACAAGGAAACTCGTTAGTAAAGGTTATTTCACGTAGAGTAATATTATTATCTCATGGCGGGTGACGTCACATGCACAATAGGTTCAATTTAAACTTAAACCTCAAGATTCACAACGCTACAGTACAACCCACAAACATCTTGCTAGCAATGTGGCTTTAATACGTCGTCACGAATATCCCATTTATTACGTTAAGTAAAATATTGTTTGTAAGGACCCCGTTCATGCTGGCGGTATCTAGAAATTCATAAATATATGAAATAAATCCAGACCTCCGTATAATATCGGAGCTTTTACTTGTTTTTACTTATAAACAATTCTAGGTTCGTAGTTTCTTTATTTGTAAATATTTGCTGTGGCAACAGTGCACATACTCAGCGGATCCCAATACTGTATATACCGAATGTGAACCGTAACTGTCATTGTCATTCTCGCTCTTATCAAGGTCTTATTGTTTCCAGTTTTCCGTTTTAATATTTGTTTCAAGTAATAGTCATCAAAACAGTCTTTTTCAAAACTAACTGATAGTTAATTTCTTCAGCAATGTAAGTATTTAAAAAGAATGTTCGTCCAATGATTAATTATGATATTTTTTAGAGTAATATTATAAATAAGAAGGAGGTGATTCATAGTCAAGGACGACAGATTGTTTTTAATGTGTTTCAATATTTGAAACGCATAAAAGATTCGGGCGCCTCCAACCTGAACAATTTGCAAGAGTGCGTGGCTGAAGCAACAGGCGTGTCATTGCGGACGGTGCAAAGAATTGTAAATGAAGGTACAAACAAACCACCCTGCAGCAAGTTCAGTTCACCAAGGAAAACCGTAAATAAACCAAGCCCTGAGTCAGCAGTTAATGGATTTGACGAAGAGATTCTAAGAACCGTTATGTATCGGTTTGCAGCAATACATAAACGTAGACCGACTTTGAAGTTAGTGTTTGACGAATTTAAAAATGATTGCCCTCATTACACGGGAAAATTAGGTTGGTTCAGAAAAATTGTTGTAAGAGCAAGATTTCGTTGGAAGAGAACTGTAGATAACAGGAAAATTCTTGTTGAACAAAGCAATATAAAAGCAAAGCGCACCATATTTTTGAAAAATCTTAGTAAGTATAAAGAAGAGGGCAGAAGCATTGTGTATAACGATGAAACATATATGCACAGTTCTCACAGTATAACAAAGTGTTGGGATGACGACACCACCCAAGGGTTTGAAGTCGCCAGTTTCAAAAGGGAAGCGTTTGATAATTGTTCATGCAGGTGGAAAAAATGGGTTCGTTCCAAATGCAGAATTGATATTTAAGTCTGGTTTGAAAACTGGGGATTATCACGATGACATGAATCATCGCAATTATAAAAAGTGGCTGCAAGAAAAGTTAATACCAAATTTGGAACCAAATTCAGTGTTTGTGATAGACAATGCGTCATATCATAATGTTCTTGTGCATCGTAATCCTACTTCAAGTTGGAAGAAAACAGATATGCAGAAATGGTTGAAGGAACGAAATATCCTCTTTGAATGTAAGGAAACCAAGCCTGAATTATATTCCAAAATTAAGGCACATAAACCTGTTCATCAGCTGTTTGTAATTGGCCAGCTTCTGGCAGAATATGGTCATGTAGTATTGTGTTTACCTCCATATCACCCAGAACTAAATCCTATCGAGATGATTTGGGCGTTACTTAAAAACCGTGTCGCTGCATATAATGTAACCTTCAAAATAGATGATGTATGGAAGTTGGCATTACATGTGATTTTCCAATGCTCCACCCGAAGGTACTACATTGGCCAGGAAGCGAGTTTTTTTTACCTGGAAAATTTGGAATTTTGCCGAACCCTTGCTGTTCCATGCAAGGTAGGGATTTTTAACGTGGTGACAACACTCACACACGGGACCTCCATTTACCTCTCATCCGAACGAGGGTGTATTTTTGCGAAAAATGCTCGCCTAACATTTTTCAAGCGGACCGTGTCGGGATTTGAACCCGGGACCTAGGGCGTAGTAGTCACACACATACCACTATGCCACGAAGCCGCCTTGTATGGAAGTTGGCAGAAGAACATATAAAAAAAAAATATTGGAATCAACGAGTGGACTAACGTATGTCTGCACGTAGAGAAAATTGAAAAGGATTATATGGAACGAGAAACTTTAATAGACGAGGTTCAAGACCTAATTATACGGGTTGATGAAGATAGAGATAATTCAGATGGATACTTATCCTCAGGCGATGAGTCTGATGATGAGGATGAAAGTTTAGGATGTGAACCCATTTAAAATATAATTTATGTAAAATAGTTGAATGATGGTCTTTATTTAGCGTTGTAGAAAATATGTGTCATAAATACATTTGTTTGTACATTATTGTTTATTACTGAGGCGTTGAAATAAAACTTACTTAAAGAGGGAAGCAGTCTTTATATCAAATTATGTTCGGTAGTGCTGTGACAATCAATCACTTTTAAAGCTGAAACAATCAATGATTGGCTTTCAAAGTGATTGAATCATTTTATATTTTAATCCAATCATAATCAATTCTGTTAAGCATGTCCATTCTTTGTCTCCAAAAGGGATTCTTATTGACTGTGTTTATCTCGGCGCTTCTATCCGCTCGTGTTAAAGTTAAGATTATTAATTATTCAAGGAATTATTTTATAGCTAGATTATCGATGAAGTGCGTAAAAAATATATTAATTTAGCAAATATTTTTAAACTATAAATGAGGTTATGTAAAAAATATATAACCTGACAAGATGCAAACCTTAATTACCTTTTTTTTCATACTATAACTGTTCCTCTTCCTTCAATTCTACAGCACTGAATTGTTGATTTTATGATCCATTAAAATAAAGCACGAGATATATGCAATTTATAATAATATTAATATAACAAATGATATAAAAACCTTTTGGTATTAATTAAAAATTGTTTTTGTTTTGTTTTTGTTAGTTACAACACCATGAGTATCATTGTGTAAACATATTCTTAAAACGTTTTTGTAATAAATCTTAGGTGAGCATTTGACATTTTTATAGTGTTTATAGTTTGTGTTTAAAACAAAAACGTCTATTGATTTGAAAAAAACAAATATGTAGTACTACCAAATTGTTTTTGTTCTACTAGTGACTATAAGTGATAAAATATCTTGTGTACACTGATCCAATCAATCAATAATCTGGGGTATCACATCTAACAATAAGCTCAGATCATTTTTATAGAAGAGCAAAAATCAACATAAAACTATTTAAAACACATTCCTTGATTGCTCGACAATTTGTGCTCTGGCAACACTGGACGTGCAAGCAGTCGACGTTTTCTAGTCTCACTTTTTTATTTTGATTATTAATATAGCTCCTCCTCGCGCAGGTTTTTTCAAGGTCACCCGCCATGAGATAATAATACTACTATAGATGGTTTAGTGTAAGGGATCGGAAATGAAAGAGGAATGAAGCGAGGAGTCGAGTAGCAACTAGGTGACGCATTGCTTCTCGGTGTTCAGAATGCCACGAGAATATTAATTGATTCAAATTTCGTCATTATTAACCAGGAATAAAAAGTGGATTGTTTAAATAAAAAGTTCAGTGCTACCGTGCTGAGAAGTACCTACTGGAGTTAAAAATAGTGCAAGTAGTTTAAGAGGTTTCTAGTGGCTTTACTGTTACATGCCAAATTGTCATAGAATTGGAAGGGGAGAGGGCATGAACAAAACGTGGTAAGTCTGCTCCAAGAAGTAAACTATACCGCGGCTCGGTTCGCTAGTCGCCATGGGCGTGGGTCGACGGGGAGGGAAGTGAAAATAATATATATTGACGTTGGTCTCAAGTTAGGTAATATAATGGGCACCACCCTTATCTTATTGGAGTTCTGCCTAAAATGGCACGGATTCTTTATCCTTTAGAGAGGCCTACAAGATGAAGGAAAACTCGACTTCTTCAGACAAGAACCCAGGTAAGTCATACGTTGTGATAGGAACGTCCAGTGGTGCCAAGCTGAATTGCATTTCCTATTCTTCGTACGTTAGTCACCTCTGCTTGCAGTTGAAATAACTAATATATTAAATATCGTACTGTAACAATTTTATTTTTGGTTAATAAATCTCTTCATCAAAGTGCGAGAATAATAAAACACTTTTATTAAAATAATGGTAACATACATTTAACAACTAAGGTAATACGCTAAAGCAACATCGTACTTTGGTATTCTATTTGTGGTTGAATGTCTGTGTCTTCTGCAGCTATTCGCAGGCGTGTTTCGGTTTGACAGCCGCCCCCCGGACGCTCCGGTCGCCCGAGCGAGTTTGATAATCAGTCGGCCATACGTGGAGGAAGAGATAAGATGTACCAGAAACTTCTGGCCGGCAATTTGCGTATAAATTTTGAGGAGTCGACACACATCTTTGAATAGCGGTTGGTATCGTATGAACGTTATTAATTTGTTTAATTGAGCTATTTTATTTAGCGCACGAACGACATGAACAATGCAACTTAGAAGATAGGAAATTCAATCCCTTTTGTTAAAACCACTTTGTTTTACGACGTGTAAAATGCAACTTAAAAGATGGAAAGTTTAACCAATTTAAAGAAGACCACTTTGTGAAACAGCGTAAAGATGCTACTTTGTCTACACCTGGAACAACTCCATGTGGTAGAAGCTGTCTAGGATGAGCTGGGTTCATACTACATGCTGTAAACATCGCATGATATAACAAGTACCTCATCTAGGCGAGAAAAGCAGTTTTTGGTTCGTAGTTAGCTTTAAGTAATCTTTTGTGTTTCAAATTAGAAACACGGTAATTTGTTCTTATGTGTAAAGGCTTGAATGTTGTGAAAGTTTCAACTATTGCTGAGCTGGAATTTCCAGTGTCAAAATTAAAAATTCACTAATTTGATGTTCTAAGAAACCGTTAGTTACAACAACAGGTGTTACTGACGTCACTATTTTTCTGTAGTATACTGCTGACAGATGCGTTCTTGAAAGCAAATGCTTCGAACAGCTTTAGCACATCTTATGTAAATAAGAATATTTTTGTGATCATTTTTTTTTTAAACTAAAACTAGTACATGTAACTTAAAAAGGAATAGCTTGAGTAGAAACATTATTAAATGTAATCTGCCTGAACAGATCTGCACGGGTTGGAGTATCTTTGTGTAACAAGTTTACAATATACTGTAAAATGTTTGATTATGAATAATTTTGATAAACCTTAATTTAAAATTCACGAAGTAATTCAATTATTTATTAAATTTTGTTGCATTGCATTTTATTTTAAAAGAGATTCTTTTTAGTAAATTATTGGTTCAAGATTAAAGTTTTTTATTTTGATCAAATATGATCAAACCTAACCACTGAAAGCTAACATCTTTAAGAGTAAATTTTTGATGCCAACTTTATATAGAAAATATCTTTTTGATACTTCTTTATGTATATTTGCGGGACACAAATAGTGTTCCACCTTTTTTTATTAACCTAACTATTATAATTTCTTACAGGAACACCGTCTTATTTTATTAAGACAGGTTTTTGTCATCGAAGGCGATCTTTCTTTCTTTGGGTCTCCACGTCCGCCCTTAGAAATATGCCATGCCATTATCGTGAATAAGTCCGGACTTGGTGGCGCCTATTTGTCTGAGATTAAGTTTGACCCACAAACAGATTTCGACTTACCCCCCCATTTCTCATAGCTCTACCCAAGGAATAGACCCCTAGTTATGTCGGAAGACTTCGTTTCACTAGCGCCCAACGTCTAGAGTCAGATATAGATTAGAAAAATACGCTTCACTGGCGCCCATTCGAAAAATACGCTTCAGTACATTAAAATTCATCAATTAAATAACGTTTCCACCAAACTAACAGAAAGTGTCTGAATTCCTGTTCACAGACAAGCATAATTCTCGTCAAAAATTAGTTCCTTAAATTAATTGATTGTAATTGAAATTACGCGAAACACTGTTCTTAAAATTCCAGCCCTCACAGCTAAATTAATCAGAAGTCACTTTTCGTTAATATCTTATTTATTTAACTACTACTTCGGTTCAATTATGGTCAACCTTATATAAATCATGGTAAACATGCAATTTCATACGCTACAAATAATGTCGAACAATGCATAAACAGTTGATACAAGAACATGTTACTCACAGTACTGGGTAATTAATTATCACAGGAATTCAGCATACGGTTCCTCTTTGTAATTCTCGTTCGTACGTCAAAGTTCTAGGAAGGCACCACCAGCAAGCGGCTCTATTTAATTTATTCGTGAAAAGCTTTATGTGCAAAGCGCCACTGAGTCTGAATACGATCAACACGAGGGTACGTCTCTCACATTAATTAATTGTTACGGAATGATTTCTTAATCAAGACCACCTTCACTCCGGAAATAATTTAAGTTGTCTCGGAACTCGCTACTAGCTAATTACTTAAATCGACAAACAAACTGATACCTTATTTACTAATAAACCGTGTTCGTTGGGTATGGGGGTTACACTAAATTATTTCGGCGGCTTTGCACCACGCCACCAATCTTCGAATTATTAAATCCGATCCTATAAATCTCAAGATCGTTACGATTATACCAAACCCTATTTTGTCAACACGCTATATATATTGCTGTGGAACCTACAAAAAGCCTCACCAGAGTAAAAAAAAATATTCGAGCCTCTCGAATTGGGCACCAAGATTTGCTGTGATTCTCGCCCTGTTAAATCTCTTCTGATAATCGCCTCTTTACTCTTTCCGCCTCGGCTGCTCACCTAGTTAAAACTTTCATCCTCATTCATAAAAAAAACAAACACATTCCTACCACAAACATCAACGTTAACTCTATTTACATTAATATTCATAATACATTAAAATTTCAAAATTAAATTTCAGCATAAATTTCAGTATCATAAAATTTCAAGTTAAAATTTGTCATCATTTTAATTTGCATCCAGAATTAGAGTCCTTGTAGGATGCATACTAATTAAGTTAACAATATGTGCAGACCTCAGTCTGAATAAAAGGGAGCATCTCCCACCCCTTTACATTAATTTAACAGGTTAGTCTAATTGAGCTCAAAGACAGACCCAAATTTTCATCATAATCCAAAACATAAACCTGATAAATACTCCTTTCTACTGATACAAGAAAATTTACCTTAAAACTAAAAATTTGTTGTTTATACACATTTACTACTTGTCCATTTTTATCAAACAAATTATAAAGATATTCAACACACACCAAAACATCAAAGATCGAACAAAATTGTATAATTTACCTGAAGGTTACTGCACTCGTGGCTTCAATGTACATTGTCCTTGCTAATTTCACCATTCCAACTGGGTTATGTTTACGTCCTCGGATTTCTGGTTGCCTTTAAAAAATTTTCTACACCACCATTCATCTAAAATTGTTTCATGGCTTCTCAGGAACTCATCTATGTATATCTAAATCTTGTTTTGTGGATCCAATCACGTTTACGAATAACACTTGATTACTCACTCCCGAAAAATAGCAAAGAACTTCATAATTCTTTCACGCTGTAGCCAAAACTGCATACTTTTATTTATTTATTTATCGTTACTAATTTGGATAATTGGTACAGTAATACTCGCAAATAAAACTAGACTTTATTACCTTGTATTTTCTCTAAGTGTACTAGTAACTTTTATTGTAGCACGTAATCACCGCGTATTCTACTTAAAGTATCGAATAATAAAAAAAAATAAAAAACAAAACTGTTTAAAGTATTGAATAAAATCAAAAATCTAAGAGAGTGGAACTCCTATAAACACGGGTTTATATAATGGCCCGCTTGCACGTCGAATTTGTCCCACAACGGACAATTTTTATAATTTCGCATTCTCTTTTCCCTTTCGACGGTCCGGCACAGCTATTTTACTAAAATTTGCACACGTTCAAGTTGAAAATCTAAGAATTTTCCACACGGCTTGCAACGCGTCCGAGAACAACTAATTAATTTACACACCAACTGCTATGCTTTCCCCTCTCATGTTTGCATCTTATTTCAACCACTCGTGGCTCTAGTAAAGCTTCACAAATCACGCCTTTATTATCAGTGTCTCTGTTTTACGCCTTTTATCCGTCCTTTTCTACCTTGGTCTGAGTGGTACACATCGATATTCTTTACTATCTGTTATTTCAATCCACGTGGATTCCTATTTGAGTAAAATAACCTCTCATCTAGCATTTCCTGCTAAAACATCCGACCGCTTCCAATATACGTACAATTTTCATGTTTATCCAAACAAATTAAACAGAACGTGACATTTAAAATACGCAGATGTTCAATCGTATTACTTCTACGATTTGGATATTCCACGTATTTTAACCCTCTTGATAGATTTGTATGCTAGCAACGCGTCTCATATTTGGTATTATTGGGTTTTTAAAAGCTTTTATGCATATTATATATTACTAGTGGTTCAATTAACTCCAATTAAAATAATAATGAATGGCATTGACTTCTACCCTTTAATTTTTAGCGAATACTAATTAAATATTAATTATTATTTGTACACTTTGTTTAATACCCCTTACTTAAAAATTGAATTAATTAATATAAATTTCGCACGTAATTTCTATTTGTTTCTTTATACAAGGTGATTAAAATTATTTGATGTCGTTAATTAATTTTCTACCCTGGTCTAAATTTGAGTATTTTCCCCCTATTTGAATACAAATAATCCCACTTATTTGAATTCAAATACTAAACCTCTAGACTACAAAAAAAAATTACAAAAACAATTGTCTATCTCACTCTACACTTATCTTTCTAACTTACCTAACTTCTATCCAATCCTAAAAATATTTACACCTATCCTATATCCCTATCCTATTCCTAACTCTCACCTAATTTTATAAACTGAAATTATCCCTAACTTCATCCTACTTCTCCATCTAATCCTATATACATCCTATATACCTATCCTATTCCTAACCTTTAACTAATCTTCACTATACTCACTTCCACCTACCTAATCCTATATACCTATCCTATTCTTCTTCTATTCCTAACTCTCCACTAATCTTATAAGAAATATCTACACTTAACCTATCTTATTTTCTTCCTACATTTAATTTTCCTTTTCATCCTATATACCTATTTCTAACTATCTCCCATATTTATCCTATACCTAGCTTTATAAACACTATAAACTCTATAAACACTTACTTCTACTTTTCTATATACACCTATTCTATCCCTATATTTTGTTCATTTAATCTTCATTTCTTATTTAAATCTGACTCTTTTCTTGATCCTCCAAGTCTTTCTTCTCACCATCCTAATACTCTTCATCCCTATTTCTCCTCCTTCTATATCTATACTTATCATCCCTGTTATCTCACATAAAATACCCTGGTCTAAATTTGAGTAATATTTATCCTCTAAGATTACTGGAGATTGAATTACGTTCAAAGAAACCGATCTTTGACACGAATTACTTAGCCCACTTCAGCGCGTGACTTGTTTCTCGTTTTACGACCGTACACTCTTCCTTCACATCTTCACCCTTTTAGTATCCAACGAACACTGACTCTTATACATTACTGAATACCCTCCTTTGTCCTTCTAGTGAATCACCGGGAGTGTAACAGACAGTAGAAATTAACAGGCATGCGACATGTACGTGAAGCGTGATATGTCCCCTTGCTGCTAATTCTTGGAAAACCTAACATCTGCTGTAGCAAGAATGTAAAAGCTAAAACTTATCTATCCAAAAGGGGTTACTTGGAACGTATATATGAAATATACCTGCTTACATTACTGGTTTTTAAATAAAAAATATGCACGGTGTAATTTGTTATTTTAAAAATAAAACCGAAGGTTACAATACCGGAACTCATTATAATTATTATAATTTACATTAATAATTATTGAAATGAATCGTATCACACTGATGATAGCTTTTAAGTGATGTTTTGTGTTTCGTTGTGGTTGTTTTCTAACCCCAATCATAGGTAGAGAAATTGATTTCATTCGGTAAGTGTTCTACGGATGCCTTTCAAGTTTATACCGCTAACCTGCGATACAGCTGCCAACTAAGGAACATCCAGTGTTCACGTGATTCGCCGGTGGTAACATTATTTGGAAAATACAACCATAAGTGCATTTGTTTATCTTATTTCAAATTAGTATTAAGTAACGGTGCCAGAAAGTTTCAATTATATTAAGATATTTAGCAAATAATTAATATTAAGATAATTTTGATTAGGTAGTAACAATTTATTGATGGGAATTTAAAATATTTAAATATTTTGGGGTTGTATAGCAATAGATGGTCAAGTTTGTAATCGAATTTTGTTTTGATTGCGGTAAAGGACTTCCTCTCCGGTTGAAAGTTAGCTGGGCAGCACATTTGGCTTCCAACGGGTTGGGCGATTAAAACATAAATTTAGGTTATGAAATTAACAGGAAAAGAACAGAATTTAGAAAGGTCAGGTTATTCGTAAGGAAAAAGGTACGATGAAATATTCTTTTTTGTAAGGTGATAAAACGAATGATATACAATTTAAAATTTTGATAAAATGTCGAATAAGAAAACAAAAAAAGTTTTGAAGGAGTCTGAGGAGGAAAATAGTTTTTGATTAAAATCTGTAGAGAGAACGTTCGAACGGTTGATGGACAGAATATATACAATTCAGCAAAACATAAATTAATTAATGATATTGATAAATCAGTAAACGACGAAAGATGTTCGAGCGCAGCTCCACCGTCGCGGATAAAACAAAATAGTAGGGAATACGATCGTGGGTATATTGCTAGATGAAAGGATCTGAGGGGTAATTCCTTGTCTTTTCCCCGTCGGGTAACGTTCATCCAGTGGAATTTATGAGAAAATTAATTAATCTTTTAGATGAGGCGGGAATATCTGAATATAAAAAGGTAGCGTTAGGAACAAATTGTTTAAGGGGCTCAGCCGGTGATTGGGGTGAAGGATAAAGAAAATTCTTTTCACAGTTTTCAAGATTTCATCAATCGTTTTATGAACAGATACTGGAGTGTAGAAGACAAGAGAAATATGTTTTTTTAAAATAAAATATGGAAAATATGAAAGAGGTAGCAGATCTGACTACTTTTTAAAATTAGTGCGCGAGGGCACTTATTTGACGAATAGATTAACAGAAACAGAATTTGTAGTAGCTTGATACAACATTTTCCACCAGAAACTAAGCGTGGTATATTGAATCTAGGGGAAGCGGGAGTAGATAAAGTCGAAGGATTTTTGAGAAAATTAAACTGAACTTACGAAGAAAAAAGGGAACGAAGTACAGAGGGTATAATGACAGGAGAGAAATTGTACGTAATAACGAAGGAGACAAGCAAGTCAATGAGGACAATGGAAATAAAGATGTACGTAATCAGGAGAGGCGATCATCGAATCTGAATTTAGTGGACACGGAAGCCGTTGCCACCGTTTTTCAGCAGGAACTAGAAAGTGATTTAATTTCAGACTCCGAAGAAGTAGAGCTAATGCAGGTATCTTTGCCGTGCGTTAATGTAGAGATAAATAGTGTAAAAGTTAAAACATTGGTCGATTCAGGAAGTCGGTTCAATTGTATGACGGAGAAGGTATTTTAAGAAGTATGTAGCTGAGAGTCAAAGATACTCACTTTTCCTGTAAGTGGTATCACTGTCAGCGGGGCGTTAGGAACAAAGATGATGAAGGTTAAGGTGCAAGCATTGTTCAGTGTAAAATTTGAGAACATTCAGTGTGAAGTGCAATTTATTATTATTCCAATCTTCGCGAGGGAAATGATTTTAGGTTACGAATGGTTAAAGGAGTATAAGGTAAAAATAGATTTTGGAATGCGCAAAATGATTGTGTTGAATGAAATTAATTCCTTTAAATGAAGAGGAAATGTCAGGTAATCTATGTAACATTTATTGTTCTTCGGAAGTGGAACTATCTGTGAATGGTCAGAAACAGTTAACCAATAAAATATTTATAGTTTGAGCGATACAGAGGAGAATGTGGGAAAAGCTAGTTCTTTTACGGAAACTGAAAAGAAGGGGTTGTAACTGTTGAATCGTCACGCAAAGGTATTTTCTGATCAACCAGGATTGATTAAGGAATACGAACATGTCATCGAGGTCAAAGACGAAAAGCCGTTTTGTATGAAAACTTGTCCAATTCCTTTAACGTACAAAGAAGTTGCCCGAAAGCAAATCAGGAAAATGCGAGAATGGGGGGTTATTGAATCTACACGTACCGAATACATTATCCCGTTAGTAGTAGTAATAAAAAAGAATAAGAGTGTCCGAGTTTGTATGGATGCATGTCATTTAAATTCGAGGATGGTTGGGGATCGCATAGTGCCACCTAATCTCGTTGAGTTTATTTTTGAAGCCAATAACATTAAATTGATGAGCACTATTGATTTGGCTTCAGCATATTTTCAAATTCCGTTACGCAAAGATTGTAGAAAATATACAGGCTTCCAGTTTGAGGGTAATACCTAACAATTTTGAGTACTTCCTTTTGGCCTGAGCACGTCAGTTGCCAGTTTTATAAAGGGTCTATCGACAGTTTTAGGGGGAAAGTAATATCTTTTGCTAAACCGTATGTATATGATATTTTAGTAACATCAGCAACCGCCGCCGAGCATTTAAATCATCTGAACATACTATTTGAATGCCTTTCACATACAGGTGTTAGGATTAAGCTAAAGAAGTGTGAGTTTGCCAGAGAGAGCACAAAATTTTCGGACACGTGTTGACGCCTGAGGATGTTTTCATAGATCCTGATCGGATAAGAGCAATAGAAAGTATTCCTCGGCCGAGGAATATTAAACAATTAAGATTCTTCCCAGGCATGTGTAATTATGATCGGAGGTTTATCAACAATTATTCTTATCTTACTTTACCTTTGTTGAAACTTCTTAAAAAGAATACAAAATGGCTGTGGACAAATGTGGAAAAAGAGACTTTTAAAAAGGTACAAGAAGCGTTCTTAAGCGCGTGTTTTCTGAATCATCTATAATATTAGATGCACGTTTTATGTTCAGTGTGATAGTTCTGGGTATGGGATGGAAGCATTTCTTTTTCAGATTGATATCCTGAAATATATTATATATATATATATATATATATATATATATATATATATCCTGAAACGTAAATAAATATAATTTTAAAAACTATGAGTGGTTTAATTCCCAAAGAAGATTAAGAAGATAAAAGCAAGTTTAGAAATGGGTGAAAATCCCGGTAAGACTTCGCAGTGGTATTTTATGAACAAGGGAATATTATATTGTAAAGGTGTTGGGGATGAAGGGCCGCGGATTTTTGTTCCAAAGGCGGCTATATAAGATTTAAGGACATTTCGGATCCAAGAAGTGCTATCTGTCCTACAGACAATATTTCTATTAGCCCAAAATGAGAAAAGACATTCGTCACTCCATTGCAGAATGTTTGATTTGCCAAAATTCTAAAAATGCCCCTCAACTTCGTGGGGATATGTACAGTGTAGTGCCGAAGAGATTTGAGAAGTTGGTATGCATCGATTTTATTGCTCCATTGCCCCGTTCGCGAGGTGGAGTTACTCAGTTGGCAGTAGTAATAGATGCTTTTCGTAAGGTGGTACGCCTATATCCGTTACACCGGGTACGATTCAAGCATTATTCAATAACTTAAAGAATGATTATTTTGACAAAATAAGAAAACCAGATGCAATTCTAACTGGTAATGGTACGCAATTTGGGAAAACCTGGGAACGATTTCTATTAGATGAAAATATTAAAATGGAGCATACTTCTCTATATTACCCTCGGCGCAATAGTACCAAAAGGGTGAATAAGGAAATTGAACGCTTGTTAAAGATGATGTATAACCATTCTCATGCTAAGTGGGCACAAGTTGCCAAGCAAATATAAGGATGGTTAAATGAAACTGTTCATGAGAATTGTTACGTGCAAATTGTCACTAAACATTTTTTAGTTTAGTCTTGATGTGCGAAAGTTTCGCGCCACAAATTCAAAAGACTTGGCATGTATTTCCGTCACGTCAGAGTGCGTTTGCGCCAGATCGCGCGACGCGAGTGGCGGAGAAAAAGTGGGGGTAGTTTCCGGGAGACTCTGGAACGTGGCTGTTTTGCCAGTAACTTCGAATAGTGTGGTCGTGTCAGGTATAGTATCGTGTCTTTATCTCTAGTATGTAGATTTCCCTTTTGTTTATCTTTGTTTGTCGTTCCCTATAAAACCTGATCCTGCCGTTCTCTACATATTAGGAAAGAAGACAATTTGTATGCAGCCTAGGGTGAACCGGAGTCCACGACCCTGGACGACGAGTCCATTACTGCCGTAGCTGGTCGGAGAGCTTTGAAGAACGCTTAGCGTACTTCGTGGAAATCTGGACCTGTTTATGTGAGTACCTTATTGTCATAAATGTTTGCTAATTTAATATATATTTTCCGTCAATTGCGCATTTAATTTGTATATTGGTGACGTCATTGACAGATGGGCGCGCCAAAATCTGTATATAGATTAGCGCTACCAACTGCCGTGGTGTCTAATATACCGCGCTTGCGGTTTGGTAATTATGAACTTTTTAAATGTAAAAGAGTATTGAGTTGATTCTAATCGAGGTGCATTTTGGAAAGAAGAGGTAGCAGCCCATTTTACAAAAATTGAATCTACTTAATAAAGGGTGTCCAGATCATGAAGGAATAATTAGGTTGGCTAGGAATAAATTGATGAGTAAGGCTGAAAAGCGCATGTTGAGG
The DNA here is from genome assembly GCA_036346225.1 of Platerodrilus igneus. Lineage (NCBI taxonomy): Eukaryota > Metazoa > Arthropoda > Insecta > Coleoptera > Lycidae > Platerodrilus > Platerodrilus igneus. The sequence continues at coordinate 2,853,303 of JARFIW010000921.1, forward strand.
TATATGAAAGAGCATCAGAAAATAACTGGGTTCAAAATAAGACATAGGGTACATGTTAGGACTCATCCTAAATCTTCAGCCGAGGAAACATTAATAAAAAAGTTTTTCTTGCTTTATGAGGGCTGTATATAGTGACGCGAATCGCAGGTCCTAATTCATATGAGGTAAGCCGCAAAGGTATACACAATATTTACAATTTGAAGAAATTTGTTCCTCCTTGGGAAGTTCCTCAGGGTTAGCTGAATAATTTCTACTTTCGACATTATTGTTAAGATTCCCTTTGGTTACATCTTCATCGTACTCTTCTCCCAAACCCGAATCTTAAGCGGGGTAATGTGATGCGCTCATTTTCATTTACGCGTAATAATTGCGATATATTTGCAATTACAGTATTGCCCGAAATAAACAGTACTGAAACTAAGTTGGCGGTGTTTTTATGCGTGCGCTGTCACACTCAAGTTAGCTAGTATAGACCTGTCAAGTAAACCTTAAACAAGTAATTAGTAGGGCCTAATTGTTAAAAATGGTGTTAAGTACAGAGGAGAAAGTGTTTCTGGTAGAGCATTATTTTCGTTCATACGGAATCGGCCGACGTAATGGTGCAAGTTTGCTATACGTGTCTGATCAATTCACACAAAGGTTTAATAAACGTTCTCCAAGTAATGCTGTAATTTTGAAGGTTATTGAAAAGTTTAGAAATACAGGTAGTGTATTGTGCCAACGAAAAGGAAACTCAGGGCGTCCCAGGACAGTTAACAACAACAATAACCATGAACGTGTTTTGAGCAAATCTTAGAAAATCCGAAAGTCAGCCAGGCAAGGACAGCGTTACAACTTGATTTAAAAGAACTTCCTTTCAAAGAATCCTGAAGGAGCTGGGTACATTTTCGTATGTGATTCAGATACATCAACAACTACATCCTCGGGATTATCGCAGTAGAGTGGAATATTGCGCCAGAATTCTCGCGTTACAGTATGAAAATCCTGAATTTTGAAAAATGTTTGGTTTTAGACGAAGCACATTTTCACTTGTCAGGCTATGTGAATCGTCGCACAAATCGATTTCTGGGCTTTGCCAGACCCGATGAGGTTCAAGAGGTTCCTTTACATAGTGAAAAAGTGAGTGTCTGGTGTGCTGTTTCCGGACACGGAATCATTGGTCCGTACTTTATCGAAGAGAATGGTAGGCAAGTCACACTTAATCAACAGAGGTACAGACAAATTTTAACACGATTTATCCCTGATCTACGTCAATTCTGTCGTGCACGTAACTTGGCATTTCGAAACCAATTTTTCAGCAGGACGGGGCAACTTGCCATACTGCTGCCGCAATTCGTCAATTTCTTCAAGAACATTTTCCAAGCAAATTCATATCACGATTTACTGACTTCCCTTATCCTTCACATTCTCCAGACCTCACACCTCCAGACGCATACATTTGGGGCATGGCTAAAAATGCCGTTTTCAAACGGGCACCACAAACCATCGATGAATTAAAGGATGCCGTTAGAGTCTTCTTCGCAGCCCTGAGACAACCCTTATTCAATAACATGACCAGAAACTTAGAACATCGTTATGAAGTCTGTCTCGAACGAGGAGGTGCACATTTAGAACATATAATAAAGTGTCAATAAGATGTATTTTTTAAATATACAAAACAATTACAATTTCAGTACTGTTTATTTCGGGCAATACTGTATTAGGTCATTACTTAAATATTTTGTTCAAATTGCTAATAGTTAGTTAGGGGGTATTTTATTATAATTGCGTTGATTATCTTCAATTAATGGTACGTTATATGAACATTGAGTGACAGTAGGTTTAGCTTATTCATACAATTTGTAGATCAGGCAGACGATTTTGATCATGGCCAAATGCTTTAATGGGTGTGAGATGAATAGATGAACAGAACTCGATGTGATCTTCAAATCGGTGATTTAGTCCGTCTGTATAGCGTTCAAGATATTTCGTACTCTAATAGTCGTTTCACACACAAAAATCTATTAATCAATTTTTAGAACTTGTAGACCTTGAGCAGCAAGTCGGCTCAAAACTGTATTACATACGGCAATCTATAGATCAATTTCAAAAACTTGACACTCATCATTTAAGCCGACTAAGAACATGTTCCAATTTTTAGTCAATTTTCTGTCTGTTTTCTAGTAACTTTAATGTTTGAGCTGAATTACCAAGCTGTTAGATGTTCGCTGACTTGTCTATTTCTACTAGGAGGTTAAGTATTTATTGTTTGATGTTTTTATGACTTACTTAAGGCAGTGTAATTTTTACTAACTTAAATTAATATAAATCACGTCAATTATTGTAAAAGGTATGTGAATAGAAAGCAAACGTTAAAAAATGGTTGCTACTTCTGAAATAACTAGAAGAAAAATTGATGTATTGATATGTGTAAAACTGTGCAAGGTCATCAAGATTCTTGGCAATTTTCTATTTAGTTTTTAAGTTCTAGAGGGATTCTAAAGGATTTGGAGAGAGATTTAAAATTCCATTGGGAAAGTGGTATAACGTAAGTAATTCTTATGTTTCAGAAGTGTCCGAAAAAACATCTTAGAGGGACGGGCTTATTATTATTTTATCAACGAATTTTGTAATTTTTATATTTATTTAATTTATGTATAATTTGTAATGTTGGTGTTGTGTGTAAAATATTGCAGGCCTTCTGCGTGCGTCGATAGACCTAAGGGTAGTAGAGGGAGTAAGTAAGGGGTTACTGTAACTTGTTCAGAGATAGAGAAAAACGTAAGAAGCTCTCATGATGTGTAGTCGCTTAGCTTGATTTATATTTAAATAAACCTTTCTTTAAACTTGATGTTATTTATTGCATTACAACAACTTTGGTGCCGAAACCCGAGAAGATCTGGTGATAAATATAAACGAGCTTTAACGTAAATATTCGAAATAACGGAACGTGAACGCAAATATTTAACGGACGGCTATACTATCGAGGCTTCATGATGTAACAAGTAAAACGGACAATCTGTAGAACGCACTTAACTAAAACAGTTAATAATATAAATTCTATGCTAGAAAATAGTTTTAGTGTCGAAGACATTTATACAGCTAAGTCAAAGTTAAAGCTTGCAAGTGACAATCTGAAAGAAATTGATAAGCAAATTGAACCTCTGCTTAAGGAAAATCTAGAGGACGAGTTAATGAAAAGGTATGAATATGAAGAGGTTGCAGTAACTACGATGTCTAAGTTGGAATTTAGGTTAAAACTCCCAGAAAGATCGTAGATAGAGGTTGACTTGAATTTAACGAATACGGTACCAGTAAGTAACGAAGCAAGTAGGCCGTCCTTTACGTCAGTGAAGCTTCAACGTGTACAGTTAGCAAAGTATGATGGTACTGCAAAGGGCTGGCTTTCTTTCTGGGAACAATTCAGAAGTATGATCCACGACAATCAACAATTAACGAACGGAGATCTATTCAACTACCTGCGAATGTATGTCACGGGAAGGACCGCTGAAGCAATTGAGGGATTTCCTTCATCTGGAGCATTCTATGAAGAAGCTTTGAATATATTAAAAGATCAATTTGGAAATGGGGAACGGCTAATTAAACAATATATTGATAGGATTATGAAAATCAAACCTGTAAAATCCAGGAAGAATTACAATCTAATCACTACAGCTATGCGTGCTCTTGAAATCTTAGAAGTATCTAGTTCTCAGTATAACATAATCGTAAAGTCGACTCTCATTAAGTCGTTGCCAATGGAATTGCGCTTAGGATTTTATCGACAAATGAAAATGAAATCATCCAATCATCTAGAAATTACTACGAATAATTTAGAAAGTTCATCATCAGGTAAAGAATTTATTGCGGTTTCTTAAAAACGAACTCGAGTCGTTGGAACAAGCTTTAAAACTGGATGCAGATGGTAAAGTAAAGATGCTCCTAACAGAGAAGAGAAGTCATTACAAAGAAACTGCGTCTAGTTTATTAGTCACCCCAAACAAACGTCTTGAATGCTGTGCTTTCTGCAAGAAAGAACATAAAACCGAAATGTGTGACGCAGATGTACCTTTGGTGAGGAAGAGAAAAATTCTAAAGGCAGCAGCAAATTGTTACCGTTGTACGAAAAATAACCATAGTGCTAAATATTGTAAAAATAGATTTTTTAGATGTAAGGAATGCAAGAGTAGGCACGCAACAACAATCTGCGACCCAAACTTTAAGCCAGGTAAAGATAGACACAACGCTGGGGCGACAGGTATTACAGTGAAATTAACGAAAGGCGAGAGTTCAATGAACACCTCGGCGCTGTTGGTGTCCAGTTTGATGACAAACATAAACAAAAATGTGCTATTGCAAACGGTTTATGCCTTTGGCGAGAATTCAAAGAAGTTAATTAGATTAGTAATGGACGGCGGTAGTCAACTTTTAGGCGTCGCCGTGGATCAATGTAGTAAGCGTAAGACTACGGATCCCAAGGTCCTGGGTTCAAATCCCGACACGGTCGACTGCTTGAAAAATGGCAGGTGAGCATTTTTCACAAAAATTACGCCCTCGTTCGGATGAGAGGTTAAATGGAGGTCCCGTGTGTGAGTGTTGTCACGCACGTTAAAGATCCCTACCTTGCCTGGAACGGCAAGGGTTCGGCAAAATTCTAAATTTCCAGGCAACAAAAAAACTCGCCTCCTGGCCAATGTAGTACCTTCGGGTGGAGCATTGGAAATGTAAATGAACGGTAGTCAACTTTCATTTATTAAGGAGAATCTATCAAGAGTATTAAATTTACCTATTGTTGGACAACATAGGGTTCGTATTGCCGCGTTTGGAAATAGTTTATCAATAGCATCTAAACTTTACAACCGCGTTTTAATTACTTTGAAGGTACAATATACAGATGAAATTTTAACGATTGAGGCTTTGAAAGTTCCAGAAATTTGCATGGATAATTTACATATACCTAAAGAAAGCGTGGTAGAGTATCAAAACTTGCAGCTTGCTGAGAATATCCCGTTTAATATAGATCAAGCGTTAATTGTTGATGGAATTAATATACTTATAGGGGCGGACTACTACTGGGCAGTAGTGACAGGAAAAAATATTCGTCTTAACGAAGGTTTAGTAGCAATGAACACAAAATTTGGTTATGCTTTGCATGGTCCCATACCAGTTGATGCTACAACAATGGGAGTAAATCTGCAGACAGTGTTACATGCGACAGTTATAAAGACAGAAGCCGAGATCGAAAGTATGCGGAATTTTGAAACAATAGGTATAACCAAAAAAGCAAACAACGATAAAAGATTTTTCGATAATTTTTTGAAAAATAACGTTCATAAATGTGATGATCGATATTTAGTAGTGTTACCGTGGAAGAATGAGGATGCAGTGATTGAAGATGATAATTTAATTAGTGCGCGAGTTCGTGCTCAAAGGCTAAAGTTTAAATTGACCAATATTAACAAAATATGTTTATATAACGCTGCTATCAAAGGAATGTTGTGTAATAATTATGCCGAGTTAATTTCCCGCGGTGATGCTGAAATAGCAAATGGCGATCGTGTTTACTACATGCCGCACAGGCCTGTTTTTAGAGAAGATAAACAAACAACGCGTTTGCGAGTGGTTTTCGATGCCTCTTCACATGCACCAGGACAAAAATCGTTGAATGACTTATTAGAAAAGGGGCCTAATTTAAGTCCAGTTTTAATTAAGATTTTGCTTAATTTTCGTGTAGGCGAGATCCGAATTACGGCTGACATTGAGAAAGCATTTCTACAAATTTATTTACATTCCGACGATAAAGACGCACATCGATTCTTATGGTACAATAACGACAATGTTGCAGAACATTTAAAAGACTTTTCAAGGAGCCTCCATGAATTTAGGCAAATGGACGATTAACGATTTCGAAGTAAACAGCAAGGTTGAATCGCAAAATGCATAAAGTCAACAGGTGTTAGGAATTAACTGGTGCAATCAGAACGATAGAATTAAAATCGAAAAGGTAGTGTGTTGGACAGATTTTCTGATCGCGTTGCATTGGATTAAAGGTGATGCGTCAAAGTGGAAACCATATGTGGCTAACCGTGTTAAAGAAATTCAGACCTTATCGAAAGATATAACATGGAAACATTGTCCGGGTCGCGAGAACCTTGCGGACTTATTAACCCGCGGAATAAGTTCAAGTACTTTAATAAATTTCGAAACTTGGTTACACGGTCCTAGGTGGTTGCTAGAAAATGAACAAACACGGCCAGATAATACGATAGAGAAAGCTACGTCAACGATAGATATAGTATCGAAAATGTCTTTAGTAATTAACAACACTATAAAAGGTGGCAATCAATTTATAGATTCCTCCAGATACAGTGATTTTGATCGTTTAGTGCGGATAACGGCGTATGTTTTACGATTTATCGGAAATTTAAAAACCAGGAATAAAAAAGAAATGAAGAGCTTAACCGTAAACGAATTTGAAAGGGCCGAAATATGTTTACTTCGGCAAGCGCAGCTGGAAGTTTATTATTCGGAGGTTAACAGTTTAAAAAAAGGTCAGAGCATTGAACGGAAATCGAGTATTTCAACTTAGCTCTTTCTTATATAAACATGAATTGCTGCGTTTGGGTGGACGTCTTCATAATTTAAGAGAAGATTTCGACCTCAAGCATCCCGTTATTCTATCGAAAAATGCACATTTAAGTAAACTACTAATAATGAAGTTTCATAAAACTCTTCATCATAGTGGTGTAAATGCAATACTTTATGAATTACGTAAACGATTTTCGATTGTACGAGGACGGCAATTAATAAAGTCCGTTTTAGCAAGATGTGTTATCTGTAAACGACTTCGTGGAAAATCAGGGTCGCATCCCTTCGCGCCGTTACCTAGAGATCAAATACAGCAAACAAAGCCCTTTGAAGTGACAAGTTTAGACTTCGCCGGACCGTTGTATTTTAAAGATAGTTATCACTCAAAGCCATGTTATGTGCTTTTATTTACCTGAGCTGTTATACGAGCACTTCATCTACAGATTGTTTTGAAAATGGATGTTGCGTCTACAATCGATGCATGTAAACGGTTCTTTGCCCGTAGAGGGATTCCTAAGGTCATTTACTCAGATAACGCTAAAACATTTAAAAGAATATCACGTGAAAGAGGTGATAAACGGCCGTGATGGCAAAGTGCGTGCCTTTTACGTTAAGATTGCGAATGGCACCGTAATTAGGCGTCCAGTACAATTATTGTATCCTTTAGAAGTTAGAAGTGATAAGCTAAGTTGTGCCGCTGCGCCGGAAGATGTGTCAAATATTGCAGGCCTGCGTGCGTCGATAGACCTAAGGGTAGTGAGGGAGTAAGTAAGGGATTACTGTAACTTGTTGTTCAGAGATATAGAGGAACGTAAGAAGCTTTCATGATGTGTAGTCGCTTAGCTTGATTTATATTTAAATAAACCTTTCTTTAAACTTGATGTTGTTTATTGCATTACATGTTGAGAATTCATTTGACTTTTTCATTATTCTAATATTTCTCAAACAGTCCCTGGCTGCATATTAATTCAAATTCTGTTTGATGTGTGCTTTGAACGCGCCCCACTTAAGGGTTGCTCGTGTTTTCCGATAACACGAGCGTTATAGTTATACAAGTACAAGTTGTCCGTTCGTGTGTGTGGTTCAAACTAGAACCTTCCAATGTTCTAATCCTTAAATTCAATTATTTAAACTGAAATTCAATTCCTTAAAATGCAATAATTATTGTATTTTATCCAAGAATAAATAGTGTAGTGTTTGTGACCAGAAAGTTACATGCAATTTTTAAATGCAGATAACAGGTATCGTAGTTGTAAGAATTAAACGTCGTCGTGTGGATTCAATCAACCTTGTTTATCTTCTTAGAACACAGAAATAATATAAAAACATTTACGCCTATTTTACGGCATATTTCCTGTCATCTGTTTATAATTATTACGAATTGATTAAATAGTGTGTGTACAAAACGTTGTTGTTCATCCTATTTTCCAGCTTTCGGACGCGTATCAGCGACCTGGCCCTTATCTATTGAAAGAAAAATTAATAAATAAATTTAACTGTTGAAATCACTACTCAGTAATTAAGAACAAGAAATTCAAAAAGGAATTGATAAGAAACCAATTTTCTTTCCAGTTAACAATACTTTTTTAAATAATATGTATGTGTCAAAAAAAATCAGAATTATCTAGATCTAAAAATTTCTCAACAAATTGTTGTGTGTAAAACAGCTATTAGTCTCGAATGTAAGCTGTTTGCACTTGTGACTTGTATTTAATAGAATTCGACAACACATTTTTCGGGAAAAGAGCAATTCATCATCATCATTTCATCATTTTGTTTTCGACCTTACTTAAGGTCGGTTTGTCGCAGCTCTAACTTCTTTTCTATTCTGTGCTAATCTAAAAAGCTCTACATACCCTTCACAACCTAAATTTCTAATAATTTGACTAATATAGTTTGGTCTAGGTCTTCCTATAACTTTCTATCTTTTTCCTATCCACCTGGCTCTACATAGATATTAGCAACCTGATGGTTGTTAAAGAACTCTAAACATGTTTACATGATTACCATTTATAAGGAAAAGAAATATAACCTGGTTATCCGCTTCAAAAAAGAAGTGTTAAATTATATGTTATGGTAAGGCTTAAGCAACGAAACGCTACCACATGCCAGACCGCTAACTAATTGTGAGTAGTACATTATGGGAGTAATCAGACCCACATTTCCACCAGCATCCACATTTCCACACACATCTGGACCAAATTTACATGTAAATTCCCACAAGGAGGAAATGAGGAGATTCATCTCCACATTTCCACAAGCATCCACATTTCCACACACGAGATAAACCTATTTTTAAGATTTTTTACCGCTAACATTCTGGACCAAAAAGTTTTCTTCGACTAGCCATTTTTTTATCTTTCATCTGAACCAAATAGTTTTCTTTGTCTAGCCATTGCATCTTTCGAGATAAACCTATCTTGTTTGGTATTAATTAATATTAGAATTTTCTCAGCTACCCGAATCTTTAGGAATTTTTAGATTGCATCACCCCAAGGAGCCACCCCATTTTAAGATTTTTACCTGTAGCGACTTTTGAGCGTTCTTATAATTTTTTTAGTCATGCGATACATCTTGTTAGCTTAGAATTTTAAGCAGAATTCGAATCTGTAAACAGATTTGCAATAGGACTACTTCTTGCAAAGTTACATTTTAAAGGTCTCAAACCTCTTTAAAAAATTTTGCTCGTATATATTTAACTCCATTTTTTAAAACCTTTTTCGCTACCCAAGGTATATGCTTTAACCAAACAGTTAGAGGTAGTAACACAAAAATTAAGAACACAAAAGTTTAATAATTTATTTATCCAACTTACAGTTTAATAAACTAATTACAATTTTTACAAAGTATAACATTATTTCCTGTGCGTAGCCGAAAGTTTAACCTGTAACAAAAAAGATTAATGGGTTGTTTAAATAGACCTGTAACAAAAGAGATTAAAGTAAAAGAAAGGAGACGTGTTTTCGGTCAATAAAACATATTGTTGGAACGTATTGATTTTTTAAATAATATTAACAAAGCCGCTAGTTCACATGATCTGAAATTTGTGTAAACAAGGATGAACTCCATTCAACGGTACATCAACTACTTATTTTCTATTTAGGAATATACGCCAGAAACTTGCATGCTTTTAATTAATTAAAAGCAGAAAGTTTTGTCCGAAACGCTACTGTAAAATATATAGAGCAAATAAATTATTCCCTGAATGTGTTTTCAATTGTAATAACTGACTATACAATCACTTATGAATTTTAAATTACACTTTATTTAACTAAGTTACTTTAAACAAGAAATTACCGCATCCAAAAATTCCAATGCATGCTTAACAATAATGTAGAAATGGCAAGGTCGACTTTTGGTGTAAGGATCGCGTGGTTAATAATGGTATGAAATCTATGGAATTTCTCCTGTAATGAAAGAAGAATGCATTCGTAATTGAAAATGCGTGCTACAACTTTCGCTAGATACCAGTCATGTTAATTAGAAATTTTGTGTATGACATCATTAACTACCTAAATTTCAGAATTAACAAAATGTAATAAACCAGATTAAGTACTGTTCAATAATAATCAGAGTGAAAGTAAATGGGTCTTATTACATATTGAAATCCTAAATTACCTTACGTGACGCTGTAGAAGCATTATAACGCAAATTCCGGAAACTTCCAATGTAGTATTAATTCATTTGTAACTCGTAATCCAGCAAATATTTTAAATTCTTAACGAACATGTGAATCACATTTGAAAGCTGTTTATAATTTCTTCTCCAAACAAATGCGGTTATTACAATACGAAAGTACGCTATATGCAAGTCAATTAACAGCAATTAAATATTGCTTACTGACCTACCTTAATTAGGTTGCTGTGCTATTAGGACCAGGGTATGCAGACTTTAACACCTCCATCTCGCACGCTTTACACGGATGTTGGTTGTTTCGTACAAGACCCTTTAACAACTGGTGGAGCTGAACGTTTACTGCTTAATAACATACCGTGCTGTTTTTCCTTGTGTTGCTGTAAGCTATTCTTGTAAAAGCGATACTGCAAGACCCAGAGCTTAAGTACTTTGCTGTCAACGAATGTATAAGCTTAACCGTGGACGATGTTACACCACGACATTAAATGGCGGGCTTGAATTTTTTTTTTTTTGAAACAATCGAAGATTACCGAAGACACTCGAAGAGTGCAGAAACGCGGTCACTAAACCACAATTAATAATCGCCTTTATAGGTTTAACATTTCTACCATTACCCAATAACTGGTGCTACGTACATGGAAACTTTAATTTCTTATTGGAGAGAATCCTTATTCTCCCACGCACTGTTGCGTAGCTGGATGCCCACCCCTTTTGGGAATATATGCTCGTTATAGGTTGTAAGACCCTCGGTTTTACTTAACTACACTTTGTGAGATCCCTTTAATCTTTTAATCGCGTCCTTCTCGCGCACAATACAGTAGGACTTAGCCTTACTACCAACAAATTATAACACCAAGTCACCGTTAAACTCGTCTTTAAATTTCCCCACAACTTTTTGTTAACATGCGGTAAATTGTGTTTATTATTTGCGGGTACACCACTTTAAACTTAAAAATAAAAACAGGATAGTTTAATACGTCTATTAATAATTTATGGTAATGTTAGCGATACAAATATATAAAACAAACTTTATCAAGAAAATATAATGTTTTAATAGAATACATACACGTATTGATAACATCTATAAACCGCTGTGGTAACCAGAGTCTGGCGAATCTGGGATAGCCAAATCTCTAAACATTTGCGCAAGCGATTGCCTTGCAGTTGCATCTTTTAAGTACTGAATGGGGAAACATTTAATAATTTCCAACACTGTCAAGTAATTTAATTTGCTGCAATCATTAGACAGAGAAATAATGGTACTGCTCTCTCCCTCTAATAACGTTTGAACCCTTTCTTCCTCCGTCGTATTTCCACATACTTTTTTTAAATCACCAACAAATTTTTCGTAAAATTCTGGAAAGTTTCTACACCTTAACTCAGCCATTTTAAAACAGATCAATTCTCGCAAATTTAATAGCTTGATGCACTCGTACGCAGGTAGCACAATAACATTCCCATCTTTCGTAATCTCCATATTATATAAATTCTCTTTTTCAAAATTGTTCAACAGCCATATACTTCTATTAAAGGATGTGCTCAGCTGTAATTTGAAATCTTGATCCAATTGTATGTCAACAACATCGTTTCCAGTAGTCAGACCATTTAATCTGACTTGTTTTGAGTCTTGAGCAAATTGGCGAATTTGAAATTCCACTTGAAAAGTACACAATTTCTTCCAATCGAAGTAAGAGAATGTTATCGTAGAATCAGCACACATACCACTACAGCAAATCACTCGGATGACAGGTTGAAGACCACCATATAAATCAAAACCAACTTCTAATATATGGTGGTGATAATTTGGAGGAAATTCGCCTAATCTATAGGTTGACTTACCAACTAGTTGGTTGATATTTAATTGTGGTACTCGCACATCACTTGTAACGTCAACACAAGAAAAATCCATCTTTAATTTATAATTTTAATCAAACTCGACGATACTTTGACGACTAATGCACTGGAACATGGCTCTCACCTTGTATGCCGATGGTCGAGCGTGCGCAGCTCCTTATTACATTAGTTGGCGTTATATGCAAGTCTTGACTGGAAAAGTGACGTGTATAATTGTTTATAGTGGGTTTTACCTGTATGTATTTAACCACCAACGCCATTTTTAGAATTATTAAACAAATTACTCTTAGCAGTATTTTTAATATACCATCGTGTAAGATTTCAATTATTATTGTTTTTCCTCAAGTTCTCAAATCCCTCGGAAATTTTTTCAAATCGAATGACCCCTTACTGATTTGCAGAATAACCTTTTGCAAGCACCGTATATAATTCATCTTTAATCTATTTCTAAACCGTATCGCTTTGTCTTTTGAGATAAACCCCTGGTGTGTCCCACAATCGACTTCCTTTCCACCCCAAACACGTTGACACTGATGTTGTTTAATTCCTCGAACCGGGGTATATCCTTTATGGATATCGGGAACTGCAGTCCTGTCAAATTGAGAATGGTGCTGTAATGGGGTAGCTACCGACCCTTTGCGGATTGTGAGCACTGGGGTAGAGCGCAGCTATCACGCACCAGGCAAAGCATGCGTTGTCGTCATTTTGTATATTAATAACAGCTCTGGTGTTTCGAACCCATTTGGGAGCTCGATGTATGAGGATCCACGCAAATGGTTGTACTTGTTTACATTAATCTCCAAGTACAACGCCTGTTTCAGACTCCATCCTAAAACTTACAAATTAGAAAAATCAATAATTGTAGAAACTAACCAGAATCACGCTCCTGGAACTCCTCTGACTTAGCTGACATCCTCTCCACAAAGGAATTGTAGATCTCCCCTAGGTTACTGGAGGAGGTGACCACAACATTTCGAGTGTTGAAAGATTTAACATCCTCTACACTGTCCATCTTGATGTAGCCACTAATTAGGTAGTTTACTTTTAAATTAGGAGAAACCCAGCGTCGTTTAACCTTGAGTAACATTTCATACCAGTCTATTCACGTCGGTGAAAATCAATTAACTTCTTGCTTACGCGCTACATCTATAATTATCGGATGTATCGAGAACAAAGTTAGACGGGGGGTAAATATTTATACATATTTTTCGAAATTGTGAAATTGGAATAGTCTGCATTTGCATTTTGATAAGTAAACATCGTAATAAAAATGAGCGGGGAAAGAATTATATCTTTAGATGCTATAAAAATTTTAGAAGAAGTTGTCAAGGAGATGAAAACAAGTTTATCAAACAATTCAACTAGCCAACATTTGAATGGTATGTCTAATGAATCTCTGGTAAATACTAAAATAGTGCAAGATAAACCTACACATGATAATGTTGATGCGAAAGATCAGAACATAGACTCCAAGTCAGACGTTTCTGACAGAAAAAGAAAGAGACAACTTAAATCGTATACTACAGAGGATTTAAATAAAGCCCTTGATGAAATAAACAAAGGATGGATTACTGGTTCAGAAGCATCCGAAATCTACAATGTTCCAAAAGCTACACTCTATACGAAACTCAGATCAAACGAAAATCGTGTGCAAAATTTGGCAAATATGTATACTACACATTTGCCAAATAAAAGGAGGAAAAAGTGACTTTTGTGTGTGTGTGTGTGTGTATTAGTTTTAATGAATAAAAATATATTTCTATGTGAAGTGTACCTGTTAAGTATTTGAATTGAAATATAAATATTGTTTCAAACGTTTTGGTTTTATTTATATATAATGGTATTGTTAGGATACAATTACTCGGAAGCAGTAGCAGAATCTTGGTTTATGTAATATCATAGAAGTTGAACAAAAAAAAAATTTCAAACTAAAAGGTATGTTTCAAACACGTAGTTGTACTCATTTCTATTAAAATTAAATGTAGCGCTCTTTGTTATAATTCTTTTCATAAGAACTTAGATACCCATTTCAGTTACGTGAACATTTGAAAAATTAAACAATACCAATGTATGCTTTATATTTTAAAACATAAACAAGCTAATATATACAAAATAATTTCTAAATTCACATCATTCATTTCTTATGATAACAGTTGTGGTGGTTAAATTGTTATTTTAAAACTTACAATTTAGTATATATTCCATTTGAATATCTGCCAACAGTTTTATAAACCCCATCTCCTCGATTATTTCCATAAAATCATCCAGATCCTCGGGCATTGATAACACTGCAGTACAGTGCTGTATTGCTTCCTCGTATGACTGACACATAAGACATTTTTCTCCTTCTATCGAAAAGCGTTGCCCACATTCTGCTTTTTTTACTCGTAGAGCATTGCGAAATCTTCGAATAACCTCTCCAAAGTCTTTATACATATTTGTTATATTGTCTCTTTAAACCGCCATAATGGCTATATCATCTGCAAAACGTAACATGTCTACTTTCTGTCCCTGTACACTAATACCTATCTCTTTTCTCTCTCTAGCTAAGTTTAAAGCTTCCTCAATATAAACATTAAACATCAAGGGAGACAGTATACAACCCTGTCTAACACTATTTCTAATCTTAGCTTCCTTTTCTATTTCATCAAATCTAATTACTACACTTTGGTTTTTATATAGACTGTAAATAATTTTTCTATCCCTATGAGAGATTCCTATTTTTTGCAAAACCCTGAACATAACAATCCAATTAACCCTATCAAATGCTTTTTTTAAATCTACAATCGCGAAATGGGTCTTTTTATTTTTTTGTAACCTTTTTTCGATAATTACCCTAATCATTAGTATCGGTTCTCTAGTCCCTCTGTCTTTACGAAAACCATATTGGTCTTCGCCTAAATAATTCTCAGTTAAAGCTTCTACTCTATTTTTAATTATTATTGTTAGTATTTTGGAAGCATGAGAAGTTAAACTAACCGTTCTAAAATTCTCACACCTATCAGCTCCTGACTTTTTTGGGATTGGGATAATAATATTTTTTTCGAAATCTATTGGAACCTCCCTGTGTCATATATTAATTTTACTAGTTCATATAATCTATCTAAAGTTTTCTGACTTGCATATTTTATTAATTCTGCAGGAATATCGTCTATCCCTGGCGCTTTGTTTAGTTTAAGATTCCAAACAGCTCTATCAAATTCCTCTCTTAATATTGAGAACCCTATTTCTACATCCTCTTCTTGGTCGTTCTCTAACTCATCCATATCGTCTCCATTATATAAATCTTCTAAATATCTTTTCCATCTATCTGCTACCTCAACTTTATTTATTAGAAGCTCATTATTCTCGTCTCTAATACCATTATATTTTTTCCTATCTTCCCCAAAAAACTTTTTAACAGCCCTGTAAGCCCTATCTGTCTTACCTACTCTCAAATCATCTTGTATTCCCTTACAATTCTCCTCCATCCATTTATTTCTAGCTTTTCTACACTCATGTACTATGTTATTTCTAACTGTATTATATTTTTGCTTACTTTCACTATCCACTTCTCTGAAAGGTTTAAGTTTTCTTCTATTCTCTATTAAATCTAATATCTCCTTTGTTACCCACGGTTTTCTCGCTTCTATTTTTTTCTTACCTATCGTCTGTGTTGCTGTATCATGTACAGTCAGTTTTATTTCTTTCCATCTATTTTCTACATTCCCTCCTACAGCTATCTCTTTGCTCTTATTATCTAATACTTGTTTATATTCCTCTTTTACCCTACTATCATTAAGCTTACCTTGATCCCATCCTTTTCTTTTACTCTTTCTCAATTTTTTGAATTTTAGTTTACACTTCATTTTAACTAAGTTATGATCGCTATCTATGTCAGCCCCTGGATAACTACGACAGTTTTTAACTTGGTTTCTAAATCTTTGTTTAACTAAAATATAATCTATTTGGTATCTAGCCCTATCACGTGACGCTTTCCAGGTATATCTTCTCCTAACATGTTGTTCGAATAGGGTGTTTACAGTTACTAATCTATGTTCCTGGCAAAACTCAACTAATCTTTCTCCTCTATCATTTCGTCTGCCATACCCAAATTTTCCTACCATTTTTCCCTCACTACCTTCTCCCACTGACGCATTAAAATCGCCCATAACTATTAAATTCTCATCTCCTTTTACTTTTCTCACTATACTATTTATATCCTCGTATACCTTTTCTACTTCCTCATCCTCGTACTGAGTTGTTGGCATGTAAACCTGTACTAAAACAGTGTCTGTGGGTTTTGTACTCAATCTAACCATAATTATTATATCACTAAATTGTAAGTACTCTTTAACTTTATGCCCTAATCTTTTACCTAACACTATTCCTACGCCTGTCTGTCCATTAGTTGAAGAAGTTGTAATTATTCTATAATTATCTTTCCAAAAGTCATTACTATCTGGCCATCTCACCTCACTAATACCTAAAATGTCCAGCTTTTCCTTTCTCATTTCAACTAATAAATTCGTTAACTTATCTACTCTAAGTAATGACCTTACATTCCAGGTCCCTATCACTAAATCGAATTGTTGTTTTATATTCTTACGATGACGAGCCGCAAGTACCCCCTCCCGGAGATCCGAATGAGGGAGTATTTTACCTCCGGACAAGAATTTTACTTGTGAGCTCTCCATAATATGTATTTCGTGTTTTAGGCCACGCACACCTGGGAAATATTGTGGTAGGCTCCCATATCTTTCCACAACGCAGTTTTTAAAGATTTTAGCAGAAAGCCGTATCCGTCACGGCCAACCCCCAACAAGCTTGTAAATTATTGAGGATCGCCCGAGACCAACCGACCCTCCTCCAATATCTTTTAGCCAGCAAGCCTGCTGCCCCTTGCTGCGCCTTTTAATCGCCTTTTACGATAAGCAGGCTTACTATAGTAGTATTCTTTATCCCCTACTATAGAGCAATTCAACAAAAATAAATGGATTACAGACAATATTAACAGCAGAGACAGCTGAAAGATATCTCGTTATAGATAAAGAGATTGGAAATTTGTTTTTACTTTAGATAGACTTTTTTATTTTTTAAATCTCTACCCACCAACAACAAAAACATAATTCGAATGTTTATCAATTGAAAAAAATTTAATAACTCAATCTTTTACGATTAATAGACACAAGGACTCATTCTACCTAGGTCAAACCTATGAGTAAAGAATGACTCTTAAATTTTTAAAACTTCTAGCTACAATGAGGAAGTGCATCTAGGTCACTATCTGTGTGCAATAGTCTAACCTAGGTCTACCTTTACTTCTCTTTTTTCCTATCTCTGCTTCTAATATATTCCCTCGTGCCTTAGTATGTGACCTATCATCCCATTTCTCCTATATTTTACAGTTTTCCACATATTTCTTTCTTCCCCTACCATTTCTAGTACCTCTTTGTTCTTAACCTTGTCTGTCCGTGATATCTTCATCATACGTCTGTAGCACCACATTTCAAAGGCTTCTACCTTCTTCTTGTCCGCTTCTCTTACTGTCCAGGCTTCACAGCCGACCAGTGCCGTGCTCCACGCATATGTTTTAAGCAATCCCTTCCTTGTTTCTATGTTTGAACACAGTAGTTGCTTTTGCTTGTTAAATGTAGCACGACCATGTGCTAATCTTTGTTCTATATCATTTGTCATTTTCCCATCTTGCGTTATTTGACTTCATAGGTAGCAGATATCCTTAACCTCTTGTAAGTTCTCGTTACCTATTTGTATTCTTGTTTATGATTTTTTTCCCCTCTTTTGTATACTAGTACTTTAGTTCTAGTTTTATTAATTTTCATACCGTATCTCTCAGTTAGTACTGTTTCCATTTCATTAAGAGCAGCTTCTAACTCTGCTAGATGCTAATATCACTATATCATCTGCAAATCTAAGCATATAAATTTTTTGTCCTTGCATAGTAATTCCAAATGTTTTCCTGCATTTGACAATATCCATTGCCTCCTCAATGGACAAGTTAAAAATTAATGGGATAGGGCACATCACTGTCTCACCCCTTTCCTAATATTTACTTCTCCAAGTTCCTACTCTAATTCTATTACCGTTGTTTGCTCTTTGTATAGGCTATGTACTATCCGTCTATCCCTAAAACTCATTATAACCTTTTTGCATATTTTGAACATTTTTTTGCATTTCACATTGTCAAATGCTTTTTCCAGATATACAAAACCTGTATACACGCTTTCCCCTTTTTCTATCGTATTCTCCATTTTCACCCTCAGAGCTAAAATGGCCTCCCGTGTTCCCCTGTTTCGCCTAAGCCCAGGTTGATTTTCTCATAGTATTTCTTCAGCTCGTTTTTCCATTCGTCTTTGTACAATTCTAGTTAATATTTTGAAACGTATTATATTTTCTTGATCGCTAACCCCAAACGGTCACATTCTTTCCTAAATTGAGCTTAACTAATGCTCTCTTCTTAATACATACATCTGACTCTAGAAGTTGGGGGTCAGCAAAACAAAGTCTTCCGACGTAACTAGGGGTCTATTCCTTGGGTAGAGCTATGAGCAATGGGGGGGTAAGTCGAAATCTATGGAGGGTTACACTTAACAAAAAAACAAACAGGCGCCACCAAGTCCAAATTGATTTATTTTAGGGGCATAGCTATTTTTTAAGGGCGGACTTGGAGACCCAAAAAAAAGAGATCGCCTTCGTTGATACACAAACTTGTCTTAACAGAATAAGACGCTGTTCCTGTAAGAAAGAATAATAATTAAGTCACATAAAAAATGGGAACACTATTTGCGTCCCTCAAGTATACCTAAAGAGTATAGAGAATATTTTCTGCATAATGGGATCATAAAATTTTAGTTCTTATTGCTTTTTGTTTACCAAGTCTGATCAGACTAGATCAGAATAAAAAAACTTTAAATGAAGAATATTAATTTACTAATAAGAATTTTCTTGGTTTCAGTAAATACAGTATCATTGTAGTTAAATAAAATAAAAATTTGAAGTACTTGCAAAACTGGTAGTAAAGGTTATCAACTAATCCTTACTCAAATATTTTATAATTCTATGTAACTAAAATGCTAGAGTTTCTTTATAACCCAATCAGATCTGTGTGAGTCATTTACAAATGAATATACGAAATTTTCTCTTTAGGTTAACAAACTTAAATTTAGTTTGAAGTCAAAATAATCACCAAGATATTCTCTAATGTTATCAATAGTGGTTGTACTAAAATGCTAAACATGTGTTAGCCATTGGGCAATTGTTGACAATAGTGAACAAACAAACAGGTGATGTAATAGCAGCTGTTAAATTACGTTGAAGCCACGTGTGATCACGTATTTACGAAGCTAAGTGAAAGCAAATTTAATACTGGGAAAACCAGCTTATTTACAGGTAAACTGAATAACAATTTTGTACGTCTAACAAACAAAATGAAATAATGTACTTTCAGAAGGAAAGTACTCAGGAAATCCTTAATTCTATTACGAACCCAAGAGCAGCAGTTGTCCCTTGATGTAATGGAAATTACCTCGCAGCGCGGGAACAGCAACTAATTATACTTGCTTTCCATGCTTTAACACAGGTGTAGGAGCAAAGCGGGTTCCTTACTTGGATCACGGCAGCATTACTTTGTAACGTAATCTTCCGTTGTCTAAATTTATTTACTAAAATAATTTTTCATTGCGTAGCCAACAAATTAAGCTTTCTAAATTGTAACTTCAAAGGGATCATGTTGTCTCAAATTTTACAGTTGCGATTTTCGACGTGGTGTGCGATATATACGTTATCCATGCAGTTTTCTAATTTCTCGTTGGGATTTCAAATGTGTCGTTGCGAGTTCAAATGGGTCGTTGCGAGTTCAAATGGGTCGTTGCGCTAAATAAATTTTGTAAATTAGCTAATATGACAACGAATATACAAAATGTGGATTAGGTACTAACCGTTACTCAGGAAGTGTTTCACAAACATAGAGCGACTCGGAGGTCACTCGCCATTCTCTTAGAATGCATCTTGACGCTACTTTTAACTATCGACGAGTGCGCTCGCTGCTTTCTTGTATGGTGGGAGGTTCCGGATTTTAGTTCTCGAACCTCTCACGCGCGCGCCAGTGGCTGTGAAATTACACCGAACTCGGAAACAACTCGACTAATAATCCTTGATATTATAATACTATAAAAGTTTGATTGTTACTTGAATATTTATTTTAATTAATAAAGGTATTTTACTATTCATTGTACGTTTAATGAATGGATTCTCCTACTGCAAAAATAAAATTGTTACAATTTTTAACACGTGTGCTGTGAAATTTTTTGTTCGAAAATTTAAACATCTACCCGCGCCTTTCCTCTTTAATATAGTGACTATGATGTTACGTTTGAAATCTTTGGGTATCTCGCCTGTCTCGTACATATATAGCTTACAAGTTGGAAGAGACGTTCTATAACTGCTTGCCCAGCGGCTTTTAGAGTTTCTACTTACACCTTGTATGTACCCGGCGCCTTACCGTTTTTCAGACCCGTTTAATGCAATTTCAAACTCATCTCTAAGTAGAGGATATCCCAAGTGATCACTTGCAATGTCTGATTCCTGTTCTAATGCTGTTAGTTCCTATCCTGTATATAAATTCCCTATATGTTCTTGCAATCTAAGCACTTTCTCTACATTTTCTATATTGACATTTCTTCCCGCGTCCCTTATATTTTTGCTATATGTTTTAATATCCCTAAAATTCATTCTAATTAGTTTGTATACTTCGTCTGTCTTTCCTATTTCCATCATAGTTTGTATCTTTTGCATTTTTCATCAATCCATTGTTTTTTAGCTTTCCTGCATTTGCGAATAATTTCCCATTTTATGACTTTGTATCTTTGTTTCCTGTTTCGTCTGATCTATTTTTGTGTTTTCGTCTTTTTTCTATAAAATACAGGATATCCTTTGTTATCTATGGTTCCTTATTTTCTTTTTGTGTATACTCCAGAATATCTCTGGCCGCCATATCTAAGCTAGATTTAATATTATTCCATTCTGTTTCTACTTCCTTAGTATCAGAAATCATCCCGAAATCTTTCAGCAATTCATTTGACTTTTTTTCAAATCGTTCGTGGATATCTTTAGCTTTTAGTTTATTTAGGTCCAAGTACCTTTTTCCGTTTCGTTTTTTCAAATTTTTAAATTTAAGTGCAGCCTTCATAATTACGATATTGTGGTTAGTGTCTATATCTGCTTCTAGGTAGCTTCTAGTCTTTTGTTTGATTTCTAAACCATTGCCTCACAAGAATGTAATCTATTTGATATCTTCCTATATCTTCTAGCATCTTCCACGTGTGTCGTCTTCTAACATGATGTTGAAATAATGTGTTTCTGATGATTAAATTGTTCTTATCGCAAAATTCAACCAGCCTATTTCCACTGTCATTTCTTGTGCCTAAACCAAATAAACCTGCTACTGCTCCTTCCCTTCCCTCACCTACCGCCGCATTAAAACCCCCCGTAATTATTAAATTTTCATGTCCTTTTACATATGTCTTTGATATCTTTGTAGATCACCTCTACCTCTTCGTCACTGTAGCTAGAGGTGGGCAAGTATACTTGTATTATTACTGTGTTTACCGGTTTAGATTCAAATCTAACCATGACTACTCTTTCGCTCTTTTGTAAGTAAATAAGGATCATGCGTTAAATATTTACCAATGGAATATTTTTCGAGCATTAAAATCGGTTGGTCCTGAAATCATGTTATTATTCCATTCAAATTCGGATTGTTTGATGAACAAGGGGTCTTACTCTATTTGAAATTATCTTTGGATAATCCCAATTTTACGCGAGGACAATCTTTGATATCTTCTACATTATGATAATTTTCCTCAAATCTTTTTACCTGCGATCGGAGATGTTACCGTAATGCGAGTTAAGGTTCGGGCCTTTGGAGCTGTGTTTTTAAAAAACAACTTCGACTCTTAACAAAATTTATTTATGAAATTTAGATAACTTGTACATAATACTAAAAAATAATTATTGTACTAGTGAGTAGCTTGAACAACGAAGTATGGAGTTCGAAGACTGACTGCCGGGCATTGAGCTCCCGGGCTTTTTATAATAACCTGCCCCTCACACGGCTTGTGGGAACTTGCAGATCTCATGTCTGCTTTTTTTTTAATTGTACACTTTATTACAATGTAACAACTTAATTCTAAGTAATTACGGTCTGTTGACCGCCTGTGACCTGCCACCTGCAGTATCACTGCCCTCACGAATGCAAAGTTGCATGTCCGTTCTCATGAACTGTCGATAACCTCTCTGGGTTATCCTTGTGTTACAATGTTGCATTGAACTTATACTTTTATTTAACAATTTCTAATAATTCCTATTAGATTCAATATATCAATATATATAGGTAATTGGGGGATACATAACTCCTCCCACCGTAAATGAAAAATTAAGGTTTTTCTTAATTTTTAAATACATAAAATTCATTATTCAAATTCATTTAAAATTTATTGTTTCTAAAGGTATACTTATCGTTTCTTTTTTTCTCTTTGTTTCCTTAAATCTAGAACTGTTTCCTTCATTCTTATATCTAAGGTACATTTTGTAAAATACATATATAATTACAAAAATTATTAAAATGATTAATTCAATTGTCCAAACACTTATATTATTATAATGTAACTTTGGCGTTTTGAGTTCACTTAATTGTTCTTTATAACTTTCTACTAACTTCACGGCGTGGTTGAGATCGTCTAAGTCTAGATGCTCTAGCTTCATAGTTTTCTTGATTATTTCTTCGTCTTCTTGTTGTATCTTGAACTGTAGTTCCGGTAGGTTTGCAAGTTTCTTTGTTGCTATGGGATCTTGATAAACTCTGATTACTTCATCTTTCAATTTCACATAACAATCTTCTTTGAGGGTAATTAATTTGCTTCCGATTAATGCTTGGTTATTTTCATCTTGGTTGCAGTGGATGGTTGCTATTACTTCTGTTGGGAAAATGGCTATCCATTTGTTATCTGTAACTTTTTGAATTTTCATATTAGTTATTTGCACTTGTTTGGTTTCACAGTTTTCGTAATGATTTGAGAATTTTAATAGTTGTACTTCACAAGGGCTGTCTTCTTGAATGGTTGTTGTCGTCATCGATTGACATAAATATTGGTTTGGTGTTACTTCAGTACATTTTCGTTTGTATAACCATATCTCAGTTCATTTAGGGATAGGAATTTGGTTTTGGGTATGATTACTTGGTATGTGCTAGTAACTTTCGTTGGAAAAGCAAATAAATGATAATAATTATAATTGTTACTTTCTACTATCGGGATTTCTATTAAAAATATTATTTCGTTATTCTTAATGTAGCCTTTTACTATAGCTATCTTTTCAAATATTAGAATGTTCGATTCTGTTACATCAAAAGGTAATTTACTGTTAATTATAAGTGATCTAATTCTTATTAATTCGTTTAATAAATCGGTTGGTTCAATAATGCTAGAGTGTAGGGTATTTAATTTTGTAAATGTTAATTGGTTTTTGCATACTGCCTAATTTAATTGGTAGTATACCGGGGTTGTTTTTATATGTTATATTATTATTGGGTTGTCCGTTCTACCTGGGCGGAAGTTGACGGTAAGGGTGATGACTGTCCATCTGAAATTACAGGGTGTCTTAGGTTTTTCAAATGAATGTACTTTGTTATTTTACCGTTGTCTACTACTGCTATGTTTTTATCTGATATTTTCTTAATTTTGAATGGTCCTAAATTTCTGGGTGCTGTTTTATGTCGCTTGCTTTGAAAGTTTTTCTCATACACGGTTTGTCCTATTGAAAATTTATTTGAGTCGGTATTTTTATTTCGGGTTGTGGTGATACGTTCTTTATCGTTCTCTAATTTATCTTTTACGTTGTCGTAAGTTATTTTTAGTTTTTGTTTGTGATCTTTCGCATATTGTTGATATACTTCTTTATTGTAGTGTATGTCATAGGGATTTCGTGAATCTGAATGTCCTAAGGTTAATTCTAAAGGTGTAAAATTTGTTGATGAGTAAATTGTGTTATTATAGGCGATTAGTGCGTATGACATTAAATTGGTTATATGTTCCTTTTTATAATTTATTCTTAATAATCGAATTTGTTCTAACAGGGTTAAATGTAATCGTTCAATTAGTCCGTTTGATTCAGGGTGGTTTTCCGTTATGAAATGAATTTTTATTTTGTGAAGTTCTAAAGTGTTTTGTATAGTCTCATTTTTAAATTCGCTACCATTGTCTAGAGTTATTGATTCAGGTCTTCCGTAAAAATGTGAAATATTGTAAAAATCCTTGGGTCACGTCGATGCTATTTTTGGATGTGATTGGTATTGCTTGGCCTATTTTTGTGAATGCGTCTACAATTGTTAGATAGTTTTGTGCTTCTACTACTAGAGTATCGGCATGTAGTTTTTGAAATGGTTTGTCGGGTGTTTTGGTTAACATTAAGGGTATCTTTGGGGGTTTCCTATCGTATTTCGCTCTGTCACATAGTTCGCATTGGTTAATAAAATCTGTGGTCAATTCCTTCATGTCTTTAAAATAATAACGTCTTACAAGTTGCTTTATAGTTTCGTTAATTCCACGATGGTTGGTTTTTCCTTCGTGTTGATTCCTAATTACATCGTTTATTTCGTCAGGGTCGTCTAGTGTTATTAATTTTTTAGTACATCTGATGAGTTCAGGTCCAGAGTTATTAAATAGTTTAATGTATAATTCTGAAAATCTTTGGTATAAATGTTCGGTGTTGAAATAAAAATTAAATCGTTTTTTCTCGTGGGTGTATTCTTTTAGAATTTTAATTATTTGTTCCTCGTTGTCATCTTTAGTTATTTGAATTTGGTATATCTTTTTGTTATCTACTTTTGTATATTTTACTGGATTGGGGTTATTTAAAACTTCGGTTATAATAAATTGGTTGGGTTTCATATCGATTGCTTCGTTTAAAATTTTAATCGCGTTTTTTGGTTCTTCGTTTTGTGTCGAATGTATCGTGTCGATCTCGTCTGGATCTTCCCTTATTTCTGTATCGTCTACGTTTCCTATAATGGATTCCGTTTCTAATGCATTGAGTTGGATTCTGCTTAAAGCGTCTGCGTTGTTGTTATAGATTCCCTTTATATATAATTTCGTAATCGTACTCTTCGAGTCTAATTCTCCATCTTTGTAATTTTGAATTCGGTTCTTTCAGTTTGCATAGCCATACTAATGGTCTATGATCGGTGTATATGTAAAAATTTTTTCCGTATAAGTAAGGTCTAAAATATTTTGTTGCCCAAATTATGGCTAATAATTCTTTTTCTATAGTACTATATTTTTGTTCGGTTTCATTTAGGGTTCTGGATGCGTAGCTGATGGGTTTATCGCTACCTACTTTTCCTTGGCTCAATACTGCGCCTAATGCTACATTCGATGCGTCTGTCGTCAGTATAAATGGTTTTGTAAAGTCTGGGTATTCTAATACAGGGTGATTCGTTAATATGTTTTTAATTTTGTCTACGGCTTTAATAAATTCCGGGGTGTGTTCAATTTTGTTTCCCTTTTTTAAACAATTTGTCAGGGGTTTGGTTATCTGAGCGGTAGTAACCACTAAGTCCTAGAAATCCTTTAATTTCTTTGGTTGTTTTTGGTAATGGGTAATTTAGAACTGCATTTGTTTTGTCTGGATTTGGCATTACTCCTTGGGGTGTTATTACATGTCCTAAAAATGATACTTCTTTTTGTAAAAATTCACTTTTGTCTAATTGTACTTTAAAATGTGCTTGTCTAAGTCTTTCAAATACTTCTTTCAATCTTTCTATGTGTTCTACCAATGATGTGGAATAAACTATGATGTCGTCAAGGTATACAAGGCATTTTTCATTGTGTATTCCTCGTAGTATATTGTCCACGACTCTCTGGAAAGTAGCGGGTGCGTTCTTTAATCCAAATGGCATTCGTTTGTACTCGTAATGTCCTCTAGGTGTGCTGAAGGCTGTTTTTGATATGTCTTTTTCTTCCATCTCTACCTGATGGTATCCTGATGCTAGGTCTAATGTTGTAAAGTATTGGCATTTGCCTAATTTGTCTAAAATTTCGGTTATATTTGGTAGTGGATATTTGTCATCTACCGTTTTTTCATTTAACTTTCTATAATCTATTACCATTCTGTACTTTCTCTTTCCGGTTGCGTCTAATTTCTTAGGTACTATTAACACGGGGCTGCTCCATGGTGAATTGGAGTGCTGGATTATGTCTTGGTCTAATAAGTCTGCTACTTGTCTGTCAGCTTCTTCTTGGCTTGCATGAGGTAGTCTATATGCTTTTGTAAAGATTGGTTTATTGTCTGTTAACTCGATATTATGTTTTGCTGTGTTGGTGAATGTTAATGGTATTCCTTCACAATGGAATATGTCTCGGTATTCAAAACATAAGTTTTTAATTGCTCTTTCTTCTTCTTGATTGATGTCGGTATTGAAGCGGATGTTAGTTAAATTTTCTCTTAACATGTCGTCATGTTCTATTGGGTTGTAATCGTTTTCTAAATTTTCGTCTATTTCCATTTCGTTAAAATTTAGTTCTTCTACGTTAATTGGGTCTGTCAATGATAATTCTACGGGATAGTCGTTTGAATTTAATATCGTTGTGGTTGCGTAATTATCTTTTATTTGTACTAAGGCAGTTGGGGTTTCTACTCCTTGTTGAAATGTCATATGATTTATTATTTCTAAATTTTTGTTAGATTTTACTGAGATTTGTATTTTTCTTTCCGTTCGGGGTTCTATAGTGTATTTTTGTTCGATTTGCGTGTTTTGAAATTTAATTGGGATTTTTCCGTATTTTGTCCTTAATAAGCGATTTTTAATGTCAATGTTGGCTACTAATTTTCTTAGAAGGTCCATTCCGATTAATCCGTCATATTTGTCGTTAAATTCGAATACACAAAATTTATGTTTCATTTTAACATTAAATGTTCTCGGTAAGGGTATATTGGCTACGAATTGGTGTAATGTCGTTTGATGGGCTGTTTTAATTTTAAAGGGTTCTCTTTCTACATAATCTAAATAATGTTTTTGTACGGTTCTGGGGCTAATTAATGTTTTTGATGATCCGGTGTCGATTAATAGTTTCAATTTGGCGTGGGGTATTTCTATGTATGGTAGTACTAAATAATTTGTGTTATTTAAGTTTATCAAGTTTGGTTGTCTATGAATGGGTCCATTTGAAAATTTGAATTCGAGTTTTCTTCGTCGTACTCGTAAGTTTCGTATTGTTCGTCACGTTCGTAAGTTTCTGCATGGTTTGATTCATTGTTCGTAGGTGTCTCAATGTAATTATTCTGGTCAGTGTCAAATTTTTCTATTTCTTGATGGAATAATTCTTCCGATGTAAAATTACGTTTCTGATGAGGGTTTGGTCGGATATGTGTTATCTTTGTATGTTGTCTGGTGTTACCAGATGAGGTATCCATTGGTGTTGGTTTATAATAATTATTAGGGTTGTTATGATTATTAGTCATTGGTGTATTTCTATTGGGGTTTGCGTTGAATGCTGGTCTTTGTTGGTTTAAGTTTTGATTAAATCTTGGTTGGAATGCGGGTTTCGTAAAAGTTGGGTTGAATGTTGGTCTTGAAAAATTTTTATATTGATTATTAAAATGTGTATTGTTAAAACTTGGGTTATTACTTCGCGGTTGATTTGTTTGTGCGTTAAAGGGTGTGAATTTTTGTTGAGGGATTGTTTGTCTTGTAGCTTGTATAGTTTTTATTGGTGAATAGCTTTTATTCGCGTTGGGGTTGTATAGTCTGTTGCGGTAATACATTACATTTTCTTCTTCTATTACTAGGCTCATAGCTTCTTCTAGATTTTGGGGTCGTTGGAATCTGATTTTATCCGATAGTCGTTCTGGTAAGGCTGTAACGTTCGGTTTAATTCAACGTTTAGTATTGTATAGTTCACTTTAGCGAGCATATTAAACATGCCAATTTGTGATAAAGGACAGTCAGGTAAACTGTACACTTTTTCAAAATTGCGAAGAAGGCTAGAAAGTGACAGTTGGGGATTGTCAAATTAATTAAAAAAGTGTCGAGTCGCGTTTTACGTTTGGGGTGTGTTTTAATTAATCTTTTGTAGGTCCACTCTAACATCCGATGTTATATACCGTCATTGTTATGCCGATAAGATGCCAATTCATAGTGGGAGTTTATTTGGATGAAAGAAAAATGACCTCAGATTACATTTGCCGTACGCTGTAATCAACCGATTTAGTCGGGAACCTGATGAATTAACACACACACCTATGATAAAGTTAGTTGGGCTGTTGCATTATACCGACACCCACTCTCCTCGCTGTGTCTATAGTGACCTGATTCACCCCACAAACCCTTCAAGGTAAGCGTTGCACTGTAGTAGTTATTAAGTGACCAAACTGGTTCGCACGCTGGTATTGGGATATTTTACCCTGAACTATAGAATGTTCTTTTGCATCTACCGTCAGTGAAGCTAAAAGTAGATAGTGTGTTTCGCTCCGTATTTACTCTACTTCCACTGTAGTCAACAGTGTAAGACAGAAAGCCGCTTGTGTACGCATTGTATATCTATTAGTCCGTAAAATTTTAAAGCTGCGATACTTTTCCAAATTGTACAACTTGTTTCGTAACGTAAGACTGTACCAGTTGTAGCGCCTAGATAGTTCAAGTAGACTTACGTCTACCGTCCACATTGTTACCGGAGGTTTGCATGCACCCGGTGTAACCCGCGTGATATTTCGGGCTATATTCTACACTCTTTTGGTCGTCAAACCTAAGAACCCGTACTGCCGTGAGGCCCAGGTGCATTCAACCTTACCCCCATCTTAGAAATAATTGTACTCACAAGTATATCTTTGGTAGCCCTGGCCAGTGCGAACTTACACTTAGTTGTTACTTTTGATTAGTTATCATAGTTAATTTGATCGTAGTTGTGGCGTACTCCATATACGCCGTACCTACATTTGCTTATATACACCTTTGTTTATGTTACTTACTGTACTTAATTAATGTGTTCTTTTCAGCCATGTGTTTGTAAATAGAGTTAAGAGTATAATCCAGGTGCATTATTCTGTTGTAGTAATTTGCGTGAGTAGGGTGAATCAGTACATTCTACACCGTGAGTTTTCTTTACCATCATATTTTCTTATTATAACAAGTGCAGGGGCGTTTGCTCGACCAGTAACGAGACCCCGATTATATCTAACACAATGACATTACTGGTGGTGCCCACTCAATTTTGCCGTCACTCCCGATTTTGGCATACTACCAGGTTTACGACCCATTATAATTGTCATCTTAGGGCATTTAGCAACCCCGACCTACGACTTTTATCATACCCACCCCTCACCGGCTAGAGCTAGGCCGCGTACGGATTCCGATCCGTCCCTTGGTGTCGTAGTGCTGAATTGGCCCGTAACAAAGCGTTTATGTACGTGTCCAGTGCCATTTCGTCATACATTTTTGTTTTTAAATGTCTAACGTTTTGAGCGGATTCTTCGATTTTTAATTTTGTTAAAATTAAACTTCTCACGTCTTGGCATTTCATTCCGAATTGGTAGGGGGATTGATTGTGTTCCATTCTAAGGTTTATTAGGTCTCGTACCAGGCATTTTATGTTACGTTGGTCTCCAAAATATGCAATTAGTAGCTGCTTAAACTGTTCCCATTCCTGTAAATCGTCCCTACTGGCGATTAAGGTTAGTGCCTTTCCGGTTAGTTTACTTATTATTAAGCGAATAAGCAATAAATTTCTTTCGTTATCTCCGGGTTTGTAGAAGGTTTTTAGGAACATTTCAGCTGCTCCAATGAAATTAACAAGATGGGCCTGCGTGCCATCAAATATCTGTATTGTCTCTAAATAGAGACGCATGTCTGTGCTAGTCATGTTGGTTAAGGGTTGTTTTCGATTTTGGGTAATTTTTTTGAATTGAGGTTTATTTCGCTATGTGTATTGTTATTTTTGCTTCGGATTTACTAATTTTCCGTTTGGGTTGTAAAATTTCAAATTTTGTAGAAATTGGGGTTGGTTTTGCTATTTGTAGCGTTAATTATGCTTGGGATGTATTAATTTTTCTTTTGGATTGTATAATTTCGAATTTTGTAAAATTTTGGGTTGGTTCTGCTATTTGTGATGTTAATTTTTGCGTTGGTTTTATTAATTTTTCGTTTGGATTGAAATAATTTCGAATTTTGTAAAAATTTGGGTTGGTTTTGCTTTTTGTAGCGTAATTATGCTTGAGATGTATTAATTTTTCTTTTGGATTGAATAATTTCGAATTTTGTAAAAATTGATGTTGATTTAGCTATTTGTAGCGTAATTATGCTTGGGATGTATTAATTTTTCTTTTGGATTGAATAATTTCGAATTTTGTAAAAATTTGGGTTGGTTTTCCTATTTGGAACGTTAATTTCGGTTTGGGTCTATTAATTTTTCAATTAAGTTAGGTAATTTCAAATTTTGTAAAGATTGAGATTTATTTTGCTATTTTCAGCATTAGTTTTGGTTTGGATTTGTTAATTTTCAGTTTAGATTGGGTAAATAAAAATTTGGTAAAGGTTGAGGTTTATTTTGTTATTTTTCAGCGTTATTTTTGGTTAGGATTTGTTAATTTTAAGTTTAGATTGTGGAAATAAAAATTTGGTAAGATTGAGATTTATTTTGCTATTTTTCAGCGTTATTTTTGGTTTGAATTTGTTAATTTTAAGTTTGGATTGGGTAAATAAAAATTTACACAGTGCAGTGATGTACTCGTGAGATTTATATTCAGTAATGTTGAATTAATTACCGTAGTCTTGGATTTGCTTATTTTTATGCAGCTTTTAATTTGTCTTGAGTTTCTGCTTCTTAAGGAATCTGAAATGGATGGATTTATTCTCGCTTAGCGTTGCTTTAGTTAAATTCTGTTAATTTGTAATTAATACTCTTTCCGTGGGTTTTACTGAGTTGCGTAATTATGACTTGAGGTTAATTACTTCTGCACTTTATTGTTGAAATTGAATACTAAAGGATGTAGTCTTTGTTATTTAATCACGTTTCTTGGTAATAATTGCGTACGTATGACTATACTTGTTGAGGTAGTTAACACTTACAGGTGTTAATAGAAATTTATAGGAATTAGTAATTTACTTTCCGTACTTGCTAATGCTTGCATAAAGTGTTACGTCTAGTTTTATTCTTAGATCTCTTGGTATTATAATGCTTGTTGGTAATTGAATCTCTCCGTAATGTTAGTTTTCAGATTACAATTATGAGCGTTTTATATCTTTATATGATAACGTTTAGCGTTATTCTGTATTTGTACTGGAATAATGCACTTTATAAATGCTGATTAATTTTTAATTAAAAAACGTTTAGATTTTATACCGTGTTTGTACTGCAATTTATTTATAGATCGTTGTGGTGAATGCTGGGTGTAATTTCTTATTAAATGCTGGTTGCAATTTTATGCTTTTATTATTCCGTGATGGATTTAATTACTTGTAGGTATTAAATGCAAAATTGCGTTGCTTTACTATGTCGTGATGAGTTTATTACTTATGATGCAAATTGCGTTGTTGAAGTTATACTTTAATACTGTGCAAAGATTCTGAAAGCGATTTCTCTGAGGTTTTTAAGTGTATAGTAAGGATGCTTTCTTCGCGTATTTTGCTTATCTTAGGTGGTTTTAGGTTACCGTAGCAGAGTGTTTTGCTATAATTTATAAGGTCAATGGTTTTAATAATCGTTCCGTGACTGCTTTGAAACATTAGCTTTAGCTTTTGCGTTAGTTTACCGGTTTATAACGTGGTTTGAATCGCGGTAGTTATTTGGTGTTAGTGAATGTGCGCCTGTTTATTTTTGGATTATGTTTGGGATGTATTAATTTTTCTTTTGGATTGAATAATTTCGAATTTTGTAAAAATTTGGGTTGGTTTTCCTATTTGGAACGTTAATTTCGGTTTGGGTCTATTAATTTTTCAATTAAGTTAGGTAATTTCAAATTTTGTAAAGATTGAGATTTATTTTGCTATTTTCAGCATTAGTTTTGGTTTGGATTTGTTAATTTTCAGTTTAGATTGGGTAAATAAAAATTTGGTAAAGGTTGAGGTTTATTTTGTTATTTTTGAGTTTGTTTTTAATAATTGTGGTAAGAATCTCTTTTAAATTCAAGTCTCATTTGTTTTTTAAAGAAAAAAATATCTCTTTAACATTCGTCTCATAAAATGTTATACAGTCTCGTTTTTTTTTGGAAATAATTCACTTTGTAATTATTTTCAAAACAATATTCATAAAAATAAAATTCATAAAACAATAATAATAAATGGTAATCAATAATAATAATACTAGCATATATCAATTATAGTTTCAGGTTTTAAAAAAAAGGTATGGAAATGAACTTACATTAATTTCATCTGTTTCTTTGGTGGGCTCGATCGATGCTGTATCTTGTCCACCTTGGTTTGTTTGTTGGATTTAGACGATTCTTGTTCTGCGTCCAACTTGGTTTGTTGCTGGATTTAGACGATTTGTGTTCTTCCTCCAACTTGGTTTGGGTTCTGCCAAAATTTCGAATTAAAATTCTTGGTCACCAATCTTCCGATTTTTGGATTTTCAGTGCCCTTTTGACATCCGTTACGACTGCGCCAGTTAAGGTTCGGGCCTTTGGAGCTGTGTTTTTAAAAAACAACTTCGACTCTTAACAAAATTTATTTATGAAATTTAGATAACTTGTACATAATACTAAAAAATAATTATTGTACTAGTGAGTAGCTTGAACAACGAAGTATGGAGTTCGAAGACTGACTGCCGGGCATTGAGCTCCCGGGCTTTTTATAATTACCTGCCCCTCACACGGCTGTGGGAACTTGCAGATCTCATGTCTGCGTTTTTGTTAATTGTACACTTTATTACAATGTAACAACTTAATTCTAAGTAATTGCGGTCTGTTGACCGCCTGTGACCTGCCACCTGCAGTATCACTGCCCTCACGGATGCAAAGTTGCATGTCCGTTCTCATGAACTGTCGATAACCCTATGGCGGGTTTACACTTGTCAGATACCAATACTGTTTAACGGAGATTGTATATGGTTGTGAGGTAACCTTATTGCGGGTTTACACTTGTCAGATACCAATGCTGTTTTACAGGGGTTGTTAATATGCTTCATCATCATCATCATTGGATCTTCATCTCAAAACTGGTTGGACACGTACCTGCACTCATTTATATTCTGAGTTAGCTTCCCTTCTATTGTTTTCTAATTTTATGTTTTATTTCACCGAGATTAAGTGAAGGGGGTTAAGCAACCTGTGGCTACCAAGATCCCCCAACACTTAGATATTTGCCGAAATAATGGTTTTCTAGTTAATATGCTTATTGTTATTTAATTAGTTATTGTATGTATAAATAGAAATCATGTATGTAGGGTGTATTTCATGTTAATATCGCAAGGAAAACCCAGGAAAAACTTGCAACGCTACCTAGATATTGGGGGCATTTGATTTTCATTTGTTATTTCTTTTAGTAATGGAATCCATTGTTTACTGAAAGTTACGGATTCGTTTGCAACGCAGTTATTTTTATGTAAGGTTATATAAGCAGCTTCTTTGATTTTGCGTTTTTGGTGGTTTTCTTCTTTGTCGATAATTTTTGCGTCCTCCCATTTTATTTTATGACTGGAGTCCCATGCATGCTGGCAAATCATAGATTTTTCAAATTTTCTGTTTTTATATATGATTTATGTTCTTTTAATCGAACTTCAAATGATCTGGAACTTTCCCCTATATAAAACTTATTACATTCGCACGGTATTTTGTAGATACAATTTTTTGAACTTTGTATTGCGTTTTTGGGTTTTGTTTTTGTTAATTGTGCTCTTAGTGTATTGTTGGTTCTAAATACTGTTTTAATTCTAAATTTGTTTCCTATTTTTTTTGAATTTTTTCGGAGAATCCTTTTATGTATGGTATTGAGAGCATTTTGTGGTGTGTATCGTTGTTTTTGTTTTCATTTTCTTTATTTTTAGGGTTTTTATTCATTTCTTTCTCTATTATTCTTTTAGGATATTTGTTTTCTATTAGTGTACATCTGATTAGGTCTTTCTCTTTCTTTAAAATTTCTTCGTTTGATGATATTAATTTTGCTCTATCATACATGGTTTTGATAATTCCTCGTTTGACACAGTGTGGGTGGTTTGAATCGAAGTTTAAGTATCTGTTTGTGTGCGTTGGTTTTCTATATACCGATGTATTAATTGTTGTATCGTTTTCCATGAAGTTTTCCATGTTGTTCTAATTCATATGTGAATTTAATAGTTGGTTCTATTTCGTTAATTGACTGTACAAAGTTTTTAATTAGTTCTGTATTATGAGGCCAAATAGCATAGACATCATCTACGTATCTCCACCAGATTAGTGGTTTCAGTTCTTGTGTGAATATTACATCTTTTTCGAATTCCTCCATGAATATATTACTAAAGATTGGTGATAGTGGACTTCCCATTGCCATTCCGAAGCTTTGTTTGTAGAATTGATCATTTATTTGAAAATATGTGGTATTGACGCATAAACCAAGTAATTCCATAATCGATGATATGCTTAGTTTTGTTCTTTCTTTAAGATTGCCATCTTTTCTAGTTTGTTTTTATAATATTAAGCGTTTTGTTTATAGGGACATTTGTGAAGAGATTTACCACATCAAAGCTTACCATTGTGTGTATATTTTCAATTTTTATGTTTGATAATTTTTCTAAAAAATGTTGGTTGTTTTTAATGAAAGAATCCGTTTTGCCTGCTAATGGATTTATAATTTTTAGTAGAAATTTTGCTAAATTATGGCATGGTGAATTTATGGAGCTTACGATAGGTCTTAAAGGAATGTCTTTTTTATGAATTTTTGGTAGACCGTAAAAGTGGGGTGGTTTACTGTAATGTGGCACCAGTTTACTTCTTTCTTTGTCTTCGAATTCATTTTTAAATTTAAATAGGGTTTTGTATATTTTATTTTCAATTGATTTTGTTGGGTCCGTTTCTAAACTGGTGTAATTCTCAGTGTTCAATAGTTTGTTGACTTTTGTGTTGTAATCGTTTTTATTCATTATTACTGTTGCATTGCCTTTGTCAGCAGGTAGAATTATAATTTAATTATCGTTTCTTAGATTGCGAATTGCTTTTATTTCGTTACTACTTACATTTGGCTTTATTTTGTGATTCTTTTCTATTTCGATTTTGCATCGTACTCTAAATTCGTTTGCTTGATCTTCTTCAATTTGGTTTGCTGTTTTCTCAATACAGCTAATTATTTCAAAAGTTGGTATTGATTTTGGCGTTACCGCAAAGTTAAGGCCTTTTGAAAGAATTGATTTTTCTGTATCGTTAATAGTTCTGTTTGATAATTTTATCACGGTGTTTAGCATGGTGTTGCTGTTTTCTAACGTTTTAGTTTGAGTGCTATTTTTCTCTATAAATAAGTTATTAAATTTCTTTATGTGAATTTCTTTTTGTTTGGAAAATACTGATTCGTAGTACGTTTTTGCACATACAGCCTACATACATGATTTCTATTTATACATACAATAACTAATTAAATAACAATAAGCATATTAACTAGAAAACCATTATTTCGGCAAATATCTAAGTGTTGGGGGATCTTGGTAGCCACAGGTTGCTTAACCCCCTTCACTGAATCTCGGTGAAATAAAACATAAAATTAGAAAACAATAGAAGGGAACCTAACTCAGAATATAAATGAGTGCAGGTACGTGTCCAACCAGTTTTGAGATGAAGATCCAATGAAGATGATGATGAAGCATATTAACAACCCCTGTAAAACAGCATTGGTATCTGACAAGTGTAAACCCGCAATAGGGTTACCTCACAACCATATACAATATCCGTTAAACAGTATTGGTATCTGACAAGTGTAAACCCGCCATAGGGTCGCCTCAGATCCATATACAACCTTCATAGAACAACATTGGTATCTGACAAATGTAAACCCACCATAAGGTTACCTCAGAACAATGTTAAAATCTACCAAAGAGGTAGCCTAAATCATAATGATTTCCCCTTCAAAATAAATATAAAAAACGACTACTTAAGCCTTTTAATAATGCAATTGCACACTTCTTTAATAACCATCCTCTAAATTGTATAAATAGAAACATGTTAAAAAATGTTTTCCAATTCCCAAGTTATTGAATTTTTACAATAAAAATTAATCAGCTGATTTCACGTTAAGCGTATTGGCTACCTAAAAAAGTCGGTCCCAGGCCGTAACGCAAATTGAAGGCAATTATTCATTTAAACTTTTAAAAATTTTTGCTTAGTGTACTCAAACCAAATATTTCAAACATCAATAAATCAAAGTCACCTTCAATTTATGTCATAAATGTCAAACTTGAAGTTTTTATTATTTTGAAAACGATCCTAGGTTATGGATCGAAACGTTAATAAAGATAATTTTAAAAACTATGAGTGGTTGAATTTATTTGTCTATCCCCGGTGAGCTTCACGTTTGGCACCATCTGTCGCAGGCGTGTTTGTCCAGCAGCAAAGAACAATGAAACCTTATCGTAAGATAAAAGAATGGTAAATTTCTTTGGTTGTTATGCAAATTCAAGCGACTGGTTATTAATTCTATAAAGTTTATTCAAATAAAACAATTAAGCACCTATACATCAATTTAATATCATAGTAATTGTTTCAATTAAACGATTAAGATTATATACGTTGCATGTTATTTTGGCTTTATAATCGACCTTAAACTTTAAACTTTTCTCAATGTAACATGTTCGCGACTTAATAAATTAAATCGAATTGCTAAATCGAATAAATCTAATATCGATTGTTTCTGTTTATATATAAAAAAATCTCCATTCCAGAATTATCATCTTCCGTTTGGAACATATGATACCGTAATGATGTAAGATTTCTCAGAATTCTTTATTAGCTTCGAATCGTGTGATTTATTTATAATAGTGACGCGCGCCGCCCGTCGTTGTCCAAAACAACGAGGTTAATGATCGCGTCGCACTAATACGTAAGGCTATTAAACCGCGTTCTTATGAATTTTATGGATTTTTAATGTTCCTGTGGCTTCTTAGAATAAGCGTTTGTTTATTTAATCAGTTTATAGACATATGAATTGACGTATTTTTTTCTTAATCCCAAAGCTTCGAGAAAACTCTTTATTTAAAAATAAATTTGTTATAAATGCACGGGAGTCAATTTATATGGTTAATTAAAGCTGTAATTGCTTTATACTGCAAACGGTTTTCATTTATATAATTGTAATAAGGAAAACATTTGCTTTCACAATAATTTAAAACGTATTTTTTATACACAAAATTATTTATTTTATGCACGGA
The DNA here is from genome assembly GCA_036346225.1 of Platerodrilus igneus. NCBI lineage: Eukaryota > Metazoa > Arthropoda > Insecta > Coleoptera > Lycidae > Platerodrilus > Platerodrilus igneus. The sequence goes on from JARFIW010000921.1 coordinate 2,890,730, forward strand.
AAGTGCATTTTTACAACAAACGAATGGCTTTGTATTTATCTTAGAGCGATTATTTACAAGCACGGAATTGTGTTGTCGCTTTGCACATTAATGGCTATGTTTTTACAGTACGGTTATATTATACGGAGTGAAATCACAGGAAATTTCTGTTCTTCCGGCTTCTATTGTTTTCGGTGGGTTTTATTTGTAGGAGTCACGAGAAGTCATTGAAACCCAAATTCTACAAATAAATCCCACCAAGATATAAAAGAGTCCGGAAAAAATAAAGATTTCCGTAAATTCATGGTTACTCCCTGTATGATACAAGCGTAGTTTTATTCATACAAGCGAAAAATGCAATTGCGCGTGTATAAATAATCACCCTGTATGATATAGGGGTATTGTAAATACAGGCGGCTCCGAGGCGTAATTGATATGTGTGTGACTGCTACGCCCAAGGTCCCGGATTCGAATCCCGACACGATCCGCTTGCAAATTGTTAGGCGAGCATTTTTCACAAAAATACACCCTCGCTCGGATGAGAGGTAAAATGGTGGTCCCGTGTATGAGTGTTGTCACGCACGTTAAAGATCCCTACCTTGCTTTGAACAGCAAGGTTTCGGCAAAATTCCAAATTTTTCAGGAAAAAAAACTCGCTTCCTGGCCAATGTAGTACCTTCGGGTGGAGCATTGGAAAATCACGTGTATAGATATTGTAAATACATAGCAAATAATGTAAGCAGCATAATTAATCGTTCAGAAACGTTAAAACGCATTAAATCAAATGCAAATCGATCATTTTAAGATATAAACAAAACCATTCGTTGGTACGAAAAACACACTTTCCGTGCATAAAAATAAATCATTTTCCGTATTTAAAATCCCAATTCTAATCTTAATTTTAAGCATTACAACACGTTTTGCCGTAAAAGCAAATATTTTTATAAAAATGTACCCTCTTTACATTAAAACGCAATTAAAGTTTAAATTAATTGGCATTTGTATAGCATAGAAACATTTTAAATAAAACATGTTCTCGTATTTTCGAGAGGAATTGAGAAAATTATGTCAAATTCGTATGAACTAATTAATAAGAAAACGTTTATTCCAGGAAGCGGCCGGAACAGTAAAAGACCCAGAAAATGTAATAGAAATTGATAAGAAATATTTATGATCTTTTGCATTCACTGTTGGAGAGAAACCATGCGTCACAATAACCTTGGGTGTTAATCAAAGACGAGGCATCGCGCGCCACTAATAAGTGGAAGCCATAACGAGGTAATAAAACGCCGCGATTTAAGACGCTAATGAATTTTTCTGAGAAATCTTGCATCACAATGTTCCATACTGTAGTAGTATATTCGAGAAATAGATAATTTTGTATATATAAGGAAGCGTTTATTAAATAATTCGATTCATAAATTTGCTACGCACATTAACGCAGCTTGCAGAACAATGAAACGAGGCCCAGGTTCAGTTGGCGAGTAGGCGGGGTACTACACATACAAAAATAAGGGAAGGCCTAAAATAAAAATACACGCACTCATTCATCAGTCACAACAAAACAAACAAAAAACCTCTAATTAAAAAAACATGTTGTATATAAAATAATATTTGTTATTATAATTAGTTATGTAATTAATATATAGGTATAGCTGTAAAATTATATGATAGTACTATTATTGTAAATGTATAAATAGAAAAACATATTACTATTTTGTTAACATTATTTAATAAATTTTTTTAATTATTAATTATTTTTATTAAAGTTTATTGCTATCACTATCCAGTGGTGTTGGGAAACATGCATATATTTTGTTTTGGGAATTAAAAATGAGGCATGGCTCTATGGGGATTTGGCATTGATTTTCCTCCTTATGGGGATTTCCATAGTGGGTACAAAAATGACCAGAATGGACCTTGGATTTTCTTATGGAGATTTACATGTAAAAATGGGTGGTTTTGTGCTCGTACTCTCATAGCTTACCTACTCACATCCTCCTTAGAGCCGAAGCGGGGCAAGGGGTCCTCGAACCACGTAATTTGTGTCATATAAAAAGGGGCGACAATCGCCTCATCAATTAGGTTCATGATAACAGGTAGTCTTATCCACCGGAAGAAGCTATAAAGAGTGTAGTCACAGATTATACCCTTCACGAAAAAAGAGTATATATTTTTTTTTAAATTAATATGTTCACCACACAGAGTGTGCACAAAAAGTTCGTAAATACGGAAACGTCAAGTTCTCGCAGTCGTATATCGAAACGAAAAAATGAATATTAAATCGTTTAGTAACATGAATTCGTTTCCCTGCTGGCGTTATCAAACCCAAGTGTGATTACCGTTTCGAAACACGCTTTATCAAATAATATGATACCTTATTTCAACGAGTTTCTAGGTTGAAGCAATATACGAAATAATTATATGCTATAAGAAAATGGACCAAACAACAGATACCTAAAACAGGGTACCGACTATCCGACTGTAGAAAAGTTGTTCGTTTTAAAATAAATAAACTTAAATGCAAATTATTAGAAAGCGTACTTATTGTGGGAAGATAAAATATACAGAATGTTGTTGGAGTATTGCAATAGAATCTAAGTGAATGAATAATGTAAGACAAGGAAGGGTGTGTTTTAATTTACCGTCGAAAGTGAACGAAAAAAAATAGTATAGTCTTCAACCTTAAAAAAAAAACGATTGGCTTCCTGCAGAAAAACCAAAAGTAGAGAAGAGAAGCGAGGAAGAAAACCAACAGTAATCGCTAAAAGTGTCAAACCTCAAAGTAAGTCACGGAACAACAGGAATGCTGGATAGAGAAAAAAATTTAAATACTTTAAGCTGTGGTACCCAAGAATCGCAACAAACGAAAAACCAAAAAAAATAACTGCTAACTAGGCCTAAAGTCGACTAAGTCGTAGTTTCCGGAGCAAAGAAAAAATGGTCTAGATGCACATACCACAGGAAGTGGATCGAAAAAATTTTACCAAGTCAGCACGAAGACCGACAAAAAGTAACACCAGTCACATGAAAAATAAAAGGAACGTGAAATGAAAGGAACGAGGAAAAAAAGAAAAAAACCAAAAAGAATAACACCAAGCAACAAGTACAAGAACCACAAAAAACCCTAGCAATCACACAAAAGAAAATAAAACAGAATCCCAGTGTAGCTATGTATGAGTATGTGTGTGCGTGCTTGTGCTTGTGCTTGTGCGTGTGCGTGTGCGTGTGTGTGTGTGTGAGTGTGTTGATGTATGAGTATGTGTGTGTGAAGTAGGAATTGTGTGTGTATGTGTGTGTGTGTGTGTGTGTGTGTGTGTGTGTGTGTTGGACCGCTTTAGTCGCCTCTTGCGACAGGCAGGTCGTACCATGGGACTATTTTATTCCCGAACCCACACGGGTGTTGGGGTACAAGAAGAGAATGAAAGAAAATAAAACCAAGCAGAAATGTGTGTTCATTAAGTGTGTGTATGTGTGTGTATGTGTGTTATGAAGTGTGTGTGTGTGTGTGTGTGTGTGTGTGTGTGTGTGTGTGTTGAACCCCTTTAGTCGCCTCTTACGATAGGCAGGTCGTATCATGGGGCTATTCTATTCTCGGACCCATACGGGTGAAAGAAAAAGAAAGAAAACCAAGCCAAACAGGGAAGTAAATAAAGAAATCTTAAAGTCCCGAAATCAAGTTCTAAGGAGAGCAAAATCTGAGGGCACGAGTAATAGATATTGCAAGAAAACGACACGAGATCAAGGACATTACGATTTTGCCGACATATATCTTCAGGTTCGAAATCCGGATAGACTAATTTATGTCTCTTTTGGGCAGTTTTCTGCAAAACAAGAACAGCGGGGGTTATAGCAGTAGTAGCACGCGGTTTAGGAGATGGCGAGGGTGGAGGTAGTAGCGGTTGTCGTAGTTTATAAAACTCACAACGCATTATGGAAAAGAGTTGTTTGTTGTTAGGATTGGTGGTAAGAATGTCAACGATAGAAAAGGAAACATCATGGGTTGTCAGAATATCAACGGTAAAAAAAGAAAACCTATTGGCTGTAAGAGAATCACTCTTTTCGAAAAGAAACACAAGCCGAGCACACTTCAGTTACGGTAGATAAAGGAACAGAAGCAGATAAACTTTCATCGATGTTAGACTAAGGATTAGCAGTATTACAGCTAGGAAAGAAAACAACATTGGCCGTAAGAGTATCACCCTTAGAAAAAGGAGCAGAATCCGACAACACTTCAGCAACATTACATAAAGAAACAGAATCAGGTAGAATTTCATCCTTACATGTGATATTCCAATGCTCCACCCAAAGGTACTACGTTGGCCAGGAAGCGAGTTTTGTTTTACCTGAAAAATTTGGAATTTTGCCGAACCCTTGCTGTCCCAAGCAAGGTCGGGATCTTTAACGTGCATGACCACACTCACACACGGGACCTCCATTTTACCTCTCATCCGAACGAGGGTGTATTTTTGTGAAAATTGCTCGCCTAACATTTTTCAAGCGGACCGTGTCGGGATTCAAACCCGGGACCTTGGGCGTAGTAGTCACACACATGCCAACTACGCGACGGAACCGCCAGGTAGAATTTCATCCTTACATGTAATTTTCCAATGCTCCACCCGAAGGTACTACATTGGCTAGGAAGCGAATTTTTTTACCTGAAAAATTTTGAATTTTGCCGAACCCTTGCTGTTGCAAGCAAGATAGGGATCTTTAACGTGCGTGACTACGCTCACACACGGAACCTCCATTTTACTTTTCATCCAAGCGAGGGTGTATTTTTGTGAAAAATGCTCGCCTAACATTTTTCAAGCGGGCCGTGTCGGGATTCGAACCCGGGACATTAGACGTAGTAGTCACACACATGCCACAACGTCACGGAGCCACCTGGTAGAATTTTATCCACCTTACAAAAACAAACAGCATTAAGTAGACCTTCGTCAACGTTAGATAAAGAAGTAGAATGAAGTTTATCAACATTGAAGAAAGGAGTAAAACCAGGAAGAATTTTATCAACCCTACAAAAACAAACAGCATCAGGAAGAACTTCGTCCATATTAGAAAAAGAAACACCAGCTAGAATTTCACCAACCTTAGTTAAAAGAACAGAAGCAAGTAGAATTTTGTTAGCATTAGATAAATAAACACAATCAGAAAGAATGTTGTCAACATTAGAACAATAAGTAAGAGGTGGTAACGTTTCATCAATGTCCGATAAAGGAGTAGAATCAAGTAAGACTTTATCAATGTTAGATAACGGAGTAGGAACAGACAAAACACCAATCACAATAGGAACGGATTCCTTGACAATAGTAGATAAAAAACAAGATCAGGTGACGACAACAGCAACAGGCAGTATAGCTACGGGTTCATTAACTTCAACAGGACCTTCTCTGTCCGCATTAGGAGTTATCGTCACTTCAGCTACAGCTGTTATTGCAGACACGACAAAAATTTCTTGAGTAGAACCATTTAAAAAAGCAGGAACAGGTGAAATTTTCACAACAACAGCAACAGGCATTAAAGATACAGGTTCCTGAACTTCAACAGGACCTCCTCTGACTGAATTAGAAGTTATCATCACTTCAGCTGCATTTGTTATTGCGGACACGAAAGAAATTTCTTTAGTAGAATTATTTACGAAAGCAGGAATAAACTCGAGAAGCTAGCTGTAAATCACTAATTCGAAGTCTGAGTTGCAATGATGGTCGAGGCACAATCTGAGGTGGAAGTAAATACGTAAGATACATTTAATCAGCGTTGAAATCGTAACGGACAGAAGAAATTTGGTTCCTATTAGTAGAGGATCGGTTAGTAGGGGCGTGATAACCGTAGCAATCAATATTATAATTTGAACACACATATGGTTGAAAAGGGTATGAGGTGATGGTAGTAAGGCGAGCAGGAGGAGGTGTAGAAGAGGAGATGTAGAACTAGAGACGGAAGAAATTTTGTTGGAAGCTGTATTTGCCGAAAAAGGGCATGTTTTGATAGCAGTAGTAGGATGACCTGGATGAGGTACAGAAGAGAACGTAGAGTTAGCAGCAGAAAAAATTTGGCTGCTAGAGCTGAAAACAGAATTTAAAGTACAATTCAAAAACCTATTAGTGGTAGGATAACAATGTAGACAATTGCGAAGAGAAACTCCCTTATATCCGCAACCATAGCAATGGAGTACTTGAGGACGAGTATAACGTGTCGAAACATGACCAGGTTTGTCGCAATTAAACCATATGACCTGACGAGTAGAAGCAGAAGTAGGAAGAAGAACAGTAGAACGTACGGAACAAGCATCGGATCTACCCGTAGGCGTACGAGAAAAGAGAAAGCTTAACAACTCGGTCATGCGAAGTAAAAGTATTTTCCTCAATAGTAGAAGACTTATAAGCAAGACCCGGTTCAGCAGTAATAGTATGTTGTTTTTGGAGCGAGGTTACGAATCACAATGGACAATTGATCATCCTCCTTGAAAGATCCATGCCACTGGAACAAGGCCGTCACACTTGAAATAGTCAGTAATACTTTCTTATGACTCCTGCTGTCTATTGCAGATACCATCAAACAGTTTTGCCCCCATATCAGTCATTTTGAATACGAATAAAAAAAGAAATTGGGAGAAAGTATTTAAATAAAGACTAACCGTAACTCGATAAAAGCTCAACAAAAATTATTACGAATACAGAAAGATTTAAAACATATCCGACGGATAAACTTCGGGAACACCAATAGAAGCAAAACAAGAAGATAGAGATTAGGAATAGGAATAGGGCGCGAGCGTTTTCAACGGACTAGAATTATCGACGAAAACACAATTCCGATAATCTGAAATTAGCCAACCAAGGATATTAAGTGATCAAGGAAGAAAACAAAACTAAAATTGAAGAAAATCGAACCCACACAAGAAATAAAGAAAAGAAATAAATACCAGTTTGAACGTGAGGGAAAAAAAAAATAAGTAGCATCAGGCCGAGAAATGCGTGTAATGTCGAAAATTAGGCAGAAACAACAAAAAATTGGAGCAAAAGTTAAGCCATACAAAATCGGATCCTAAGCTAAACAAAACAAAATCGGTGCAAAAGTTCCCCAAAACAAAATCGGAACCAAACGTTAAACAAAATAAAATCGGAGCCAAACGTTAAACAAAACAAAATGGAAGCCAACGTTGCCCAAACGAAAATCGGAACTCCACGTCAGGGCGTCAAAATTTATGCTACGTACATTGACGTAGTTGGCAGAAGAATGAAAGGAGGCCCAGGTTCAGTTGGCGAGTAGGCGGGCTATTACACATACAAAAATAAAGGAAAGCCTGAAATAAAAATACACGCATTCATCACTCACAACAAAACATAAAAAAACCTCTAATTAAAAAAACATGTTACTCAGGAACAGTAATACCAACAACAAATGAAAGCAAAACAATCAATAATCACAATATGCATATATCAGGAAGAACCAAAAAAATCAATTCTTAAAATGGCGAGCTGCCGTTTTTAGGTACCTACCCCCTATATTAATTAACTAAAAAAGAAAAAGAAATTACAATTCTAAAAACAACAGCTCTAAATCATCATCTTAAATATAAAATTAAATATATAAAATCGTTACAATAATACAATATCAATAATAAGTATCATATCACATACAGGTAATCATTTTAAAACTACAAGGTGTAGGTATCTAACAAAACTGAAATATACTGGTTCGACCAGTTTATAGAGCCCATATAAAGAAATAGTGGATAAACACTCACCCACGTGTCGATGATGCTGGACCTATCACACCCTCCTTAAGGCCGGAGCGGAGGCAGCGGGGCCTAGAACCACGTAATTTGTGCCGTATAAAAAGGGGCGGAAATCGCCTCATCAATTAGGTGCAAGGTAGCAGGTAATCCTATCCACCGGAAGAAGCTGTAAAAAGTGTAGTCATAGACTGGATCCTTCACGAAGGAGAATATATTTTTTTTTTAAATTAAAAGTACTCACCACACAGTGTGTGCACGAAAAGTTCGTAAATACGAAAACGTCAATTTCCCGCAGTCGTTTATCGAAACAGCAAAATGAATATTAAATCGCTTAGTAACATGAATTCGTTTTTATGCCGGCGTTATCAAACCCAGGTGTGATTAGTGATTCGACACAAGTTTTATCAAATAATATGATACCTTATTTCAACGAGTTGTAGGAAGGTAAAATATACAGGATGTTGTTGGAGTATTGAAACAGAATCTACGTGAATGAATAATGTAAGACCAAGAAGAGTCTGTTTTAATTTACCGTTGAAAGTGAACGTAACAAATTCGATCGCAAAATGTTATTTTGATTTAAGTTGCAAACTGTTGCTTTGCGAAGATGATATTTAAAGTATGCAGTAAGCATATTGTAATTTAATAATTATGGTGTTGCAATGAATATAGAAGTGGTGTTTTAAACTTAACTGACATAAAATGGAAATTATTAAATACAGGAAGAGGAAAAATTCTTCAATATAACGCTGTTTTAAAAATTTTATTAAATAATTGAAAGGAAAATATAAGCAAAATGTACTTTGGTAACTGCTGTTTGAAACGAAGGTTTTAAATATGGTAAATCTTGTAAGCTGATTTGACGTCAATTCAAAATAGGAAGATATTTAATTACGAACTGGAGAGCGCTTTTGTGGATTCTGCAAGTATTACTTTTAGGTTTATTTTAATTGCTATTGGAGTATTTGTCGTTTAATTTAAGGTAGAATAATAAGTGTTAGTGTGGCCTTTTAATAATCTGTCAAGGATATTTTTGGCCAAAACAAATCTTACAAGTGTGAGAATCATAACCAGGTAAACCATCCATAAGAGAAGAAGTTTAGTTATGTAAATTTAAATAAGATAAGGAACATTTTTTATAATTAAGTAAATAAGTACTTGTTAGAAATAATTTGATGTTTGAAAGAAACATGCTGTGATTGATCTATCTGCTCTTGTATGAGAGAAAATATTTTATGTATAAGTGCTTTGTGATACTGTTCTGTTTGATTTCATTTTTGAAAACTCCAACATTTTCGTTAAGCTAACCAGGCAAAGTTAGAACGTAAGGTAAGTGAATAATTTCAAATTTTACAATTAGCTGTATCTGTATCACAGCACATTTTTAGTGACGCTCTCAAAGCGAGGCGTTTTCATATTACTCTTTTAGAGGCACATCCAATATGAGACCTTATCACAGCACTCTTTTAGTGACGCTTCAACGCGAGTTATGTACTCCCCCATTTCATATATACAAAATAAACTAATACTTAAGAAGTTATTAAAAATATTAGAAAATGTGCAACAATGTCATGAAGACAATTTATTACAATTTATTTCAGTTTATTAACGTTCATGGGAACGGAAGCGCTACAAAGTAGCACAAGGATAAGTGACACTACAGATGTCAGGTCACAGACGGTCGTAGGAAGTCACGTACCGAGATTACGCAGAAGTAAGCTCGCAACAAAGTAGTTATGAATAGATTTAAGATAGCAAGTATGTATCATAAATAGAGTCAAGTGTAAGCAGACATTAGGTCTGCAAGTTCCCACAGAACTGTGAGGGGGTAGGGAGATTATAAAAGGCCCGGAAGCTCCACTCGCAGTCAGTTCATCAAACGTTCAGCTTTTACATTGCAACTCGTAGATAGTTCATTGTACAATTAATTAATGTATTTCGACTTAGACTAATTATTCAAGTTTGTCAAAATTCCAATTAATTTCTGTATAATTAAAAAAAAATTTGTTAAAGTTCAAAGAGTCTTTTTAAATAGGACCGCTCGAAGCCACGAACCTTAACTGGCGCAGCCGTAACGGATGTCAAAAAGGGCACTAGCGAATCCAAAATTGAGGAACAGGTGGTCTGGAATTTCAATTCCGAATTTGGCAGAACAAAACAAAAGTTGGAGGCGAAACAAGCATCGTTCAATCCCAGCAAAAAGAAGTTAAAGGCGAAACAAGAATAGTTCAAATTCAACAAAAGAAAAATTGGAGGCGATACAAGAATAGATCAAATCCAAAAAAATCCGAAACAAAGAAAGAAATCAATGAAATCAACAAAGCAACTAGTGTAAGTTCATTTTCCTTTCAACCAATTGACTTTTATTTTTATTATTAACAAAGACATTTGATATTTGCTAGTTTATGATTTATATATGTATATTAACTATTGTTACAACTGTTTTATGCAATTTTTTAAAAATAATCTACTCAGCAATTGCTAGAGATTATCTTCAAGCTGTTATTGAAACTTTATCATTATTTTATACTCTGTATATGAGAAAGATTTATAAGAACTTGAGAAAACTTATTTCCGAGACAAAGAACCTTGAGAAAAATTAATTCTGAAAAATAAAAACTTGAAACATTTAAAAAGTCGCAAAGCGCACAAGAGACTAGATTACGTTTTAACTAACGCAAAATATTTTTAGAATTCAACAACTTTAACTCATCATCATTAGGTCTTCAGTCCTGGAACTGGTTAGACGCGTACCATCATTGTTTCCTATTCTGAACTAACCTACACGTTTCCCTGAAATTTGCACAGTCTGCATCTATAACTATCTGATATAAGTCTACATCTACCTCTTTTTTCCTATCTCTGCTTGTAATATATCCCATACTATTCCCCAAAAATGCCTTAGAACGTATTCTGCCCTTCTATTTCTCTTATCTTTTTCCCCAGATATTCTTGTTCCCTTACTATTTCTATAACCTATTTGTTATTATCTTTGTCTGTCCATGCTATCGTCCTCATACATCTGAAGCACAGCATTTCAAAAGGCTGCTACCGTTTTTTCTGTCTGCGTTTCAGACTGCCCGTATTTCATAGGCATACTGTGCTGTGCTCCACACATGCTTTCAACAATTTTCTTCTTGTTTTATGTTTATTGTCTTTCTCATAAGCACTGTTCTTTCTTGTTAGATGCAGTTCAGTCACCTTCTATTGTTTTACAATTATATACCCTATTTCTCCGACCTTCAGTGGTTATGAAGGGAAGGCGTCGCCGTGGATCAATGTAGTAAGCGTAAGACTACGGATCCCAAGGTCCCGGGTTCAAATCCCGACACGGCCGACTGCTTGAAAAATGGCAGGTGAGCATTTTTCACAAAAATTACGCCCTCGTTCGGATGAGAGGTTAAATGGAGGTCCCGTGTGTGAGTGTTGTCACGCACGTTAAAGATCCCTACCTTGCCTGGAACGGCAAGGGTTAGGCAAAATTCTAAATTTCCAGGCAACAAAAAACTCGCCTCCTGGCCAATGTAGTAGCTTCAGGTGGAGCATTGGAAATGTAAATGAACGGTTATGAAGGGAGGTAAGCAGCCCGTGGCTGCCAAGTTCCCCCAACACTTAACCATTTACCGATTTAATATATTTTCCAATATATCTTTTCGCACAGTCCTCATTAGTTGCAGATATTTCGCAACCCCAACTAGTTGTTTATACTAATTATCAGATTTATCTGCGCTTTTTTTTTCGTCATTAAGTTTTCCGTCTCAAAACTGGTTGGACTCGTACCTGCACTTATTTATATTCTGAGCTAGCCTACATAGTTCCCTGAAATTCTCACACAGCATGTGTATACAGCTCGTTCCCCTTCTATTGTTTTCTAATTTTATGCCCCATTTCACCGAGATTCAGTGAAGGGGGCCAAGCAACCTGTGGCTACCAAGATCCCCCAACACTTAGACATTTGCCGAAGTAATGGTTTTCCAGTAAATCCTTTCACACACTTAACATTATTCGAGAATATTGCTCAGCCAATTCTTGTAGTTACTTATAATACTCATCACAGTTATTTTTTCGTCATTAGTTTATCCATCTTGGGATTGGTTGGATGCGTACCTCCATTGATTTCTATTCTGGGCTAGCCTACACATCTCCCTGAAACCCCTACAGCCTACATCTTTTACTATCTGTGTGCAGTAGTCTAACCTAGGTCTGCCTCTTTTTCTCTTTTTCCTATCTCTGCTTCTAATATATTCCGCACTATTCCCTCATGCCGTAGTATGTGGCCTATCATCTTATCTCTCCTCTTTTTACCGTTTTCCACATATTTTTTCTTCCCCTACCATTTTTAGCACCTCTTCGTTCTTAACTTTTCTGTCCATGATATCTTCATCATACGTCTGTAGCACCACATTTCAAAGGCTTCTACCTTTTTCTTGTCCGCTTCTCCTACTGTCCAGGCTTCACAGCCGTACAGTGCTGTGCTCCACACATATGTTTTAAGCAATCTTTTCCTTGTTTCTATGTTTGTGGTCTTTGAGCACAGTAGTTGCTTTTTCTTGTTAAATGTAGCACGACCTTGTGCTAATTTTTGTTTTATATCTTTTGTGCTTTTCCCATCTTGCGTTATTGGGCTTCCTAGGTAGCAGAAATCCTTAACCTCTTGTAAGTTCGTGTTACATACTTGTATTCTTGTTTTTGATTTATTTTCCTCTCCTTTGCATACTAGAACTTTAGTTTTAGTTTTGTTAATTTTCATACCGTATGTCTCTGTTAGAACCGTTTCCATTTCATTAAGAGCAGCTTCTAACTCTTCCTTACTAGCCGCTAATACCGCTATATCATCTGCAAATCTAAGCATATCAATTTTTTGTCCCTGCATAGTAATTCCAAATGTCTTCCTGCATTTGACAGTATTCATTGCGTCTTCTATGTACAAGTTAAAAATCAATGGGGATAGGGCACATCCCTGTCTCACCCCTTTCCTAATGTTTACTTCTCTACGTTCCTGCTCTAATTCTATTACTGCTGTTTGCTCTTTGTATAAGCTATGTACTATTCGTCTATCTCTATAGCTCATTCCAATCTTTTTGAGTATTTCAAACATTTTTTTCCATTTTACATTGTCGAATGCTTTTTCCAGATCTACAAACCCTATATACACGCTTTCCCCTTTTTCTATTGTTTTCTCCATTATCACTCTCAGAGCTAAAATAGCCTCCCGTGTTCCCCTGTTTCGCCTAAACCCAAATTGGTCTTCTCCTAGTATTTCTTCCGCCCGTTTTTCCATTCGTCTTTGCACAATTCTAGTTAATATTTTTGACACGTGTGCTGTCAAACTTATTGTTCGAAAATTTTCACATCTATCCGCTCCTTTCTTTTTTGGTATAGTTACTATTGTAATTTTAATATTTACCTACCGCATGAGGGTATCCAATTAACAATAAATAATAAATAACAGGACCTCTAACACCATCGTACCCTCACGTTTCGGGACGTTGCCTCGCAAGCTGCAGCAGTCGGTGAAGGGGGGTTCATTAAACAAACACACTGAGACGAAAATTCGATTGTTTTATTGAACGAGCTACTAACTAAAACTTCAACTAATTACATATGCATAACAAAATATAAAGTAAATAACCTTATGTACAAAAGGGCGCCACCATGGGAATTAAACGGCCCATGGACCAATCGCGGTAATAGCTCTCGTCGCACTTTGTTCGTGGGCGATGAACCAAAATGGCAGAACAGAAAATAAGTCACTTATAGTCTCCGGCTAGCACAAACACAACTTAACTAAACTTAACTAACAAACATATTTTGAATAGATACAGTTCTAGGTGTACACACCCCAATAACAAAAATTTATTAATGCTACCCTATTCTAATTAACTTGCATAGTGCGACGACCCTTTTTAACCACGGGGTCATCTACACAATGAAAAATACGACCTTCTCAAGGGTCAAATAGTACCGTAACTTGACTTCGGGCCTGAGCTTTGCATTCTCAGGAAGTCTCGTGGATTAGTGATTAACGACCTCTGACACCGTCGAAACACAATATAATAGAAGACCCTTCTAAAACGATGCGGTCTCCAAAGCAATAATAAAACGGATCAATTTACTTGAACTGGGCATTCACCCGGAATTGTATTTTATGGAAGTCGACAAATACTGTTTTAAACAAATAACTGACTTATGCTGCATAACACAGCCTTGAGTTCATAGTAATATCACATATACTAATTACTTACTCAGAGAAATAAATAACTTAAAACATAACGGCCCGCACTTGACTGCAGAGAAATAAACACATCACTAGTAACCGTTAGCTTTAACCTCTAACGCGTCTGGAAATAAACAACCCCGATTCCCACCGGCTGGCCTCCTTATATACATTTTGGTTAATTGAAAATAACCCTTTCTTGACGCTCTTACTCGGCTTAGGATGCGCCGGTCGTAAATCTTTAATTTTAATTAAAACTGTCAATGCCTAAGATAACCACAACCGTAGCTCTCAGAATTGATTTTAGTTGAGTGCTCAGCTAATTGAAAAATTGCTTCAGACCACCCTGACATAAATAGGATCCTAAAGCATGATTGACATCTAATCATAGATATGGACTAATTTGACATGTTTAGTGCCCTTAAAGTAAGTGCCTTTAGAAAAATTGATTAACTCTTGGATTAGATCTTTCTGGGAACTTCGCTGAGAAGCTACTTGGGTGATCCTGCAGCCGCTACAATTCTAATAATTAGCATGCTAAAATTAAACTAGAAACTAACTATTTTTAGGAATACTAGAACTATTAGAGCTTATTAAAACAGTATGTTACACTATGATGCTACGTTTGAAATCTTTGGGTATCTCGCCTGTCTCATACATATAGCTTACAAGTTGAAAGAGACGTTCTGTTACTGCTTGTCCAGCGGCTTTTAGAGTTTCTGCTTGCACCTTATCTGTACCCGGCACCTTACCATTTTTCAGACTCTTTAATGCTAATTCAATTTAACTAACGCAAGAAAATTTTTTTAGAAACAAAAAACGAATTTCTATTTCAACAATACGAGAATGAACTGGCGCATAAAAATAATTTAAATACCCTGAGAATAAAAAGCGAAAGCTAAAATCACGAACAATTAAAACCAAAATCCTTATAACAACGCAACTATTCAAACGCGAAACGGAATACGATCCATAAATAGACAACTTGCATTCAATTATTAAAATTACGAGAATTATTCAAACGGAACCAACATTCATCGTATCATCTTAAAAAGTGAATAAAATCCTCACCTTGAACAAATCTAATTATAAATTACTGTACAAAAGCTGTTTAAAAACATCGCGAAAACCTATCAGAATTGTGATTTTAAAACAGCATAAAATTACGATCGGAAACTTTATATAAAGTATCAATTTAAATTACTAAGGAAAGATATTAATAATTACGGTACTGAGAACGCATTCAAACGTGAAAATTTTAATGAAATATTTCAACGCACAAATTGTATTATTCTCAAACACGACAATGTATAAAATCACTACGATTACTGAATAACATCTACAGTATAATTAAAAATAACTTTGTAACAGGAACTGACGAAACTAATTAATTGACAACATTGTAAGCATCGCAGACACCTTACAATCGCATAAACCAAAGAGATAATTATTACGCACCAAACTAAAATCGACATAATTAAAAATAAAGAAGTTT
Organism: Platerodrilus igneus; assembly: GCA_036346225.1. Lineage (NCBI taxonomy): Eukaryota > Metazoa > Arthropoda > Insecta > Coleoptera > Lycidae > Platerodrilus > Platerodrilus igneus. Next base: position 2,906,162 of record JARFIW010000921.1, read on the forward strand.
TAACTGACGCAACTAACGCAAAACATTCAAGCACGATAAATTACCACAAAAATCCCTCAATCTTATTGAAACTTCAGAAATTAAAATTAAAATTGGCAAATTAAAAATAAACTTTACCAAACCAATACCAAGCGTAAAACCCATTAAATAACACCAAAAACTACAAAATAAATCCAAATTTTAAAAAAATATATTTTTTTTACTTTTTTAAAATTACCCAAATATTACCTCAATCGACATGATACCCAACTTTAACGGTAATGATCAATGTTTATTAATCAACTATATTTCACCCTGTGAAATATTCTTAAAAACCTTTTATAAGCCAGGTGATAACAAAAGGAACACTTTGCTTATCCGCCTTATCAGTAAAGTGACCAGAAGGGCACTAACATTAATCGCGATTCGAGAAGACGTAGACCAGTGGGATGAATACAAACGCATATTAATAGCATATTTCGGAGACCAAAGGAACATAAAATGTCTAGTGCGAGATTTGACAAACCTTAAGATGAAACACAACCAATCCCCATACCAGTTTGGAATGAAATGCCAAGATGTAAGAAGCTTAATCTTGACAAAACTTAAAATTAAAGAAACCGACCCAAATGTAAGACTTTTAAAAACAAAAATGTACGACGAGTGGCATTAGATACCTATCTAAATACACTACCCGAACGTCTTTCAGATAAAATTAGATTTCAACATCCCCAAGACTTAGAAGAAGCAATGAACATGATAATCGAAGAAGAAAATGTAATGTACTATAGAAACCGACTATATAACCCCAACGCGAATAAAAGCTACACGCCAATGAAAACTATACAACCCGCAAGACAAATAAATCCACAACAAAAATTTAACCCGTTCAATGCACAAACAAACCAAATGCGAACCAATAATCCACATTTTAATAACTCAAACTTTAACAACCAATACAAACAATTTTCAAAACCAACATTTTACCCGAACTTTTCAAAACCCGCCTTTCAACCAACATTTAACTCGAACTTTTCAAAACCCGCATTTCAACTGAGATTCAACCAAAATGTAAATCAGCAAAGACCAGCATTCTACGCGAATCCTATTAGAAACTCACCTCTGATAAACAATAATAATCCCAATAACTATTATAAACTCACACCAATGGATACCTCATCTGGTAACACCAGACCTAACACGAAAATAACACATATAAGACCAAACCCTAATCAAAAACGCACTTTCACTTCAGAAGAGCTATTTCATCAAGAAGTAGAAGATTATGAGAATGACCAGAATAATAGCAATCGACCGTGTACGAATAATGAACAGAACCAATCAAACCACTATGAACGCGAAGAACCATACGAAACTTACGAGGAGGACGACGAAGAAAACGCGTGCTCAAATTTTCAAATGGACCACTTTATAAACGACCAAACGTAATAAACCTAAATAATATGAATCACCTTGTACTACCCTATATCAAAATACCCCACGCTGAATTTAAATTACTAATTGATACCGGATCTTCAAAAACATTAATAAGCCCGCGAACAGTAAAGAAACATTATCTAAACTATGTAGAAAGAGAACCCTTCAAAATTAAAACCGCCCATCAAACAACCCTGCACCAATTCGTAGCAAACATACCTTTACCAAAAACATTCAACGTAAAAATGAAACATAAATTCTGCATATTTGAATTTAATGACAAATATGACGGACTATTAGGAATGGACCTTCTAAGAAAATTAGGAGCCAACATAGATATTAAAAACCGATTATTAAGAACCAAATATGGACAAATCCCCATCAAATTTCAAAACACCCAAATTGACGAAAAATATACATTAGAACACCGAACAGAAATAAAGATAGAATCCCCGTAAATTCAAATAATAACTTAGGAATAATAAACCACATAACTTTTCAACAAGGAGTAGAAACCCCAACCGCATTAGTAAAAATCAAAGATAATTACGCCACAAGAACAATATTAAATTCAAATGACTACCCCGTAGAACTATCTTTAAAAAACACGATTAACATAGAAAAATTAAATTTTAACGAAATGGAAATAGATGAAAACTCAAACGAAAACTACAACCCCGTAGAAAACGACGAAATGTTAAGACAAAATTTAAGTAATATCCGATTTAACCGCGACATATATCCAGAGGAACAAAGAGCAATACAAAAATTATGTTTCGAATACCGCGACATATAACATTGCGAAGGAATACCCCTAACGTTTACAAATACAGTTAAGCACAACATTGAGCTAACAGACAACAAACCGATATTCACCAAAGCATACAGATTACCCCAGGCATGTCTGGAAGAAGCTGACAGACAAGTAGCCGATCTATTAGATCAAGATATTATACAACACTCCAATTCACCATGGAGCAGCCCCGTACTAATAGTACCCAAGAAACTGGACGCATCAGGAAAACGAAAATACCGAATGGTAATAGATTACCGCAAGTTAAACGAAAAAACGGTAGACGATAAATACCCGTTACCGAATATAACCGAGATTTTAGATAAGTTAGGCAAGTGCCAATATTTTTCGACGCTAGATTTAGCATCAGGATACCATCAAGTGGAAATGGAAAAAGGAGATACACAAAAAACAGCATTTAGCACACCTAGAGAACACTACGAATATAAACGGATGCCATTTGGACTAAAAAACGCACCCGCAACTTTTCAACGAGTAATATAATAACATACCACGAGGGATACACAACGAAAAATGCCTTGTGTACCTAGATATAATAGTGTATTCAACATCATTAGTGGAGCACATAGAAAGATTACGAGAAGTGTTCGAAAGATTAAGAACAGCACAATTTAAAGTACAGTTAAATAAGAGCGAATTCCTACAGAAAGAAGTAGCATTTTTAGGACACATAATAACACCCCAAGGAGTGTTGCCGAACCCCGACAAAACAAACGCTGTATTAAACTACCCCATACCCAAAACGAATAAAGAGATAAAAGGATTTTTAGGCCTTAGCGGTTATTACCGAAAATTCATTAAAGGTTATGCTCAAATAACCAAGCCCCTAACCAATTGTTTAAAAAAGGGAAACAAAATTGTACATACCCCAGAATTTATCAAAGCAGTAGACAAAATTAAGAGTATATTAACAAATCACCCCGTATTAGAATGCCCAGACTTTTCGAAACCATTCCTATTAACAACAGACGCAACAAATGTAGTCTTAGGCGCAGTATTAAGCCAAGGAACAGTAGGCAGCGATAAACACATCAGTTACGCATCCAGAACCCTCAACGAAACAGAGCAACAATACAGTACAATAGAGAAAGAATTGTTAGCCATAATTTGGGCAACAAAGTATTTTAGACCATACCTATACGGACAAAAATTTTATATATACACCGATCATAGACCATTAGTATTGCTATGCAAACTCAAAGAACCCAACTCGAAATTACAAAGATGGAGAATTCGACTAGAAGAATATGACTATGAGATCATATACAAAAAGGGAATTTACAACAATAACGCAGACGCTTTAAGTAAAATCCAACTTAACGCACTAGAAACCGAATCAGTGATAGGAAACGTAGACGAAACCGAAATTAGAGAAAACCCAGAAGAAATGGAAACCATACATTCGATACAAAATGACGAACCGGAAACCGCAATTAAAATTTTAAACGAAGCTATAGACACGAAGCCCAATCAATTTATAATCACAGAAGTTTTAAACAACCCCAACCCTGTAAAATATACAAAAGTAGATGATAAGAAAATTTACCAAGTTCAAATAACCAAAGATGACAATGAATCACAGATAATTAAAATTCTAAAGGAATACACCCCCGAGAAAAAACGATTTTACTTTTACTTTAACACGGAAAACTTGTATAAACGCTTTTCAGAAATATATGTTAAACTATTCAACAATTCTGGGCCTGAACTTATAAGATGCACAAGAAAATTAATAACATTAGACGACCCTGACGAAATAAACGATGTGATCAGAAACCAACACGAAGGAAAGACCAACCATCGAGGAATAAACGAAACCCTAAAGCAAATCATGAGACGTTACTATTTCAAAGACATTAAAGAATTAACGACAGACTATATCAATCAATGTGGACTATGTGACAGAGCAAAATATGACAGAAAACCCCCGAAGATACCCTTACTGTTGACTAAAACACCAGACAAACCTTTTCAGAAATTACATGCAAATACTCTAGAAGTAGAAGCACAAAGCTATTTAACAATCGTGGACGCATTTACGAAAATAGACCAAGCAATACCAATCACTTCTAAAAATAGTATAGACGTAACCCAAGGATTTTTACATTATTTTACATTTTATGGAACGCCCGAAACAATAACGTTAGATAACGGAAGCGAATTCAAAAACGAAACGATACAAAACACTTTGGAACTACACAAAATAAAAATTCACTTTATAACTGAAAACCACCCTGAATCCAACGGACTAATCGAAAGACTACATTCAACCCTATTAGAACAAATCCGATTATTAAGAATCAATTACAAGAAAGAACACATAACTAACTTAATGTCATACGCATTAATCGCGTATAATAACACAATTCATTCATCGACAAATTTTACACCCCTAGAACTAACCCTAGGACACTCAGATTCACGCAACCCGTATGATATACATTATAACAAGGAAATCTATCAACAATACGCCAAGGATCACAAAGAGAAACTAAAAATAACTTATGACAAAGTAAAGGATAAGTTAGATAACGATAAAGAACGCATTACCGCGACCCGTAATAAAAACTCAGACCTAAACAAATTTTCCATAGGACAAACTGTATTCGAGAAAAATTACCAAAGTAAAAGACACAAAACGGCACCGAGAAATTTAGGTCCCTTTAAAATCAAACATCCGACAAAAACGTAGCCGCAATAGACGACGGCAAGATAACAAAATATGTTCACCTCAAAAATTTAAGTCACCCTGTACTTTCAGATAGACAATCATCACCCTTACCGTCAACCTCCACCCAGGTAGAACGGACACAGAAATCATGATTGAAGACATAAAGAATAACCCCGGTATACCACCAATAAAATTAAGCAGTATGCAAAACACTATAGATTATTGGACCTTTGCACAGAAATTCGATTTAACTGAGCTGAAACAAGAATTTCAAATAATCAAAAATAATTATTTTCGACTAAAACAACCAATGGACACAACAAAATTCGGAAAAGAATACGCAATAGAAATGATGAACTACGACAGTATAACAGAAAGTATTTTGAAAAATATAAAAGACAAATTTAATCGACTAATACCTACAGAACAGACGGCAAGAAGAAAAAGAGGTTTAATCAACGGATTAGGAAACATAATCAAAGAAATTACCGGCAATTTAGATAATCAAGACGCAGAACGGTATGACAACGCGATACAACAATTAATAGAGAACCAAAACGACATCAAAACCATAATTAGTAACCAAATATCGTTAACTCAATCAACGATCATCAAATTTAATGAAACCTTAAGAAAATTAGTTAGAAATCAAGATAGTATAGCCAATCGAATACAAACCCTAGAAAATAACATGCAAACTACCATGTTAGGCATGCGAGATTTAATCAGATTCAACACGATATACAACCAGATAATATCAACCCTAACTTTAATTCAACAAATCCTAGCAACATTGTAACGTATTTTTTTTCTTGTTGCGCCAAGCCTAATAAATTAATAATAAAACAGATAAATTTTAAAGCATTTAATTCGTAAATATTCAGCCAATAAAAAGTAAAGTATAATATTCACAATAACACATAGAATCTAGGAGATTTATATTCTGTGGCTTGTTGCCAAGCGTAGTCCAGTTAATTATGAGCACTTTTGTTTCCAACGTCGAAGAATCAAGTCGCTTTTTGTAGACTAGAGATAAAAGTCAAGATGGCTCGACTAAAACACGAGGCGTCTAATAGAGTCAGAAAGAAGAACTTGAGTTGAGAACATGGAACGATAATATACATCATTTAAGACAGTTGGTATAGATTAATACTATAAATTAAACTAATATATTTCACTTTAGTGCAATATCTAATGGACATATCTACAACAACAATTTTCAATGTTAAATTATAATAAATTTTCGTCGCAGTAATTTAAAGCAGGCAGTTATGGTTTCGTTCTATCTATTTAATACGCCGTATAGAAATGGTTTATTATACAAAGAATCTTGGTACTTCAAACTTACAGATGATTAATACGCTGGAAAAATACAACAGCTGACGTCATGATTTTGCACCTGCAATTTATTTGGATACACGTGAGTGTTTGAAACTTTCCGTAACTTTGAAAGTATTATAAATTATTATGAAATTTCCTACGTTGATTATTAGAATAACACAAATTTAAAGTAGTTTTTTAAAGTTAATAACACACCGCATAAATATTTAGTTTATCAGTTACTTGTACACGCATTCAATGTGTGTCAAGATATTTAGAATGACAACTTGTGTCAGATAAAAAATAGTATAGATTCTGTTTCCTAATCTAGACGCCAGATGCAGTCTTGATTTAATTTTCACATTTTGTTTAAAAACATTAAGGTCATGTAAAAGCTTTTTATTGGTGCTGATATTCGTGTATATTTTTTTGTGTAGACAACAGTTAAATTTGAGTAGTTGCATTTTATGATCGTTATTTTTCTGATGATCAATCTTTGTTGTAAATGGTCAAGGAAGCGCTTCAATGATTATAGTAAAAATAAAATCTTGTGATATGAACAAATAAATTATGATATGTTTGCTTAAACTAAATTTTATAGAAATGATTAATTTATAAATATTTATTTAGAAGGTTAAACTTCACTAAAATTCTTTTATAAAAATTAATGACAAGATAGTAAGCATATTTATTGCAGTCACATGTATATATATCCGATTTCTACATATGAATAGAATTCATTTTGTTTCATTTGAATGAAGTTTTATTATTCTACATTTAAATTAAGAAAAAGAAAACTAGAGCAAACCCTCATTAAGTAAAAAGACAGAATAATGAAAATGAATCCTTTAGTATTTCACAGATGTTTAAATTCATTTACTCTATTTTTGGCATATGCTTTTGAGGACACAAATGGTGTCCATGTGGTGTTTTGTTTGTTCACAGGTAAAGCTGAGACAACTGTTTGACATCTGGTGGTTGAGGTTTTGGTAAGTGTGTGATAAAGAGTGAAATTCAAATTTTATGGCTATGATAGTGGTGTTAAGATAAGGTTTCCGCATTCCCTTATACAAACACAGTTAAATTTTGTTGGCACTTGTATTAAAAATACGGTGGCGCCTATTAAAAATATTTTTGGTCGATTATCCACCCATGACCCATGCTCATGATCTACCCAGAGCTAACACTCTACTAGCCGTTTAACCCCTAAGAGTTTTCTTTGTCTAAAGCCGTTTTCCATCTGACATTACCCTGGGCTTGGAGTATAAAGAAGAAAATCTCGACCTAGTGATATCAGATTAAAAATAGAGAGTTTTAGTATATAGCTGATAGTCACGAGGATAAAGGGTAATAAACTTACAAAAAGTTTATAATTACCCCGTTTTTTATTACACTTACAACATTAGAAAACGCAGTAACCTTTGCAAAATTAAATACCCTACATTCAAGCATCATAGAACCAATTGATCTATTAAAAGAATTATTGAGAATCAAATCTTTTATAACTAACAGTAAATTACCTTTCGATGTAATAGAATCAAACATTTTAATACTTGAAAAAATAGCTATAGTTAAAGGCTATGTAAAAAACAACAATATAACATTTTTAATAGAAATACCAATGGTAGAGGTTAACAGTTACAATTATTATCACTTATTTGCTTTTCCAATGAAAATGACTAGCACATACCAAGTTATTATTCCAAAAACCAAATTCCTATCCTTAAATGAACTAAGATATGGTTATACGAACGAAAAATGTGATGAAATCACACCCAATCAATACTTATGCCAATCATTGACAACAACAACAATTCAAGAAGACAGCTCTTGCGAAGTACAACTACTAAAATTTACCAATCACTACGAAAATTGTGAAGCCAAACCTGTACAAATCACCAACATGAAAATTCAGAAAGTAACGGAAAATAAATGGATAGCCATTTTCCCCACCGAAGTAATCGCAACAATGTACTGCAATCAAGATGGAAGTAATTTAGCATTAACCGGAAGTAAATTAATCACCCTTAAGGAAAATTGTTATTTAAAATTAAAAAACGATATAATGAGTTTACCAAGATCCCGTACAAAGCAAGAAATTAGCAAATCTACCCGATTTACAAATCAAGATTACCCAAGACGAAGACGAAGAAATTATTCAAAAACCAATGCAATTGGAACACCTGGAATTAGACAACCTCAACAACGCGATGAAACTCATGGAAGATTACAAGGAACACCTAAACGAAATCAAGACGCCCAAAGTGCACTACGATAATATTAGTGTATGGACAATTATATTGATTATATTGACTATTTTATTGATCATTTATGTAACTTATAAAATATGTATTAGATATAAAAATAATAAAGGAAACAGTTTTAGATTTAAGGCAACTAAAGAAACAAATGTACCCCTAGAAAGTATGAATTTTAAGAAATGAGATTAAATGAATTTATTTTAATTAAAAATCAAGAAAGATAAAAACCCTTAATTTTTAATGTACGTCGGTAGAAGTTATGTAATCCCCCATTTGATATATACAAAATAAACTAATACTTAAGAAGTTATTAGAAATATTAGGAAATGTGCAACAATGTCATGAAGGACAATTTATTACAATTTATTTCAGTTTATTAACGTTCATGGGAACGAATGCGCTACAAAGTAGCACAAGGATAAGTGACACTACAGATGTCAGGTCACAGATGGTCGTAGGAAGTCACGTACCGAGATTACGCAGAAGTAAGCTCGCAACAAAGTATTTATGAATAGCTATTAAGATAGCAACATGTATCATGAATAGAGTCAAGTGTAAGCCGACATTAGGTCTGCAAGTTCCCACAGAACTGTGAGGGGGTAGGGTGATTATAAAAGGCCCGGGACCTCCACTCGCAGTCAGTTCATCAAACGTTCAGCTTTCACATTGCAGTTGGTAGATAGCTCATTTTGTACAATTAATTAATGTATTTCGACTTAGACTAATTATTCAAGTTTGTCAAAATTCCAATTAATTTCTGTATAATTAAAAATAAATTTGTTAAAGTTCAAAGAGTCTTTTTAAAAAGGACCGCTCGAAGCCACGAACCTTAACTCGCGTAGCTTACCACATCGCTCTTTTAGCCGCGCCTCAACGTGCGGCCATTTTCATATCGCTCTATTAGAGACGCTCCAACAAAGGGCCTTATCACATTAATATATGTGTTAGTTGGTAATTGTACTGTGTTGCAAATATATTTTGTGCTTATATATACTAATTTATGTGTTGCAGGACGTGTCTGTAAAAATACAGGACACAGGAAGTACATTAATATCAATGTATAGGCTTGTGCATAAGATAATAGCAATGATACTAATTCCGATGACTCAATCTTAATATTTAGTAATTTGTACAGAAACATAGTGCGATAAATAATTTGCCTCTGAGGCAACTTTAAGATACTGAACTCTTTCTTAATTGTATAGTATGATTCCTACCGGGCTATGTGCCATATTCTTTATAATATAAGAATTTGATCAATAAGTTTTGAACGGTTTCAATTTCTCTACTCTGAGTGATGCCATCCGGATCTCAAACAATGACAGTATTCTAACTTAGATCGTACCAGAAAATTAAAAAATGTAATCTTAGCGCCTGTTTTGAAACTCCATACAAGCACCTCTTAAAGAATCTGGGTTCCTCAACGGACTCAATAATGTTATCCAAATACATTTGAAAATTTAATGTACCTGTGAAAGTTATACCCAAATCACAAATAATTCCTACTTTTAATAACTGTATTATTTATTATGTAATATATCAATTTCATTGTTACTTAGAGTATTATACATTACCTTACATTTCCCAATATTAAAATAAGCTTATTGGTATTACTCAAATGTGCTACTTGCTGTATATGTAGTTGAAGTTTTCCTTGCAACACTTACGTTAGAAACAGTTTTATAAATTTTCAAATTGTCAGCGTGAAAAATAGTAAATACGTCTAAAAATATCCCAGAACAAATAACATCAGCGCAAAAATAATAACTTTAACCTAATTAACTGGTGCTTTTATGATTTATTAAAGAATACAGTTTATACATAATTAAAATAATTACTCGAATAATTGTAGCCTACAATTTATAAAATCTAACCTTTCTTAAAGCCGTCTATGTTTTAATATTCAGCTTAATATAAAACCATAATTATTTTCTAAATCTTTTTAACTACTGAATCGAAGGAATCATTCCAGAAAGTGCTACTGCCAAATAAGAGTTGTCATGAAACCCGACTCCGAGAACCTAGAATGGCCTTTGGAAGTGTTAAAACGAATGGGACTCTTTAATTATACTAAAGATAATGGTTATGTAAAAATAGTATCAGCTGTTTATTTGTTAATATGCGCTATTAGCTTTTTAACGCAAGCATTACAATTCTTGAATTTTACTGGAGATTTTTCAGAATTTGTTAGCATTGTAGAAGCTTTGACAGTTTTTGGATACGTAAGTATTTGATTCAGCTTTTTAAAGAGATTTTTTTAGAAACGCTGTTTGACAAATAAACACCAAATTTTAATAAATTTCGCTTGCATATCTGGCACGTGATTTTGGCGAAAAACATAAAATTTCAAACACTGCAGATATTTAGAGCTTGCTTAATTTTTTCATTGTATATCTGACACGAGATTTTGATGAAAAACATGAAATTTCGAACATTGCAGATATTTAACGTTTTCCAGATATTATCGCGTTTTTGCATATCTGGCATAGTAATTTTGCTGACAAACATGAAATTCCGAACATTGCGTTATTTCAAGTTATCGTGATTTGCTCGATTGTATATCTGACATCGTGATTTTGATAAAAAAAAAGAAACGTAGACCTGAATCTGCACATACCCCTAAAGAAAAACATTCAAGGAAATTAAGTCGTGTGATCTTGCAAGCCAATTCTAATGTCTAAACCGATAAATAATTCAACCGGGAAATCTGCTTTGCAATAATTGTATAGTCTACTTCGCTGTATGTGAAATTAACCCCCTTTTGTTGGAAATAAACATTCTCCACATCAATATTTACAACTGGTACCAAAAAAGCTACTATTTCTCGATAACGAATGTAATAAAAAAAATTTTCTTACTTGTTTTTTATTAAATTTATTTATCCTCGTGACTATCAGCTAACAAATTACACCTTTAAATTTCCTAAACCCTAACCTGATATCACAAGGTCGAGAATTTCTTATTATTAATGTAAGTCCAAAATAAAGGTGGATGGAAAATGGCTTGAGAAGAAGAAACACTCTTAAGACATAAACGGCTAGTCGAGTGTTAGCTCTGGGTAGATCATGAGCTTGGGTCATGGGTTGTTAAAAGACCAAAAATATATTTAATGAGCGCCACCGTATTTTTCAATACTATAACCAACAAAATTTAACTGTGCTTGTATTAGGGGAATGCGGAAACCTTATGTCAACACCACTAACATAGCCATAAAACCTGAATTTCACTCTTTTAGACACACTTACCAAGACTTTAAACACCAGATGTCATACAAATGTCTCGGCTTGACCTGTGAACAAACAACAGAACAACATGGACACCATTTGTGTCCACAAAAATATTTGCCAAAAATAAAATAATAGAATTTAGACTTCTAAAATATATACCCAGAGATTTGTTTTCATTACTCACAATTTCTGATCGGGGATGACTTGTAATTTTTACTTGAATTTTAAATAATAAAAAGTTATTCAAAAACAAAATAGATTCTATTTGAATAAATTTCTGGATTCATGTTACTATAATATTTAAATTCGTATCTTTATAAAATTTCCTTTTAATAATTTTTATGGAACAGAAATATACAGGTAAAGAATTGTATTTAATAATCTAAGGATCTCTGAATGGATCTTTCTACAAAATTTAAATATGCCGACTTGAAATTTTCTAAGTTATTCATAATACATAATTTTTTTTAAGCCAATAAAGTACTTCCTCGACCCTCACAGTGAAATTTTAATTATCAAAGCGTTGATAAAATATTATATAGTTACACTAATCTACTTTTATTTAACAGTTAATACTCGAATTCCACATGTCGATTAAAAATGAAAGTTCATGACCTCAAAATATTCAAACATACTTTAAATTAACCTAAGACGACATGTGAGGTCTAAATAGGACAACTGAATCTATGTTTTTTATATATCTGACATAAAGTGTCATTCACAACTTTTTAAATATACACTCTGTGTGCACGTGCAAACATTCTGACAAACAATAATTTTGTTATTTAGTTTGCTGTTTTTTTAAAAGCTTTTTTACGTTACAAAAATTTTTAGTGTTCTATTTTCTTATTGCAACTTAGTTAATATTCAAAGTGATTAATTCTAAGAAACACTCACGTGTTGTGAAACTGCTCTGAACGAAAGAAATAGGACCTTAACCTCAGCTGTCGGAAATTTCCATAACCATCGATTATCAAAGTTCTACTGAACACAACTATTATTTAACAAAACTAACTTCTGCTTGATTGAGTTTAATACTCCAACAAAATTTGGAACCTATAAGAAATTGCCTTCTATGAAACTGCATTCTATGATATTATATAAGATGTAACCATATGTGATATTGCCTTAAGATATTGCATTAAGATATTGTATTAAGATATCGCATTAAGATATTGCACTATGAGAAAAAATATTAGAAAATTCATTTAATTAATTTATAACAACTGTATTAATGATGTAAAGGGGCTTCCATCTCCTTCAATTATCTATTCTTTTTCGGACTCTATTAGAGGCCACGTGCCTACACACGACCATCTTGACTCCACTATCTTGCAGAGCAGCTTACCCGTTCGAACGCTGATAATGAAATGAGCAAATTGACAACTCGACACAGCTTAGTAACAAACCTTAGACCATAAAGGTATAGGAATCTATATGTTATTATTAATTTTATGTATTAATTTTTACTGAACGGAAATTTATAAATTATTTATTTTATATTATTGCTGTTTTATTCTATATTAAAGAACAAAGCCTAACTAGGAAAAAAAATACGTTACAACAGGGTGTTAAAAACGGAAGTCAACAAAGAGAAACTTCGGTACATTTTACAGTTTTTCTTTGATAAAGGCGAAAATGCAAGCCAGACGGCTGAAATTGTCAAAAGTGTTTATGGTCCCAATACTGTAACAGCTAATTACTTGCAATTTTGGTTTCGTCGATTCCGTTCAGATATTTTTGATGTTAAAGAAGCACCTCGCACAGGAAGGCCCATCGTCACTAATGTCGTTAAAATTACAGAAATAATCGAAGTTGACTGGCATGTTAGTAGTCGTAGCATCGCCTAGGAGCTAAAGATCGACCATAAAAAAGTTTTAAACCATCTGCACAAAGCTGGATTCATAAAGAAGCTCGATGTTTGGGTGCCACACTAATTAACACAATAAAAAATGGTGGATCGAATTTCCATCTGTGAAGCCTTGGTCAAACGGAATGAAATCGACCCATTTCTTAAACAGATGGTGACTGGAGATTAGCAATGGAACACACACGATAATGTTGTGCGAAAACAATCGTGGTCAAAGCGTGGTGAAGTAGCTTAAACAGTGGCCAAACCAGGACTAACGGCCAGAAAGGTTCTGCTGTGCATTTGGTGAGACTCGAAAGGAATCATTTATTATGAGTTTCTTTAATATGGCCAAACACTAAATAAGGATCTGTACTGTCAACAACTGGACCGTTTGAAGCTAGTAATTGACCAGAAACGGTCAGAATTGACCAGCAGAAGAGGTGTTGTGTTCCACCAGGACAACGCCAGGCCACACACGTCTGTAGTGACTCTCCAGAAACTCCGAGAGCTTGGTTGGGAAGTTTTAATGTATTCACCATATAGTCCGGACCTGGCCCCAAGCATTACCATCTTTTTCTCGCATTGCAAAACTTATTGAGTGATACGAAATTGGCATCAAGAGAAGATTGTGAAAATCGATTGCTAGAGTTTTTCACCAATAAGGACCAAGACTTCTAAGAGAGAGGCGTTATGAAGTTACCTTTAAAATGGCAACAAATTATGGAACAGAAGGGTGCATATTTGATCGAAATCAGACAATCCGAAACATGTTAAATAAAGTCTTGTAGTTCATGCAAAAGTAATGGATTTCTGTTTCCCTAACTTTTAAAACCGTTTAAAACTGTAAATGTGCTATTTAAATATTCTAATTACTGACGTTTAGAGTATCTCTTAATTTATTTTTTCTAAGTGATGAGAAAATATAATGGAACACCAAAATAACCACTATTTCGCATATGTTTTCCTACAGTTGTTAGCTTTGAACTCAATGGAACTAAAGGTTCTAAATTAAATGATGGTTTATCATTAAGAAAGATGAAATTTACATATTGATTAATTCAATTCACTATTACAAGGTCATGTTATATTTATTAGGTTGCTTTTTGTGAATTTATATACATACGATTAAGTATCCGTTATCCATTACTAGTTATCCTTCGTTTCCTGCAGTTTAAATATTTCTGTATAAAACAGCACTTACCTCAACAAATAATTATTCTCAATACTTAAAACCGTGTATATGTACCGGTAAAGTTTTGCCGGAATGTTTTAGATAAGGTTCGAAATTGTTTTCTATTTTGGAGTTTGTCTAGTACATAATTCAATAAATTTACGTTTGCTACACGCGTTCTAGGAAAAGTTCGAAATAGTAAATTTGCGACTGATGTAACCATTGTCACTTCCTAGCCGAAACTTGACTTGATAATAGTTTCTTCTACGTTATTCCATACAAAGTGTCATTGTTTATGTATACTTATCTGTAATATTCACATCATCATTAGGTTTTCAGTCCTGGAACTGGTTAGACGCGTACATCCGTTATTTCCTATTCTGAGCTAACCTACGCATTTCCCTGAAAGTCCCACAACCTATATCTATTACTATCCCCGTGCAATGCCAACCTTTACCTCTTTTCTATAACTGCTTATAATGTATCCCGCACTATTCCAAAATTGCCTTGGAACGTGGTCTGCCCTTCTATTTCTCTTATATTTTTTGTTTTCCCCAGATATCTTCATTTCCGCTACTATTTCTAAAACCGCTATGTAATTAACTTTTTCTGTCTATTCTATCACCATTATACACCTAAAACACATCATTCCAAAAGATTACTAACAGTGATCAGTAAGGTAGCACGATAATGTTTAAAAAGTTTAGACACAGGCAAAGTTTTCTCTAAATCAAAATTTTCACTGTTTGAAAAACCAAATCCAACATAGTATTCTTGCAGTTAAGAATATTATTAAGTTGAAATAAATTGTTTAAAGAAAAAATTATTGAGACCTTTGTAACTAACGGTAAACTTTTGCTTTTTAATCTTCTGAATTATGAACTTACTACAATTTTTGATGTATTCGTACTTGGTGATCCATGAAAAGATGCTCTTTTTCGTTTGTAGTTGCATCATGGTTTCCAAGAAAAACAGCCTTTTTCAATCGATTGGGTACAACCAACTTCCATTGCTTTTCGTCGTCAAAAATGAGATAATTCTTTGGCATACGTTTATAAATTGAATTACTAACAATACGAAATTGCGGATATTTAATAGGATTATCCTTAATTTTTTTCTGTAACCCGTCATAATATTCATATATATCATCTCGCTTAACTTTTATTAGGCTCACAGTCCGTGACAATGCATCTGGTACCTGATGATTAGCAGCTTTTGTATGAATAATTGTAAAATCATAACCTTGAAGTCGAAGTGACCAACGAGCTAATCGGCCTGAAGGGTTTTATAACCTATTTAACCATAACAAGCTATAATGGTCTGTATGCACGAAATTTTTCAATTCTCCATACCACAGCTAAACATTCAAATTCTGTTGTGGAATATTTTCTTTCTTGATCGGTTAGGCTCCTACTGGCATACGCTATCACATGTTCGCCATCCCCCAAAGTTTGACTAAGTACACAACCAAGCCCAACTTGTGATGCGTCGTCTGTAATACAAATTCTTTCCAAAAATTGGGACGCGATAATATAGGTAATGTAATTAAACATTGCTTATATCCATAAAAGCTTGATTACATTGATCATCGCACACAAATTTCACTTTCTATTTTGTTAAATGATTTAGTGGTGCCACACGAC
Source organism: Platerodrilus igneus (assembly GCA_036346225.1). NCBI lineage: Eukaryota > Metazoa > Arthropoda > Insecta > Coleoptera > Lycidae > Platerodrilus > Platerodrilus igneus. The sequence goes on from JARFIW010000921.1 coordinate 2,922,537, forward strand.
TAGCGAAAAATTTAACACATCTCCGGTACCACGAAATGAGACCAATGAACCTACGAACATCCATAGCACATTTTGGAACAGGATAATTCACCATACACTCAATTTTTTCTGCATCAACACTCAATCCTAACTCATCAACAATGTAACCTAAATATTTCAATTGTTTTTTCATAATTTCAATTTTATCTCGATTGACAGTAGGACCAGCAACTAACAAACGGTGAAACACTTTATTAAGAACCTTCAGATGTGTATCAAAATCTGGAGTAGCAATAATCACATCTTTCAAATAAACTGAGACGAAATCTTGTAATTCCGGACCAAATAATGAATCAACTACCCGCTAAAATGTTGCGGGTGCGTTATGAAGATCATTAGGCAAACGTTTAAATTGAAACAACCCCTTCTCTGGAATCGTAAACGCTGTCTTTTCTTTTCTAGAATCTTCAAGTTCTACTTGCCAGTACGCGGACTGCAAGTCTATTGACGATAAGAATCGTGCCTCACGTAAACGATCTAAAATAGCTGAAATATAAGGTCAAGGATACGCATCTTTTTTTTGTAACGCCATTGATTTTTCTAAAATCAATACAAAATCTACATTTCCCTGAAGGTTTCTTCACCATTTCTACAGGCGAACTCCAAGGTGAATTGGACCTTTCAATCACATCTAAGTTAAGCATTTATTTTAGGCTCCGTCAACTTGGCCCCCCTCCAAACGATTTATTGAAATGTAGCATGTACACCAGAAAGTACTAGTCTTGCACCACCTTGCACCACCAAAATAATAGTTTGCACCATGCTGGAAAAACAATTGCGGTAATTTGTTTATGAGGGGGGCTAGAATGACGCTAGCCCCCCTCCATTCGAGTTTCAAAAAAATGATATGTGCACCAGTTAGGGAAAAGCTTGCACCACCTTGCACCACTAAATTTAGAGCTTGCACCACTTCAGAAGATTAGATGCAGGACCTTTTCTCGAGGGGGGCTAGAATGACGCTAGACCCCCTCCAGTCGATTTTCAAAAAAATTATATGTGCACCAGTTAGAGCATAGCTTGCACCACCTTGCACCACTAAATTTAGAGCTTGCACCACCTGCAATAAGTCGTTACATTATTATTTAATATTATTTTACATAAAACACTGCCATACTCCAAGGTTTCTGATTTGCTCTACCAAAAGAATTCTAAGCAGATCCAATGCCGAAATGTTTTCTTGCGCTTCTTATATTTAAAATAGTTCAACTATATTTCATTTAATTATAGGAGTATTATCTAATAACAAGGTGATTAATAATACTGACTTTAGGACACGATCAGGACGTTCCTACAAGAGGCTTACAAATGCACTTGCAAGGTATTACAGAACACGTAATAAACCGCATGATTTAGGGGTGTCAAATTTAAGTCAAGTTACAACCAAATATAGCAGAATTCAGTTTTAAGCAACATACAGAACCAAAGTCGTAGACAGATACTTCCGGAGAGGTCATGCACAAATTTTTTAATTTAATTACATTTCTATGGATGTATCTATCTACAATACAATATCTCCTCCGCTTAACTTTCTATGAGTTTTACAAATTTCGCTTTCTAACTTATGACTGACGGCCATTCAATTTTTTTTCCACCGTTTTTTAAGTACGTCATAACTGACATTTGTTAAACTTTGAATTTCGAATCGTCCTGGATATTAATTTGTGTTATTAACCCTTGAATTTCAGCACATGCGGTACATTTATTTAATCTTTTATTTTTAAAATTGCGAAAAAAAGTCTTATCATATGTTGCGGGATTTGAACCTGGTATCGTCAGACTGATAGCTTCTCTAGGTATGTATAACTCAGACATCTTGGATACCAAAGATTTATTTTTACATTTTTGAATTATTTGAATCATTTCCAGCAACCTATATTTAAAGGATTTTTTATAAAGTTTTGAATAAACCTAATATTTGATCTTTTCGAAAAAATCACTTTTCCCACTTTTCTCAAATACCTACGAAATGTATAAAAAATTTTGAATTCTAAATAACGATTATTACTCAACAACAACATCTACAAAATATTTCCTATTTAACCGATTTTCAATTTCTTCAGATGTCAAAACTATTCATCCAGTGCTATCCAGAATTATACACCCTGTAGCATCGATTTGATAATGCTGTTTTTAGTTTATCAAGATTCCCTGCTGAAATTGAAAATCTTTTCAAATTTTGTAGAATGTTTATTAAACTGCATTTGATTACTGTTTTATAGTAATCTTGGAATAGTCAATATTATATATGGAAATCGGAAAAAGTTTGTACTAGTTGGGATTGAATTTATTGCTGAGCATTACTTAGAATAATAGGTAGGTATCCTTATTATAGTTAGATTGATAATTAATTTCACTGCTGTTGCTTAGTTTATTTTTCACCTAAAGATTTTTACGTATTATTTTCTTCTGTATGAGCTATATACTTCTATAAAATTTGAAATTGCTCAAATTAAGTAACTAATCAATAGTAATTAATTAAATAATTTTATTTCAAGAATTCAAACACATAAAAATGTTAAACTCAAAATTAAACTAATTTTTTTAATATTTAAATATAAAAGACTAACTCTTATTCGAACAGGTTTTCTTAATTCTAAAAATGTATATCACCTAATAGATAAAATTGATAATGGACAGTACAATTAAAAATATATCTCTTAATACCTACATTTTTAAAAGAAATTTTTGAAATTAAAATAAATTTTCTGATTATAAAAAAGATTAATTCTTATTGCTAATAGCTTTCACAATTCTAAAAATTTTAGCAAAAAATAAATGAAATTGAAAGAAACAAGATTGATAGTGAATTAAAATACATATCTGAATATACTTAGGACAATTAAACATTAATTTAAATAGTAAAAGGCTTCAGACTATTAGTTTCAAAAAATTCAGTACTCAAAACTTGAACGTATTTTTTCGTTAAATTTTGAAGAAGCGAACATTTGCATTTGTAATTGATCGCTTATTGCATAAAATAAATATGTAATTCGGCGGGTGAAAAATTCAAATGCCTTATTATCCAACAATAGCGGAATTTCTAAGAACGGGATGCATATAATGTCGATAGAGAAATTGGCCGTCAGTGACTGAACGCCTCTAGAAAAATAGTAATATTTTGTCTGGCAGGAGAGAGTTCCAGAAGCATAGTAGACAAAAATTAATTCCTTGGCAATTTATAGAGAGAATAGCCAATGACCGGTTTGGAATTCAAAATTTTTTATACATTTTGTAGGTATTTGAGAAAAGTGGGAAAGTGATTTTTTCGAAAAGATCAAATATTAGCTTTATTCAAAACTTTATAAAAAACCCTTTAAGTGTATGGGTTGCTGGAAATGATTCAAATAATTCAAAAATGTAAAAATAAATCTTTAGAATCCAAGATGTCTGAGTTATACATACCTAGAGAATCTATCAGTCCGACGATACCGGGTTCAAATCCCGCAACATACGATAAGACTTTTTTTCACAATTTTAAAAATAAAATATTAAATAAATGTACCGTATGTGCTGAAATTCAAGGGTTAATAAAAAAAATTAATATCCAAAACGATTCGAAATTCAAAGTTTAACAAATGTCAGTTATGACGTAGTTAAAAAACGGTGGAAGTGACATTTTACAAAAAAATTGATAGGCCGTCAGTCAAAAGATAGAAAGAGAAATTTGTGAAACTCATAGAAAGTTAATCGGAGGAGTTAGTGTATTGTAGATAGATACATCCATAGAAATGTAATTAAATTAAAAAATTTGTGCATGACCTCTCCGGAAGTATCTGTCTACGACTTTGGTTCTGTATGTTGCTTAAAACTGAATTCTGCTATATTTGGTTGTAACTTGACTTAAATTTGACACCCCTAAATCATGCGGTTTCTTACGTGTTCTGTAATACCTTGCAAGTGCATTATTAAGCCTCTTGTAGGAACGTCCTGTTCCTGTCCTAAAGTCAGTATTATTAATCACCTTGTTATTAGATAATACTCCTATAATTAAATGAAATATAGTTGCACTATTTTGAATAAAAGAAGCGCAAGAAAACATTTCGGTATTGGATCTGCTTATAATTCTTTTGGTAGTGCAATTCAGAAACCGTGGAGTATGGCAGTGTTTTATGTAAAATAATATTAAATAATAATGTAACGACTTATTGAAGGTGGTGCAAGCTCTAAATTTAGTGGTGCAAGGTGGTGCAAGCTATTCTCTAACTGGTGCTCATAACATTTTTTTGAAATTCGACTGGAGGGGGGCTAGCGTCATTGTAGCCCCCCTCGAGAAAAGGTCCTGTATCTAATCTTCTGAAGTGGTGCAAGCTCTAAATTTAGTGGTGCAAGGTGGTGCAAGCTTTTCCCTAACTGGTGCACATATCATTTTTTTGAAATTCGAATGGAGGGGGGCTAGCATCATTCTAGCCCCCCTCATAAACAAATTACCGCAATTGTTTTTCCAGCATGGTGCAAGCTATTATTTTGGTGGTGCAAGGTGGTGCAAGACTAGTACTTTCTGGTGCACATGCTACATTTCAATAAATCGTTTGGAGGGAGGCCAAGTTGACGGAGCCTTTATTTTATCAACTTCATCATCCATTAATTTCTTCATATATGACGAATCAGGGTAGTACCTTTGTTTTATGGGTATGCTCTAACCTGTGTCTATATCTATTACATCATAAACGGCAATTTGCATGTACGGTCTGGAATCATTATTTTTAGCTACAAATTTATTTATTCTGTCCCGTTGAAACTCTGCACGCACAACGTTTAACCAGGACTTCCACGAATAATCAGCCTTCACAGGTAAGATTGACGATCGGCTACACGTCGATCTCTCTTTCCGTTTCCCGAACACTTTGGACAAGCAAATTTCGTATAATTTGGTGTACCAAAACCGTAGCAAAATTTTGTTGATCTGGATTTAGTATATGACCTAAAAGAATAACCTGAATTACCACAATTCCAACATTTAACTTCATTATTTCTTGACTACTTACTTCTTTATTTATCAATTTGGCCTCAGAACTCTCCAAAGGACAAGCTAAATCTGGTTCTAATTTATTAATAACCGTTACATATGCCTAGCAATAAGATACTAAATAAAAACAAAAACAAAATTCATGGATTTCGACATACAGCTATGAAACAAAATCTAAATTTCTTATTATGCTTTTAGACAGTCTTCACTTTTGCTAGTCCCTTCATAACAAAATTAAACATGAGAAACAGCTCCCACGTTAAGTGACTTTATAATCAATACGACGTTGCAGCTTATAAATAACTAAATTAAAAAATAATCAAAGTACACATTTATTAATAAATGAAAACATTAATTATGTATCCATCTCAAAACCACCCAATTAAAGCTAAGGGTGTTAATCAAACTTTCAGCACTCCGTGGAAACAATTTGTTTTAATAAAGCACGTCACCATGATTAGTGGGTACGGAAATAGGTATAAAAACAGGGAAGTGTTATGACAAAAGATGCTGTAATCCGATGTAAATTAATGATGACGAGGGTTTTGTGTTTTATAATGGTGGCGGTATTTTAGTAGAATAGGAATAACCGGTTTATTACTCCCACGAGAATAAGGTTAAGAGTTTTTTAGCTGTATTTCTGGTGAAAGTTATTATTTTAGGTATCCAACTCAATTTTGATAATTACATTTTACCTTGTTTAAATGTTTTCATAACCTACTATTCATAACACGCATTCAAAACCGTCCATTTTGTAGCAAGTTCCCTTTATTCTGCTTAACTACTAAATTCAGCTACAGAAAGTGAATTAGCAAAATCCAATGATATGACAGTTGTATTGTATTTCAAAAAATAAACAAGCGTTGTGTGAAAGGAAAGCAATTTGTTTGCTCCTGAAACTTCTTCAGAGTTATGAGTTGATAACTTTCAAACGAATAAGTAACTAAATTAAAGCCAAATGTAATTCTAGGAAAACTCGTGTTATAAAATGGACGTTTCCATATATTTTGTTGAATAATGGAAAATATACGAAAAGTTAGTGATTATGTCAAAAGTAGTTCACGTGGATTATATTTAACAAATAGCACTAATTAAGAAGCTTGAACCGTCTCTACTAACTTACGAAAACTTAAAAGTAAACGATCGTGCCTTTTGAACCAACATATATAAACTAGTAAAGCGAGCCATCCGCTGAAACATGAGCAATGTGCGCCTAGACGTCAGGTACCCTAAGACTTGCCATCAGTTTACTAACACCCAGGGAAACTTGAAAATAAACTTCCATCGACTCCAAAGTACTTTGAAACTTGAAATTCAACTGGTCTACGTTAGTAAAGGAAAGAGTAAAGAAAAGATAAATTTTGTCGACATTTGTATGGTATTTTTGGTGGGTTGCACAGTTTGAAAATAAAAACAAAATAGAAAATGAAAAACGAAAGTGTTCCAATATAAAATGATTTGCCTTAGTTAAAACGAAGCAAGCCGATTGATTACTCGATGATGGAGGAAGATTAAAAAATTTAATGAACTAAGGTCGTGCAAGGGTTACAAGACTTGATACATCTAGATGGCAGTCGGTTATTGCAAAAGAACAGCAATCTTATATTAATGAGAATTAAAAATGTTTCTCTGCCATTTCTGTAGACAAAATTATTTCTGAAACATGTATTGGTAGTAATAGGGTACGACAATTTCAACTTAAATTGCTTTTTCTTTTGATACTGTTCGAAAATTAGAACACCATGATTCATAGGCTTACTGATAATTCCTAATAATAGTGGTAAATTTGGATAGGCATGAGTAATACGTAGCTGAATGCTCACAATGGGAAATTCTCTGCTTTACATAGAGTTTATGTTGAATAAGGACAAATGTGTTTACTACAAAGCTGTGACACATCGTTTTTATTTGTCGTGTGGAACTATAAGAAAGTGAGTCACACTGTGTAAACTGTTTAACAAAGAAATTTGTATAATGGGTTTTCTCATATAAATAGAGCGCAAGAATTACCTGGACCACCTTTTAGTAAAGCTTCGGCTTTAAAACGATCAATTACTCTCGACTTGGGTTAAGGTCAAAAAAAGCCCAATTAGCAAAAAATGTTACAGTATGTTCATCTGTCACAAATTGCTCAAGGTGAAAATGCAAATTCTCATTTTAATGATTTTATAAAATCAAAAATACAGACAGCCGTAGGGAAAGTGTTTATTTTGCAACCTCAATAAGCATACAATTTTTAAATGTATAAAATTCGGTGGCCTTTCACAACAAGAAAATACAAACTTTATTCAAATGAATAAACTGTACTTCCATCGTTTGGCATACAATCATTACATAAGTCAATGAAGTTTCCACTGGTGTTCAAAATGCCAAAGTTAACATTACATGAAGAATGTCAGAATATAAATTTTAATAACAAAGAATCAAACAACGTTCGTTATTCAACTAATTAATGAGCAAGCGAATTTCAAAAATCAAAAAGTTAGCTTTCGGATTTCTTTTGATATCTCTAAACAAATGCAAAATAATGTTGAAACTTCCATTTCTGCGAAATCTGATGGTAATATCAATTTCTTCACCAATCACACTTCTGGAAATTCTGCGCAAGCTGATATTGGTCTTTCTTCTAGCGTCGAAGTACTGACTATGGCTATGGTGGCAGTATTTAGTGTAGAGAACTATCCTTTTCAATTGTGTTTCAAATGTCGTTGATTACTGAAGGTGCAGTACAAAAATTAAAATACACTCCTCAAGAATAATGCATTCAAATAAACGGTATTGAGGGTATGGTTACAAAATCTAACAAAATATATTGAATATAAGTATCCTATCAAATGTAAATAAGGATGTATACTTCAATATTACATGTTCCATACTTACAAGAATTTCACACAATTTACCGCAACTAATGCTAGATAGAAAAAATTCGTATTTCCAAAAACGTACGATTAGCAGACCTGAATCTTCATATTCCTTCACAAATTGATCTTCTCTTGGTAGCATAAATTTATTATAGTCTAGTTACGGGCGGAATAATAAGACTTCAAGGAAAATTCCTTAGTTTAATTGAAACTAATCTAGGCTATATTGTAAGCGGTCCAATTCGTCAAGAAGCCATTTCGCATCAAAAAATTCCACTATAGCAAATTGTTTTTTCTTGTAAGATGTAACTCCAAATGACATGCTGCAAAAATTCTGGGAAATAGAAGAAATTCTTAACCAAAATAAAATTCTTACTCAGTATGATCAGTTAACTGAAAAAATCTTTTTCGATACAAAGTATGATTAATACGGATCCTTTTAAGTAGATTTACTAATTAAAAATCCTAGGGAGCATTTAAAACTAGATGATTCTTATTCACGTTTTAAGAGGAATACTGATCTATTTAAACAATACAATGCCATTATAAGAAAGCTGTTGCATTAAATCACGCAAGATACATTCCATTATAGTAGTAGAATTGGGGGATCCGAGCACAGCGATGCTGCCGCAGCGCCGTCGCCACCGCCATCTAACCTAGGTTTTACATGTAAATACCCATAAGGAAGATCTGCTGGAAGGGATTTCCTCCTAGCTCCCTCCTTGTTCACTCCTTGCTCCCTCCTTGCTCCATCATTGCTTACTTCTTGCTCCTTCTTTGCTCCCTCCTTGCTTGGACACCCCCACATCAGCCATTTTGATTACGTCATACCCGTCTTCGTTGATTACGTTTCAGCGCCACCGACTCAAATTGCCTTATAAGAAAGGTGTTCCATTAAATCACGCAAGATACATTCCATTATAGTAGTAGGATTGGGGATCCGAGGACAGCGCGGTCGGCGCCACCGCCATCTACCCTAGGTTTTACATGCAAATTCCTATAAGAAGGATCTGCTGGGAGGATTTCCTCCTTGCTCCCTCCTTGCTCCTTCATTGCTCACTCCTTGTTCCGTCCTTGCTCGGACACTCTTACATCAGCCATTTTGATTACGTCATATCCGCCTTCTTTGTTTACGTTACAGCGCCACCGACTCAAATTGCTTCCGTTTGTGGGGAGTCTAGCACAGATCCTTATGAAATCCACCCATTGGATCCACCCGACCCACCTGATCCGCCGGATCCATCACTCGGAGCGTTTTTTCTTAGGGTATGATACATAAGTTTCCCAACCCGAGATTTTTTAAAACTAAACTGCAGGAACGCGAATACTAACTACACCATGTGCGACAACTCCAAACTTTTCTTTAGTGCCTTAAGATTTCCAAGAATTTATCTAGATTTACACTAAATTATAGCTTTCCTGCAACTCATAACTAAAACAAAATCCAAAAACTATTCTTAAAACTTTTTATTAGACAATTTTTACTAATGCAGTTTAAATTTTGTAAATCACATTTCTAAGTACATATTCACAATTATTATTCTTAACCTAAGACTCCTCACATCGGCTTATACTTATTAATATTTATTTCTAAATAGAGCACTTTCTCCAAAGACCAACCGGACCCACGTGTTTCAAATTCCTTTGATTTTGTTCTCATGGTTTCGTTTAAGAACTCGCACATATTTTCCAGACTACATTAGTATTCGTTCTCTAGTCCCTCTATCTTTACGAAAATCATATTGGTCTTCGCCTAAATAATTCTCAGTCAAAGCTTCTACTCTATTTTTAATTATTATTGGTAGTATTTTGGAAGCGTGTGAAGTTAAACTAACCGTTCTAAAATTCTCACACCTATCAGCTTCTGACTTTTTCAAGATTGGGAAAATAATATTTTTTTCAAAATCTATTGGGACCTCACCTGTGTCATATATTACATTTACTAGTTCATATAATCTGTCTAAAGTTTTCTGACTTGCATATTTTATTAATTCTGCGGGTATATGGTCTATCCCCGGCGCTTTATTTAGTTTAAGATCCCTAGCATCTCTATCAAATTCCTCTCTTAATATTGAGAACCCTATTTCTACATCCTCTTCCTGGTCGTTCTCTAACTCATCCCTATCGTCTCCCTTATATAATTCTTCTAAATATCTTTTCCATCTATCTGCTACCTCAACTTTATTTATTAGAAGCTCATTATTCACATCTTTAATGCCATTATATTTTTTCCTATCTTTCCCAAAAAATAGTTTAACTGCCCTGTAAGTCCTGTCTGTCTTACTTACTCTCAAATGATCTTGTATTCCATTACAATTCTCCTCCATCCATTTATTTCTAGCTTTTCTACATTCATGTACTATCCTATTTCTAACTCTATTATATTTTTGCTTACTTTGACTATCCAATTCTCTGAAAGGTTTAAGCTTTCTTCTATTCTCTATTAAATCTAATATCTCCATTGTTACCCAGAGTTTTCTCGCTTCTACTGTTTTCTTACCTACAGTCTGTGTTGCTGTATCATGTACAGCCCTTTTTATTTCTTTTCATCTATTTTCATCGTTCTCTTCTATAGCTGTCTCTTTGATCTTATTATCTAATACTTGTTTATATTCCTCTTTTACCTCACTATTATTAAGCTTACCTAGATCCCATCTCTCTCTTTTAGCCTTTCCCAATTTTTGAATTTTAAATTATACTTTATTTTAACTAAGTTATGATCGCTATCTATGTCCGCCCCTAGATAACTACGACAGTTTTAACTTGGTTTCTAAATCTCTGTTTAACTAAAATATAATCTATTTGGTATCTAGCACTATTACCTGCCGCTTTCTTGGTATATCCTCTTCTAACATGTTGTTCGAATAGGGTGTTTACAATTACTAATTTATGTTCCTGGCAAAAGTCAACATTTCTCCTTTCTCTATCATTTTGTCTACCATACCCAAATTTTCCTACCACTTTTCTCTCACTACCTTCTCCCACTGACGTATTAAACTCGTCCATAACTATTAAATTCTTATCTCCCTTTACCTTTTTCACTATACTATTTATATCCTCGTATGCCTTTTCTCCATTTCGAATGGACCTGCACCTTGCCGAAGTTCTAGATTACTAGAACAGGTGAAATGGCTTGCGTTTTCTAATGAGCTAAAGAGCCCAACTACAGGTCCAACCAAAGTAGTAGGGACGATAGTGAGGAACCAGACTAAGACAGGTCCCCGAAAAAGGGCAGCGGCTCTTTCGGTACTTAGATTGGCAGAGACTATAGGGGTCGGTATGACAGTCTAAGACACGCTACCGCAATGCGGAAGGCAACGGAAAACCACCACTATATTACCTCCAAAGTACACAGCGTACCTAAATTATAATAAAATGATGGCATTCTCTGGGGTAAAAGATTCCGGAGTTAAATTAGTCCCCCATTCGGATCTCCGAGAGGGGACTACTTCGGAGTATGCAAACGGAAAGTCCAGAATATGAGTCGAGAACATTTTGTGGGTCGGAACGTGGAATAGGTTAGCATTAGACATAGTAGGGAACAGCGATGTTTGGTGGCCAGAAGCTGGGGATTTTTGGAGTGGACACTTCAGGGTAATTCATACAGGAGCAGAGGAAGAAAATTTGGGTGTGGGGATAGTTATACGGAAAAAGATAGGACACTGTGTAGAAAATTACTTACAAAAGAACGAAAGAGTACTTATGGCTAGATTAAAATCTAAACCGGTAAACACGGTAACAATACAAGTATACATGCCCACCTCTAGCTACAGTGACGAAGAGGTAGAAGCGATCTACAAAGATATCGAAGACATATTAAGATACGTAAAAGGACATGAAAATTTAATAATTACGGGGATTTTAATGCAGTGGTAGGTGTGTAAAAGACTGTAAAAGCTACCCAGAAGCAGAAATAGACACTGATCACAATATCGTAATTATGAAGGCCGCACTTAAATTAAAAAATTTGAAAAAAAGAAACGGAAAAAGACACTTTGACTTAGAGAAACTAAAAGATATAGATATTTAAGAAACATTCGAAAAAAAGTTAAATGAATTGCTGAAAGATATCGGGAACATATCTGATACTAAGGAAGTGGAAACAGAATGGAATACCATTAAATCCAGTCTAGACATGGCGGCCAGAGATATTCTGTGGTATACACAAAAAGAAAATTAGAAACCATGGTTATCAAAGGATATCCTGAATTTAATAGAAAAAAGACAAAAATACAGAAATAAATCAGACGAAACAGGAAAGCAGAGATACAATACAATAAAATGGGAAATTATTTGCAAATGCAGGAAAGCTAAAGAACAATGGATTGATGAAAAGTGCAAATAGGTACAAACTAAGATGGAAGTAGGAAAAACAGATGAAGCATACAAACTGATTAGAACCACAATTTTAGGGATATAAAACCGTATAGTAAAAATATAAGGGACGCGGGAGAAAACGTCATTATAGAAAATGTAGAGAAAGTGGGTAGATGGCAAGAATATATAGGGAATTTATATGCAGGAGAAGAACCAACTGCATTAGAACAGGAATCAGACATTGAAAATGATGACTTGGGTTATCCTATACTTAGAGATGTGTTTGAATTAGCATTAGGGGTCTGAAAAATGGTAGGGCGCCGGGTACAGATAAGGTGCAAGCACAAACTATAAAAGCCGCTGGACAAGCAGTAAGGAACGTCTTTTCCATCTTGTAAACTATATGTATGAGATAGGCGAGATACCCAAAGATTTCAAACGTAACATTATAGTTCCTATACCAAAAAAGAAAGGCGCGGATAGGTATGAAAATTTTCGAACAATAAGTTTGACAGCACACGTATTAAAAATATTAATTAGAATTGTACAAGGATGAATGGAAAAACGAACTGAAGAAATACTAGGAGAAGACCAATTTGGGTTTAGGCGAAACAGGGGAACACGGGAGGCTATTTTAGCTCTGTTAGTAATAATAGAAAAAACAATAGAAAAAGGGGATCGCGTGTATATAGGGTTTGTAGATCTGGAAAAAGCATTCAACAAGGTAAAAAGGAAAAAAATGTTCGAAATACTAAAAAAAAAATGGAATGAGTTATAGGGATAGACGAATAGTACATAGCTTATACAAGGAACAAACAGCAGTAATACAATTAGAGCAGGAACGAAGAGAAGTAAACATTAGGAAAGGGGTGAGACAGGGTTGTGCCTTATCTCCATTAATTTTTAACTTGTACATTGAAGAGGCAATGAATACTGTCAAATGCAGGAAGACATTTGGAATTACTATACAGGGACAAAAGATTGATATGCTTAGATTTGCAGATGATATAGCGGTATTAGCATCTAGCAAAGAAGAGTTAGAAGCTGCTCTGAATGAAATGGAAACGGTTCTAATAGTGAGATATGGTATAAAAATTAACAAAACTAAAACTAGAGTACTAGTATGCAAAGGAGAGGAAAAACAAGAATACAAGTATGTAGCGCAAACTTACAAGAGGTTAAGGATTTCTCTTACCTAGGAAACCAAGTAATGCAAGATGGGAAAAGCACGAAAGATATAAAATAAAGATTAGCATAAGGTCGTGTTACATTTAACAAGAAAAAGCAACAACTGTGTTCAAAGACAACAAACATAGAAACAAGGAAAAGATTGCTTAAAACATATGTGTGGAGCTCAGCACTATACGGCTGTGAAGCCTAGACAGTAGGAGAAGCTGACAAGAAAAAGATAGAAGCCTTTGAAATGTGATGTTACAGACGTATAACGAAGATATCATGCACCGACAAAGCTAAGAACGAAGAGGTACTAAAAATGGTAGGGGTGATAGGAAATATGTGGAAAACGGTAAAAAATATTAAAGATAAGATGATAGGCCACATACTGCGGCATGAGAGAATAGTGCGGAATATTTTAGAAGCATAGATAGGAAAAAAGTAAGTAGATGTAGACCTAGGTTATACTACTGCACACAGATAGTAAAGGATGTAGGCTGTAGGAATTTCAGGGAAATGTATAGGCTAGCTCAGAATAGAAATCAATGGAGGAACGCATCCGTCCAGTCCCAAGATGGATAGATTAATGACGAAAAAAGTAACTGTACTTAAACATCATGATTATTATAAGCAACTACATGTATTGGTGGGCAATATTCTCGAATAATGTTAATTGTGTGAAAGGATTTACTGGAATCTAACCATAATTATTCTATCGTTAAATTGTAAGTATTTTTTAATTTTACGTCATAATCTTTTACTTAACACTATTCCTACCCCTGCCTGTCCATTAGTTCGTTACGGTATTCCGCGCAAATACGAAGGAAAACAGTAAAAGTAAGTAAAGAAACCGTTTACGCCGAATACTGCAACAAAACGGGGACAGCATGGTAGAATTTGGGCTAGCTCAAAAACGTCGTAGAAAGGCGCGTGTGAAAGAACACATTGGAAATCTCTGTAAAACTATATTTTCAATATACAATTTCGAATGACTACAAAATAACAAAATCCAATAATTTGCGTAATCGTTTGTTACGTGATGGTAAACCAAGCGTTATAATATAAGAATATAAACTTGGTAAGCAAATATAACATCTTATAATCTAGATACTTACTTAATGCTTCACCTTGAATATATACAAAAGAAAATAAAACAAACTATACAGTACTTCTAGGAAAAGAAATATACATAAGTTATATATACATGCTGCATTGTGAAGTGCGCCTCCTCAAGAAATAGTATAACATTAAAATTATACACCCTAACTTAAATTAATCAAATATTAACTACTTATAAAGTGATGCGTAAGTTCTTTACGATAATGTCTATACCAAAAGGACAAAAGAAACAGTAAAACGGACAAACTTTAAATGACTAATTTTTAACATAGTCGCTCGTGTATTGTGATTGTGTTTTGTAACGTGGCGTTGGTAATTTATTGGATAATCATAAGTAATAACAGCAGATAAAAAGTTTATTCTTTACAGCAGCATAAAAAAATTCTGAAAACAGAAGACTGTACCTTGAGCTATTGACTTTGTGCTGGTATCATCTTGTGGATAGAAAAATGTGGCTGCATTTCTTTATGGGCTGGTTGCTGGAACCACCAAATTTACTCATACTAGCACAGAGAGCATTTTTAGTAGCGCAACCTTACAACATGTATCTTCGGTAAGAAGATGTTGTATTCAAATCTTCTTTTCAAAGGACGGTCTCTTATTTATAAAAACAGAATCATGTATGGGGGTAGGTATTTGGCGTTTAAAGATATCGCCAAAGAATCATGTGTGCAGAATTCCCAGACAACCGCTGCCGAAATACAAACTGTATCAGTTTGCCAACAAGCAGATAACGCAATTATCAAAGGATTTTTAAACACAGGAAAGCAATCTTGTTACTTTGTAACATTTTAACAGCTGCAGAATAACATTATCCTTATACATAACAAGCCCATTGTAAGCAGATGTACGCAGGTGGTAAGCGGTCTTATCTTTTAGAAGAAAGCTGTGCGTTTACGTGCAGCTATTAATTAAAATGTAATCACTGCAGGTGGTTGGAAATATTACAACTACTTTGTAACATAAAGTTTTCTAAGCAGCTGTTTGATTTTATAAGGCAAAATTTTATGAAATAATTACTTGAAAAATTCTATTAAATAACACTAATTTCAAATGGTAAAAAACTGAACTAATGGAGCAAATTTTTGGGGTGTTTTAAATATGAATGCAGTAAAAATTATTTGCAGGGTTTTGAACGTAACAAGTTGAAGAAGTAGTAATTATTCTATAATTATATTTACAAAAGTCATGACTATATGGCCTTCTCACCTCACTAATACCTAAAATGTCAAGCTTTCTTTTTCCCATATCGACTAATAAATTCGTTGACTTATCTACTCTAAGTAATGACCTTACATTCCAAGTCCCTATCGCTAAATCGAACCGTTGTTTTAAATTCTTACGATGACAAACCCCAAGTACCCCCTCCCGGAGATCCAAATGAGGAGGTATTTTACCTCCGTACAAGAATTTTACTTGTGAGCTCTCCGTCATTCATAGTTCGTGTTTTAGGCCATGCATACCTGGGAAAATATTGTGGTAGGTTCCCGTATCTTTCCACAACGCAGTTTTTAAAGATTTTAGCAAAAAGCCGTATCCGTCACGGCCAAACCCTAACAACATTGTAAATTACTGAGGATCGTCCGAGACCAACCGACTCTCCTCCAATTTCTTTTAGCGAGCAGGGCTGCTGCCTCTTGCTGCGCCTTTTTATCGTCTTTAACGATAAGCAGGCTTACTATAGCAGTATTCTTTGTCCCCTACTATAGGGATAACAATAAATATAAAGATTTGAAATAAAGACAATGAAAATTACACTATATGTTGACCGATCTAAACAAAAACTGAGTAAAGCGAGTTGTACGTATTGGAAGTGCTAAGCTAGTTAAATAGTATCCTGATCTAATCGCTTAATCTATACAATGCATCACTTTCTAGCTTATACAATAAAAACCCGTTACGCATGTATATTATAAAAACGTATCGCTAATTTCTTGTTTTTATTGTACTCGTTACAAAATTGGGATATCTTTCATTATTCGATTCTACAATCTGTGAGTAGTCACGTGCCTGCTTTCTTTCCTACCATACATCGTACAGTAAGATGGAATGGAAATGTCAAAAACGATTTTTTAATTACATTAAACTAAGAGATTTAATTTTTATTTCCTGTTGTTGTTGTTTTGGGGGGTAGTTCCTACATACTTACTTAGTTACTAATGGCAAAAACTTTAGATGTTTTTATGTCATGTTTAAATTACATTATTTAGAACTACCATTGTTTCGATTTTTAACACTAACGTAGTTCTGCTACGTGTTTCATACTGAATTTTGTACAAGTTTGAACTTTGTGAATAGTTATGTAGTTTATTTTAACTAGAATATCGGTGCAGCTAATGGAATGCTTTTCGGTAAATAAGTTAATTCAGAAGCAAACTTTCTCAGATACATTAATTTAGTATGACACAAAAGTGAAAAAGGTCCTTTGTGAGACATAACTTTTCATATCGTATACTACAATGCTACTAACTGTAATTTATTTCCATTTAGAAGTTGGCCTTCCTTTGTTTTGAATAAGGCAAGGACTTTATTTTAAATTCATTTAAAGTATGTTTGCTGGAAGCTTACTACAAGAAAATTAAAACAAATCCTTGAGGGGTTGTTAACTTTGAAACTCTTAATTAATATTTATGATAATTTCAACTTCTAACAACTAAAGGCGCATAGCATTTTTAACTTATAGGTTGTGTTATGGCTCTGCATTGCATTGCACGTATTTGCTTGCATTTGATTCGAAATACAGCTTGGGGAAATTTCGGGGAAATGTGGATGCAGTGCCGGTTTTGGAATCAATTCTCCCCTAGGCAACATTTTAGTGCAACCCTCTATAGACACAATAAGATAATAAATAAAAATCATGGTTAATTTTTTTTCATAATGAAAAACAAGAATAAACAAATATAATAAAAATTTTAAATGAAATAATGTCAGACCTACGCCAGTTACGTTTTGAGCCTTGGGAACTGTCTTTTTAAAAAGTCTTCTTCCAAAAACTCTTGTAACAAATTTTATTTTAAACAGAATCTACAAATGGAATTTTAACAAACTAATTAAAATTACTCTAAGTAGAAATTACTGTTAAATGGATTTGAGTATTCTGAACAACCAACAATGTAAAAGCTGTGAGGCTTAAAACTGGCTGATGATCTTGCGGATCCCGGGGTATTTATGTTGTCCCTGCCCCTCACATTTCTGTGGGAACTGCAGAGCTCATGTCTGCTTATTTCTTTATTCAATTATATAATACAAAGTAACAATTTTAATTCTAATAATTGCAATTTTTATAACCGTCTATGACCTGCACCTGCAGTATCACTTACGTCTGGAATACATTGTATTCACATCCGTTCTCACAACTTGCTTGTGAACTTTCATTAACCTTTTCCTTATTTATCCTTGAATTACATTGCTGCATCTAACTTAAGTTTCTTAATAATTTCTGTTTAATTATACAAATATTAATCTGGGGAATATGTAACTCGCCTACAGCCAAAAATATTGCACTAAACCAGTAAATTAGAAATGTTGTTTTGGGATATGGGAAGTACAAACTCTTTAATGACGCTTTCAAACAAAATCGGTTCCTCTAAATCGTTATTAAATTTTAAAACAGCTAACGAGCCAAGCCTTTCTTCTCCCACTGAATTTCTATAAGTATTTTTTATTCTCTTTAATAACGGAAATGATTTTGCAGTACTGCAATTTGTAACCGCAATACTTCAAAGAATTCTGAAAACAATATCTATATTGGGAAGTGTAGAATTTATCCCTTTTTCGCGAATGTACTGCAATGTGTTTGCTATAGAATTTAATGGAATGTCGACTGGTAAAAATTCCTTAAAATGCCAAAATTCAGTAGGAAAATCTTCCTCAATATCTGAAGATTGAAAATCTCTTGCTATTTCCTGAACTTTTGCGTGACTTAAAGCTTTCAGATTTTTTAAAAATCCGAACCTGTCTTCAATATACCTGTAGGCTTCAAGTCGATGGTTCAGTTTTAGCACCAATTGATCTATTAATACATTAAATGTATTAACTTGCATATCAGCATTTGCGTCAAACTTTATCTCAGCACCCCCTCCATTGTGAAACTGAAGCTTTCTTCTTTTGTTTCTTTTTCACTTTGATTATTATCACTTACTTCTTCTCCTCTTCTTCGTAGAAATCAAAATTTTCCCTAAGACTTCTTACAAAAGTTTTGAGACCTTCAAGCATCTCCACTGCTGTTTGCAAATCTATATCTGCAGTAGAATTTTGCTGGTCTTGACATATCTATTCATTATTTCTTCCCAAAAACACTCATGAAATATTTCTAAGCTGCTGTATTTCTCTAACAAAGAAACCATTTGCTTCGACTTCCATCATGTTTTTTTCACATGTATCAGTTGCAGTTTGCTCTAGTGTATTTTAAAGATATGAATAATGTTTCTTAAGAGCTTTGCATGCAGTTGCACAAGTTGACCATCTTGCGTTAGGTAACATTTTACAGCCACCACTTTTCTCAAACTTATTTTTGAGTTTTTCCCATCTGCCTGTTGAACTCGAAAAATATACATATAGCCGTTCTAGAAACTTGGAATACGAAGTGGCATTTAAACATTACATGTGATTTTTCCAATGCTCCACCCGAAGGTACTACACTGGCCAGGAAGCGAGTTTTTGTTACCTGGAAAATTTTGAATTTTGCCGAATCCTTGCTGTTCCAAGCAAGGTAGGGATCTTTAACGTGCATGACAACACTCACACACGGGACCTCCATTTTACCTCTCATCCGAACGAGGGTGTATTTTTGTGAAAAATGCTCGCTTAACATTTTTCAAGCGGACCGTGTCGGGATTCGAACCCGGGACCTTGTTCGTAGTAGTCACACACATACCACTACGCCACGGAGCCGCCAGTGGCATTTAAACAGCATTCTCCTGCTGAAATACCTACCACGTTCAGTGAATGTGCAACTCAAGAAACATAACTTAATAATTTAGTTCTTCAATTCTGGTCTTCAAACCGCAATAAAATTTTAGACATGTTTCTTCCATTTTCGTATGACTGTTCTCTGCATTCGGAAATGTTAATTTTCAGTTCATCAAAGAACTTAAATATTCGATTTTCTATATCTTCAGCTTTATGACCTGTATTAGTAATAAATTTAATAAACCTCTTTACAGGAGTAGTATTTGGAAGCACGTACCGAATAACCACCGTCAAGTGGTCAACATGACTAATATCCGAAATAGTATTTGACGAACTTAATTTGCTTTATAATAATTGCTAACACCTTTTTTTCTATCAGATTTATCACTTCATTGTTTTTGATAAATAAGAAATGTTACCACTTCATTTGTTGGCACAATGAGTAATATGTTCAATTAGGAATGGACCATAGAGCCAATAATTCAAGAATGCCTAAATAATTTCCATTTTAATTGGACCCAAAAACTTCATGACGGTATCTAGACCGCTGACGCACTAGAGGAGCAGGTGGACCGCCTCGTGAAGTGCATACAGACTTTGGTCGGTAGAACCACGTCGGCGAGACCATGGAATGTAGTTTGAGCCGCACTATACTCACGTAGACCTTCGGTATATCGAATGGGTTAACTGCGATGTCAGAAGGAGGCTAAGGGACGACGACCTGCACGAAATTGACACTACCACAGTAGAAGAATTCAAGAACCTTATCCAACCTTAAGGAACAAGAAGGCTCTTGAATCGAAAAAATTTCCAACTGGGCTCTGAAACCACCACCGGAGAACGCCCTTATAGTGTTAACCAGAATCATCAACGCCATGCTGAGGTTCACCACTTCCCAGCACCGTGGAAGACAGCGGACGCCATGATGCTTCGGAAACCAGGAAAATCTGTGACATTCCCACAAAACTACCGACTAATTAGCTTGGTGTGGTGGTTGGCAACATACTGGAAGTGGTTTTTCTAACAGCAGGTAGCGATTAAGAAACACTACGTCAACCAGGACGAGCGGTTGGATTCCCGTAAGAGGAATTCCACCGTTCACCCGATACTGCCACTGGTGAAGCACATTGCGGAAGGCTTCAACTGAACATATCAGATATGCGTGATGTTCCTGGATGTGTCAAATGCTTTCAAAAAGATACGGCATTCTGGCCTACTCTACAAGATGCTGGAGAAAAGGTTACTATTACATTTGATTTTTCCAATGCTCCACCCGAAGGTACTACATTGGCCTTACATGTGATTTTCCAATGCTTCATCCAAAGGTACCACATTGGCCAGGAAGCGAATTTTTTTTTTACCTGCAAAATTTTGAATTTTGCCGAACCCTTGCTGTTCCAAGCAAGGCAGGGATCTTTAACGTGTGTTACAATACTCACACCCGAGATCTTCATTTTACCTTTCCTGCGAACGAGGGCGTATTTTGGTGAAAAATGCTCGCCTAATATTTTTCAAGCTCACCGTGTCGGGATTTGAACCCCAGACCTTGGGCATAGTAGTCACACGCATACCAACTACACCACGAAGCCGCCCAAAAGAAAAGGTTACCACGCGCTTTTGTCTAATTGATAAAATCCTATCTTCATAATAGATGGTTAAAGTGCAGTCAACGAAATGAAGGATCAAGGCTGAGGTTCTCTAAGACTTTTTTCTCTTGCCGGCACCCTCTGACATTTCGTAAGTGATGCACCAAAAACGGCCGACACTATGATAGCATTTCACACCGACGACACCGCTCTGCTGACCAGGTTCCGTGTTCCACACCTCACCACGCAGAAACTGCAAACCACGATGGACGCTTTCGGGAAATGGCTAAGAGTCTGGTGAATCGAGTCAATCCAGGAAAGAGCACTGCCGTTTTCTTCTCAAAGACACGTCACCGACCTGGAGACGATATCAGAGCGTTTGGCGAACCGATACCTTGCTGTCCATACGTCAAGTACCTAGAAGTGATTCTTTATTCGAAACTCATTTGAAAAGTCCACATCGAGTATGCGACAAACTAGGCCAATGGAGTTGTAGTACTGTTATACCCTTTGACCAATCGCCGAACTAAGCATAACGCTTTAAACTAGCTGAAGCTCTACAAGGTAATAAACAGACTAACGTTTGCAATCAAATCAGCAGTATGGAGCAGTGCAGTGGAAACGCACATGCGAAACTCAAGCGATCTAGAAGAAGGCACTAAGTGAAGTTTTCGGCGTTCACTGAATTACATATCCCCTAAATTAGAATATATATGTTATTAAATAAAATTATTAAAACTTAAGTTAAATGTTACATTGTATAAATTGAAGGACATAATAAAAAGGTTAATAAAAGTTCAACAAGCCAGACAGTAAGAACGGAAACAGATATTGTATTCTAGACGTAACGTGATACTGCAGGTGCAGGTCACAATAGGTTTTAAGACATCAATTATTAGAATTAAGATTGTTGCATTGTATTAATAAAATAAATTTGATAGAAGTTTTTGAATAAGCCTTTTTAAAAAGTCACTCCAAGAGGCTCCTGGTTTGGAAAAAACGCTCAGTTTGAAGCAGAGGGAAACTTGCCATCCGTCAGGGAATAGCTCTGATCGAACGCAGAAAGGTTTTAGTGATTTCTAGAAGATCATGAGAATCAGCTCATACAAGCCCTGGAAGTACTTGATATTTGTGGCAGCAATATAGACATCCCATAGCGATGGTCCAGCACTAATTTTTGCTTTGATTTCAGCTAAATCAAACGTCCAAAAGGGATAGAATGCGCGTAAAGCCATGTTTTCCTAATCGCAACGGCTAAATACACTACTTACGGGATCCCTATAAACGTCTTTGACAAGGGATCTCGAGTCCGACACCGAAATGAATTCTTAGTGGATTTGATCTTGTTTCGACAAGGAAATGTCCCACACAGTGGATATAAAATTTTTTACCACTATAAAAAAACATTAGCTTAATAAGTGTGCTAGGCCGCTGCACAAATCTGCTAAATGACGTTGGGTTCTTTTTAAAGTGGAATGCTTCTACATGTGTTGTCCTTGCGTAAATCAATGAATTATTTGATATGTTACATGAAGCTATTTGCCTCCATGTCATGCATTTATAATTTTATTTATTGCCGACTTCTTATTCAAGCTAAATAAGAATGGTGTATAATCACATTCCTGTTTTACATCTTCTGATAATAAACTTATCCTAATAAAAATAGTTATATTGCTATTAAACATTCTCCGTAGAAAGGATAGATGACAAAGAGGATTATTCACGATACAAAAACTCTGTCCTCTGGAGTAAACACTTCGTAGTGAAATAAATTGAATTATCAAGTAGATAACCAAAATATTTAATTTGGATTTACTCATATCGGCATTTCACGCTACATGCTCCTTTCTCGGATAATGCTTTAATTCATGATTTATATGCCCACACACCAAATAGCGACTTTGGGTAATAATATATTTTTTTTGTACCGGAATAAAAATTATGTTAGTAAACGATGCCTATGGAATTTAACATTTTCTTATCTGGAATTTAGATAAACCAAGTAATTTTTATATTATTAGAATTTAACAAACTTTGTGGTAATATTTTCTTCCTATTGCAGTAAGCATCAATGCTTTTCACAACAAAACACAAAACTTATGTAGTTACGGGATCATCCGTGATAATAGTTTCTGTTTTCTTATAGTACACGCCTACCTCTTTAGACCGGATCAATAAACTATGCTTTTAGAATATACATATATACACAAACACCATATAGGTCTGTAATTAGTCTATTATTGCAAATACTTATTCTATGTAAAAATATTTAAAATGCTTAGACTTCAACAAAATCCAACACCATAAAGCAGATAGAAAGATTTTATTATATCGTAAAATAAGGAGCACAAAATGTGAAAAAGTCATGAATTATAGATTTAATATTAAGCGCTGGTCACGCGTAACAGCTATATTGGGGTTTGGAACGTACAGATAGGGTAGTATAAAGCCCGGAAATTCTCCGCTGTGAGCTAAGTAATTCATAAATGGCCCCTTTCGCAAGTTCTAGGGTAGACATTTTACTAACTCATTTCATTTTGGCTTCTTAAGTACCCATCGTGTAAAATCCCCCATGTGAACATTACTAACATGATTGCCTTGCAGTTTCTGATATCCTGCAATGTGATTATGTGTATATGTAATATAGAAGGTGATTCACGATGGATTGCCTATTAGACGTTTACGGAGAACTACTTAACATAGAGCTTTGAAATTTTGGTCACTTATGTAAGCGAACATGCTCTCTAGATTTAAAATATTTTCAACTATGCAGTGTTGCCAATTCTAATAAATCGTAGTAGTAGCTCTGTTATTTTAAATGAAATACCCTATACCTAATGCCAGTTTTCGATACCTTGTTTATTTTTGATTAATTTTTCTTAATTCTATCGTATACTTATCTGTCATAGTATTCGAAATTTTCGTCATTTTGCGTTTTTTTATTAGGGAAACGTGACTTGAATTAAATGTTGATAAACCTATGCTTCTAAATTCTATGGAATTCTAGCTTTGGTCGAGGTTAGTTAAGGCCCAAAGGCACCACATCCTGTAACCAAATCCTCCAATAAACATACAGGGTGATCCAGGCCCAATCGTTCCTTACTTAATTAAAAAAATTATTAGATGTTCGTATTTTCAAATGGAACACCCTGTAATTAATTTGTAATTCAAAAAGTTTCTGAAATTTACTATTTCTCTATTAATACTGTTCTTATACCTAAATCGACTAGTTTGTAATTTATAGCCAATATTATTTAATTAAATTAAATAAATGCAACTAAGTAATCATAAGAATGCATTAATGTTAAACGAAAAAGTTATGTACAAGATGGCGGTAAAAACCCTTATCTAATAAATAATTTATTGCAGTAATTGTTCAAAACGATGACCATTTTCTTTCAAACATTTTAAAATTCGGTTATACACGCCTACTGTGGTAGCTTTTCTAAGTTCTGCATGTTTTAGGAACTGAAAAGCTTGATTACGTAACTTTCAACTGCATTTGATCATAGTTTGTGCCTGGTTGAATATGAACTGATTGTTTATTTATTTCCTATTGTATTTATAAGCCCTTCTTACCAATCGTTTCCATTGGCGTATTTATCGATTAAGACTGACTGACAGAACTCGGTATTTTTTCAAAATCCCTGTCAAATCCTAGGTTGACAATGCTTTCTCAGTCCCGTAAGCGTTCTGCTATATTACAGTATTTTGTTTGAATTTCCGATTATTGCTTTTATCCAGTCACGTAATTAATGTTTGTCGTTTAAAAGTCCAAGACTTATCATATAATTGAACCGCCTGGTGTTTATTTGTTATTAAAATATGTTGGTTTTCTAAACAAATGTGCTATTTCTAGTCACGTATTTAGTGACGTATTAAGATGAGTTTACATATAGATGCGTTCATATTTTCGACGTAGTTATTAAATATTTGGAATGCCAATTTATCTATGTTTCCCGATAATTTTATTTGCTGCAATTAGTTGCTTCTAAAATCTTATCTTTACTCGTAAATTATACTTAAACATATTATACGACGCACACATTACTAATCTAATCAAATGGTATCGGATTATTACTAAAGGAGCTTCTTTCTCATACATTAAATTAAATATCCTTTATATACAGTGTCCTCGCAATTAACTTTTGTAGAATAGTCCATTTACTCCTATAATTGATGGAATTATTTGATTTTCTTAAAGTTAAAGTTATTTATATCTATCCTACAATCCCTATGACTTAATCTACCCTTAAACTACCCTCTTATCATAGCATTATATATATATATATATACATATATATATATATATATATATATATATATGTATGTATATATATACTTATATTTATTTATATTTTATATTTACTTTGCATGTATTGTATTATTTCGGGGCTTGATTTGTTTTTTCTGACGTTCTGCCACCATTGTTGGTGGCAGTATTTTTATAGGAACAAAGATTATAATTGCGAAGATTATAATTATAATGTAAATCAGTTAGGGAATGATAGGGAAAGCTAGGGTTGGATTTCGGCTAAAGATAAAATAAATTACTTAGATCAGGGAGGTCGAATTTGTAAATTTATAGAGCAGGCAAAATAGCTGGATTCACTATTAAAATATTTGGCAACAGCTTACAAATTTGAATTCATTTTAAAATTAGTTAGCTAGCTTTGGATAGTTTTAAGTAGACCCTTTAGGTCGCACCGGTAAGCAGAGCTGGCGACTGCTATCTGGTATTACGGATCCCTCCCCTTTTGCTTTCGCGTGTGTCTTGTTGAACGGACATACTCCAAAATCAACGCTAGGGATGCCATTATTCAAACCCTATTTTTGTTTTGTTTTAGTTTGTTAAATTTTTATTTCACCAGTTACTTCGCCAGAAGACACCTTTTGGCTTTGAATGGGCTAGTACTTTTAACATTTTAATTTGTCTACTTAATATTATCATTTTTATCTTTATTATTATTTTTTATTTTTTTACTTATTTTCTTGTCTTGTCCTGATGAAACCCCTTACAAAAGTGGGCGAAACGTCGACCTTGGTTTATAAAATGACGAGGTCCCAGCCCGGAAACATAAGTATTTATAAGAAGGTCAAATTTCCACAAAACTGTTTGATAAAAAAATCCAATTTGATAAAATTATTGAAATAGTTGCTTATAAGTCCGAAACTAGAAGAGTTAGGTATAGAAACAGTTTGCATAGAAAAATAGTACATTTCAGCAGCTTTCTGAACTTCAAATAATATAGAGGGTGTTATATTAATATATCTGAACATTTAATAATTTTTTTAATTAAGTAAGGAACAATTGCACCTGGATCACCCTGTATGTTTACTGGAGGATTTGGTTGCAGGATGTGATGCCTTTGGTCCTTAACTAACCCCAACCTAAGCTAAAGTTCCATAGAATTTAGAAGAAGAGGTTTAGTAATATTTAATCGAAGTCATGTTTCCCTAATAACAAAACGGAAAATAATGAAAATCTCCATAACTCTGACAATTAAGTGTACGACGCTATTGAGAAAAAATAATCATAGATAAACAAGTAATCGAAAACTGGAATTAAATATAGAATATTTAGTTTAAAATAACAAAGTTACTACTACGCTTTATTAGAATTGGCAACGCTGCATAGCTGAAAATGTTTTAAATCGAGAGAGCATGTCCGCTTGCATATGTGACCAAAAATTCAAAGCGCTATGTTAGTAGTTCTCTGTAAACGTCTAATAGGCTATCCACCGTGAATCACCTCGTATAAACAGAGATTCGTCTGTATTCACGCTTAAAAATGGAAAGGTTCTAGAATGAGAAAATGGTTAATGTATTAGTATTTAATACAGACTGAGCATTCACGACTAAAGATTGATCATTTTTGGTGTAATGTTTTCTTGTAGGACAGAAATTTTCCATCACAATTATAATATAATAGATTCACAATTTATTACTCTAAAAATAGAGTTCACACATAGCAAGATATGCAGAATCGAAATGTGAACTAGAATTCAAAAATGCAATTAATTTTATTACTTTTATCATACAGGATCAGAGGTAAGAAATTTGGGTGTGGGGATAGTTAAGAGAAAAAAGATTGGACACTGAGTAAAAAGTACTTGTGTAACATGCGGTAACAGAAACTACGATATCTAATTAGGAGAGAAAAGTGGACTGTATCTAAAGTTAAGTAATAATTGAACAAACAACATATAATTAATGTTTTAAATCGGTTCAAGCGTCTACTAAAAGCACTCACCTTGTGGTTATGAAGCCGTGCCAATGAAAAAACGATGTAACATCTACTCTGCCTTTTGTAGGTGTGGCGAAGCACATTTATAAGCATAGCGGTGCTCTAAGGACAAGCGGTTCATGTAATTAATTTGTTCTACGTAGAACATGTAAAACAGCGATGCGGACTGTTCGAACAACAAATCGATTCATTTGGCTTTGTGGATTTTCCAGTCACTACACTGTTCTTGCACATGCTGAATAACAACGTTTATCACTCGCGGCACATGTTGGCGCGTGCTTCAACTAGAACCATGGGAATTTTAGTCTAATAAATTTAACTATACCGCGGCGAACGTATATAATCAACAAACTCAGAAGAAAATAAAATGTAGCTATAAATTATTTACTATATAAACGGAACAACCTGCAAAGAACGAAATAGTACTCATGGTTAGATTAGAATCTAAACCGATAAACACAGTAATAATGCAAGTATACATGCCCACCTCCAGCTACAGTGAGGAAGAGGTAGAAACAATCTAGAAAGATATTGAGGACATACTAAGATGCATAGAAGAACATGAAAATTTAATAATTGCGGGAGATTTTAATGCAGTGGTAGGTAAAGATAGGGAAGGAGAGGTAGTAGCTGTTTTTGAATTAGGTACGAGAAACGGCAGTGAAAAAAGGCTAGTAGAATTCTACGACAAAAACAATTTAACCATCACAAACACATTATTTCAACATCATGCTAAAAGATGCTAGGAGATGTAGCAAGACATCAAATAGATTACATTCTTCGTAGACAACGATTTATGAATCAAGCAAAAGACTGTAGTAGCTACTCAAAAGCAGATATAGATATTGATCACATCGTAATTATAGAGGGCGCTCTTAAATTTGAAAAAACAGAACGGAAAAACTTTGGTTTTGAGAAACTAAAAATAAATATCCACGAAAGATTTGAAAAAGTGCCCAATGAATTGCTGAAAGACATCTGGGAAATTTCTGATACTAAGGAAGTAGAAACAGAATGGAATAACATTAAATACAGCTTAGACATGGCGGTCACAAACATTCTGGGGTACACAAAAAGAAAATAAGAAACCATGAATAACAAGGAATATCCTGAACTTAATAGAAGATAGATAAAAGTACAAAAACAGACCAAACGAAGCTGGGAAACAGAGATACAAAGCCATAAAATGTAAAATCATTCGCAAATGCAGGAAAGCTAAAGTGTAAATAGGTACAAACTGAGATGGAAATAGGAAAAACAGACCAAGCATACAAAATAATAATTGGAATGAATTTTAGAAATATAAAGCTGGATAGCAAAAATGTAAGGGGCATGGAAAGAGACACCATTATAGAAACTGTAGAGGAAGTAGTTGGATCGCAAGGATATATAGAAAATGTATATGCAGCAGCGAAACTAACAGCACTAGAACAGGTATCAGACATTGAAAACGATAACTTGAGACTTCCTATACTTAGATATGAGCTTGAATTAGCATTGTCTCTGTATGTGTCTGTATGTGTATGCTTTTCTTTGTTTCATTGTGTTTTTGCATGGTTTTCACTCAGCCAAAAATCAGAGACTAATCTGACCGCAGTCATAGTTTACATCCCCTGCCGTTAGCACCCGGAAACCGGAGGTTGTTTCTGCACCATCCCAGAGTGCGCGTGCGTGTGTGTATGTGAGTGTTGTAATTGGTTTTATTTTAGGTTTTTACTGTATTTTGCACGTCCATTGTTCTAGTTAGGTTGTTGACAGTTTTACGTTTTAAATACAGTCCATTTTCCAATTTTATGTTATTTCTGTGTTAGTGTATAAGATGCTATTCTATTAGAAATATCAAAACTAATTTTTAGTTATTCTAAAACTAAAGTTAGTATTAATTTCGAAACGCTTTGGTGTACTTCGACGCGTGCATTGTGTTGTTACTGTTCGGTTTCACAGTTTTCAGGAGCAGACTGTACCTGGAATATCCAGTGAATGTTTGTGAACGTGATGTTTTTGTCTCAGTGTGGCCGTCGTTGTAGTTAGTACTTGTCTTTCGAGGTAATGTTTGTGCATGGTTTTTGTGATTTTGTCGGTAAGTTATTTGGGTGTTTAAATGTGTATTCGTTAAATAAGCTTCAATCAGTATGTTTAGTATTGTGTTTCTTTCATGGTGTGTGTTTGGATGTCTTCACAGTCAAACAGCAAGTGTTCTGGTTCAACTTCTCCACA
Source organism: Platerodrilus igneus (assembly GCA_036346225.1). Classification (NCBI taxonomy): domain Eukaryota; kingdom Metazoa; phylum Arthropoda; class Insecta; order Coleoptera; family Lycidae; genus Platerodrilus; species Platerodrilus igneus. The sequence goes on from JARFIW010000921.1 coordinate 2,951,973, forward strand.
ACCACACAAGTTATTACATGTCTGTTATGGTCCGTGGCCCGTCAGAAAATAAATCAAACATTGGTTTGGTTGTATGTGATTGGTCTTGAATATGTGGTTATGTCCAGTATCCATTCGTATGTTCCTCGTTCAGTTGTACTATTGTCCCATCTATTTTGCAATTCGGACAAGACGGCTTCCTTCATCCCTCTCTATTCGTGTTTGCTGGAGATGGTAGTATTTCTTCTACTTTCTCTAGTAGATTTTCGCGAAGGTCAAACATTGCCGCTCTTTCTCCTTCCCCCCCTCTCTCCCCCCTCCCCTCCCTCTCCCCTCATCCCTCCCTCTTCCTCACCCTCTCCCTCTCGCTCTCCCTCTCCCTCTCCCTCTCCCTCTCCCTCTCACTCTCCTTCTTCCTCTCCCTCTCCATCTCACTCTCCCTCTCCCTCTCCATCTCCATCTCCATCTCCCTCTCCCTCTCCCTTTCTCTCTTTCTCTCCCTCTCCCTATTGCTCTCCACCCTCCCTCTTCACTCCTTCCCCTCCCTCTCCCTCTGCTTCATCATCTCCCTCTTCATACCCACCTCCCTTTTTCTCCATATCCTTCTATCTCCCTCTCCCTCCCCCTTCTCCTCCCCCTCTCTCCCCCTCTTCTTATCCCTATCCCTTTCCCTTTCCCTTTCCATCTACCTCTCCGTCTCCCTCTTCCTCTCCTTCTCCTTTTCATTCTCCTTCTCTCTCCCCCTCTCTCCCCCTTCTCCCTCTCCCCCTCTGTCCCTATTCCTCTCACTATCCCTTTTCCTCTCCCTCTCCCTCTTCCTATTCCTCCCCCTCTTCCTCTCCCTCTCCCTTTCCCTCTCTTTCTTCCTCTCCCTCTCCCTCTTCTTCTCCTTCTCACTCCCCCTCTCCTTCTCCATCTTCTTCTTCATTCCCCTCTCCCTATCTCTCCCCTCTCCCTCTCTTTCCCACTCTCCTTCTCTCCCCCTCTACATCTCCCTCTCCATCTCCCTCTCCCTCTCCCTCTCCCTGTCCCTCTCCCTCTCCCTGTCCCTCTCCCTCTCCTTCTCAATCTTCCTCTCCCTCTCTCTCTTCCTCTCCCTTTCCGCCTCCCTCTCCCTCTCCCTTTCCCTATCCCCATCCCTCTCCCTTTTCCTCTCCCCCTCGCTCTCTCTCCTGCCCTCCCCCTCTCCCTCTTCCTCTCCCGCTCCCCCTCTCTCTCCCTCTCCCTCTCCTTCTCCCCCTCTCTCTCTCTCCCTATTATCAGCTCTAACGGCGTTATCCCGGTCATAACGGATAGGGCATCAGTAGCGGTCGTCCTGTAGGCACCAGTCAGTCAAACTAGTGTGTCGCTTTACGTTCTGCTAATGTTTGTCTTATTTTTAGTATTGTCATTTGGTGTGCCCATACACTTGCAGTGTACGACACCATAGTTGCCAAGCACACTGCTAAGGAGCAGGTGGACGTTGTGTAGTGGTATTTTAGAGTCGCCTTATGCCAAGCTGGCAATGGTTTGCATTGCCTGGGTCGCGTTGTTACATGTTGTGTGATGTGGCGAATTGTAACTGAGTTTTCGTCCAGTATCACTTCTAAGAATTTAGGAGTTTGTGCTCGTGCGATTGATTTGAAATCTATTAAAACTCGCGGATTGTGCTTAAATGTTTTCTTCATTACTCTGTATGTGGTTTATTCTATTGGTGATGTTGCATATGTTTGGCCCCGTTGACCGTAATGTCGTGTACCTGTCTTGACACTAGCTTCTAAATATGTGATTTAGTTGTTGTGGACATATTAGGTGCTGTAAGGTTGTTGCAGGCGCCTTTGATGTCCACCATGACAAGTATCGCGTATTGTTGTGTTGCTTCCGCTAAAGTGTTTGTCGTGGCGTTTATTGCGTGTGTAACGATTTTTGCTTCTTCTAGACCCACGTTGGATGGGCGCCACTGAAACGACTTCTGTTATACAAAAAACTGAAACGTCTTTTTTCTACATTAAGGCGCTAGTAAACAAAAATCTTTCGACATAGCTAGGGGTCTATTCCTGGGTAGAGCAATGAGAAGTGGGGGAGTAAGTCGAATTCTGTTTGCAAACCAAAGCCAAGCTAAATCAAATAGGCGCCACCATGTCCTGGGATAATTACCATAATTGCAAATCACAGTTCTAAGGGCGGACGTGGAAACCCAAAGATAAAATGATCGCCTTCGTTAACAAAAACATGTCTTAACAAAATAAGACGCAGCTCCTGTAAGAAATTGCAAAGATTAAATAAATAAAAAAGTAGAACACCGTTTGTGTCCTAATAAAAGTATATAAAATTAAAAAATGTATATCCAATATAATATTGGCACCAAACTATTACTCGGAATTTTACTTTTGTGTATTTTGTGTATTTAGATTTGATCGCATTTGACCAAAATAAAAGCCTTAAATTTGAACTATTTGTTTACTAAAAAAACTCTTTCAAAATATCGGAACTTTTTAACAAATAAATTGTCATTATCAACTACAACAAAGTTAAAGTTTTGACTTATTTTCAAAACAACCAACAATACTTTAAACATGACTTGTTATAAATACTAGAGTGATAATAATTTATAAGCATAACACACTGAATTACGTTCTAACCTGGGCAGATCTTTTCAGGTAGATTACAATTACTAGAATCTTATATAACGTGGATTTGAACTTTCATATTTACGTTTAATAATTTATGTATAGATAAGGCTGATCACAAAAATAGGAATGTTTTGTTTAAATTCCAGTACAGCTGCACAAAGCATCTACTTTCAAAACAACATCTGTCAACTGTGCAAGACAAAAAAAAAATATGACGTTGAAAACATACGTTAAAATTATCGAAGGTTCAAATGGAACAAAGCTTGTTATTATAGAAAAATAATCTGACAAAATGTAGTTCTGTGGCATATAAAACCAGTTCAACAATAATTGAAACTTATTCAACTTACATGTTGTAACCATAATAGCAAGTTTCCGTGCTCTAACTTTTTAAACACATGCAAGAAATATCTTATAACTATATAACGAACCAAAACTGCTTTTGTTGTTTCACGATGAATTGAGATGGGAATCACGTTCTCCAAACAAAGTTACCAGCCATTCTTAATTAAATATGACTGCATCCAAATTACATCCATAATTTCTAATCGACTGTTCCCAAATGACGGTAATTCTAAATCTTTAGATCCTACATGACGAATTATATTTGTTCCATTCTTCGTTGTCACATTCTACATGTCGCGCGTTATTAGAAGATATCTCAACGATTAATAGTTGATGCGAAGGTTGCCACCCTCTATCCGAAAATACATCTTAATCAAACTGTTGCCAGCGGCCGACTGACTTGTTGAAACTAGAACCGAGTAGTCGCGACGTTAGAGGCGTGTAATACGAAATAAACAACTCGAGATGCGCTTGGAACCAGCTTTATGTGACACAGATATATTAACACAAGTAGATCACTAAGGAACGAAGCACGCTTAGCGCATTATTCTTGTAATTCTATGCAAATAATTATTATTGAAAATAAAAATTTTACACTACACCTCTCCTAAAAGAAAAAAAATCTTTTATAACAAAAAATTTTAAGCAAAAAAACAAAAGATTTTTTTCATAAGAGCTTAAACTCCTGAGTGACATCACAAATATCTACTAAACATCACACTTTACGAATTAGAATTACTTATCTACTCAACATCCAAAATAACTACGAAAATTATGAAAACGAGGGGACTAATGTATACAAATTTGAGTGTGTCGGTAACTACGTGTACCAAACGTCCATAGGGAGACAAAATCGGGGAGTCACAATCGGTATAAGTCAAAATCGAGAGAAGTTAAATAAAAAAGTCAAACACTCCACGGGACAAAAAAATTAATCCAAGTTTAAATTTAAAGGAACTCTTCCATTAGAGCAAGAATTTTCTCACTCCTACCGAAGCCAGTACCTACTAACTATAATTAAACACGACACAAATTATCCAAACTTTCCAAAAATAACAACTCCACTTCCTGGAGCTCAAGCAACTTTATCAACCAAAAAGGACGCTATCACATCAATACAGCATCACAATACAAAATATTATCAGCTCAAAGTGATAATCAAAACTAAAGTAGCTAACCAACAGGTTACTTACAAAAATGGAAGTGAGTGCACATCACCACCACAACTCAAAGTGCTAGAAGTTTTGTTTTTACTAAACTTAGACTTCTACACAAATATTTCTCCAACTAATACTCTTAATACAAAATCGAACCAGTCAGGGCTGAAATCTCCTTCACCCTACTGATTATCCTGTCACTAATTTTCAAACATCATCACCAATTAGCGACGGATCAAATAGTGAGGTTCACCATGCAAACCTCTGATCTTACCAAACAAAAAAAATTAAAGATAGGTCAAAATCAAGCGAAAGAATATGCCAATATTCTCTCTACCTAAATATGTAGAAATCAGGACTAACAATTTATATAGTCAACTTATTTCTACTTTCTAATAATATCTTCTATTAGCGCGCGACAAACTTAACTAGTATGTACATCAACGTACACTACAAAACTACTATACAAAATTTTCGAACAAAATAAGTTGCAAAAGGACAGTCTTCATTTAGTATTAGTTAAAACCATACTAAATCAAAAATCAGAACAAAACGAAACAAGCAGACAACTGATTTACTTATAATCAAAGAAATGACTGAACTGGAACTAATCTTCAGGATCATCATTTTCATCTGGATCTGATGCAGCAAAGGGCTTTAAGTCCTTAACATGCCATTTTCCGGCTTTAGAATCATCAATTAAAAAAACTAATCACGACGATAGGTAACAAAAAAATATCAGTGTTCAGGTACACTCTCACCCTAATACCAACCGAACTGTCGAAACAACTACAATGCTTTACAACGCCTAAATTTGCTAGAATGGCAAACCCTCTACGAGTCTTACCTAGACTAACAATCAAAAATTACATCAACTCAAAAAATTATGATGCAAAAATTACTAGAGAGACTAACTCACCTCGAGTCTCGTCTAGACTTACGTAATGCTGAGCGACCAACTCTTCCTGAGTCTCTTCTAGACTAACATACTGCTGGGCGACCAACCACGACGACAAGTTCCGCCTAGACTAAATTGCGTTGCAATGCCGATCTCAATAAAAAATTTTGCTATCAAAACCAAAAACGTGCCTATGCACAAGAGCAATTTTCAAATGATATGACGATAGCTCAAACCGATGTACCCTTAAAAATAGAATGTGTAGCATTATCATCAAATTCGGACAAAACGTTCTTTATTGACTCAAGCGAATTAAACAACCAGGCTTAACAGCTGCTTTAGCTAACAGTCTTCCTAAAATTTTTCTTTTCTCAAGAACTGGTCTCTCACTCAGTACTCCTCTGATTCTCAGTTCATATTCCAGTTCCTCTTTAAGTAAACAAACAATTTGGAATTTTTCAGACATGATTGTGATAGTCTAATATTTTAATGAATTTAAATTGATAAATCTAAATGATTTAAGCCTTACGAAAATTGTCAAAACAAATTCGGGCAACAAAAGGTCAAACTCAGAAAGTGAATTTGGTAAAAATAGGTTTTTGCTAAAACAATATCAAATAAAATCTTTATTGGGCCAAAATAAAATTTAAAGTTAAAAATAAATTTGACTAAAGTAATTAACTGACTGAAGGAAGGTCAATGTCTCAACTAAATTTCTGCCAAAACAAATTTCAAGAACAATAGCAAACTTAAGCAAACAAATTTTGAAGCAAAATAAATTTTGAGCAAACAAATTTCGATCCCCTACACGTTGCGGCGTCACTGTAACGATTTTTGCTTCTTCTAGACCCACGTTGGATGGGCGCCACTGAAACGACATCTGTTATACAAAAGACTGAAACGTCTTTTTTCTACATTAAGGCGCTAGTGAACAAAAATCTTTCGACATAGTTAGGGGTCTATTCCTGGGTAGAGCAATGAGAAGTGGGGGGGGGGTAAGTCGAATTCTGTTTGCAAACCAAAGCCAAGCTAAATCAAATAGGCTCCACCATGTCCTGGGATAATTACGATAATAGCAAATCACAGTTCTAAGGGCGGACGTGGAAACCCAAAGATAAAATGATCGCCTTCGTTAACAAAAACATGTCTTAACAAAATAAGACGCAGCTCCTGTAAGAAATTGCAAAGATTAAATAAATAAAAAAGTAGAACATCGTTTGTGTCCTAATAAAAGTATATAAAATTAAAAAATGTATATCCAATATAATATTGGCACCAAACTATTACTCAGAATTTTACTTTTGTGTATTTTGTGTATTTAGATTTGATCGCATTTGACCAAAATAAAAGCCTTAAATTTGAACTATTTGTTTACTAAAAAAACTCTTTCAAAATATCGGAACTTTTTAACAAAAAAATTGTCATTATCAACTACAACAAAGTTAAAGTTTTGACTTATTTTCAAAACAACCAACAATACTTTAAACATGACTTGTTATAAATACTAGAGTGATAATAATTTATAAGCATAACACACTGAATTACGTTCTAACCTGGGCAGATCTTTTCAGGTAGATTACAATTACTAGAATCTTATATAACGTGGATTTGAACTTTCATATTTACGTTTAATAATTTATGTATAGATAAGGCTGATCACAAAAATAGGAATGTTTTGTTTAAATTCCAGTACAGCTGCACAAAGCATCTGCTTTCAAAACAACATCTGTCAACTGTGCAAGACAAAAAAATATGACGTCGAAAACATACGTTAAAATTATCGAAGGTTCAAATGGAACAAAGCTTGTTATTATAGAAAACTAATCTGACAAAATGTAGTTCTGTGGCTTATAAAACCAGTTCAACAATAATTGAAACTTACTCAACTTACATGTTGTAACCATAATAGCAAGTTTCCGTGCTCTAACCTTTTAAACACATGCAAGAAATATCTTATAACTAAATAACGAACCAAAACTGCTTTTGTTGTTTCACGATGAATTGAGATGGAAATCACGTTCTCCAAACAAAGTTACCAGTCATTCTTAATTAAATATGACTGCATCCAAATTACATCCATAATTTCTAATCGACTGTTCCCAAATGACGGTAATTCTAAATCTTTAGATCCTACATGACGAATTATATTTGTTCCATTCTTCGTTGTCGCATTCTACATGTCGCGCGTTATTAGAAGATATCCCAGCGATTAATAGTTGATGCGAAGGTTGCCAGCCTTTAGCCGAAAATACATCTTTATCAAACTGTTGCCAGCGGCCGACTGACTTGTCGAAACTAAAACCGTGTAGTCGCGACGTTAGAGACGCGTAATACGAAATAAACAACTCGAGATGCGCTTGGAAATGCCTTTATGTGACACAGATATATTAACACAAGTAGATCACTAAGGAACGATGCACGCTTAGGGCATTATTCTTGTAATTCTATGCAAATGATTATTAGTGAAAATAAAAATGTTGCACGTGTTCTGCCGAACGTCTTCTCCTAAATCCGTACTCTCTTGGATGCATGCCCACCTGTTTTATGTGCTCGCGCATCCTGTCGCATGATACTCGTTCAAATGTCTTACATATTGAGTTCAGTAGGCATATTGGTCTGTATGAATTTGTGTTTATTGGATCTTTCCGTTTACCTCTTGGGATTAAAACAACGTCTGCCTGTTTCCAGATGTTTGGAAAATTAGATTGGTTTAGGATTTTTTTTTAAATCTACGTAACACGGGCACAATTGAGGTTCTAGTATCCTTATCACTTTCGCATGTATCCCGTGTGGTACTGGTGTTTTATGCTTTGTACGCCGTATTGCGGCAATAAGCTCTTTGTCAGTGTAGTGTCGGATAGTCTCGCTTACCCGGTCTATTGCCATGTCCGTTTTGTTTAGTCACTTGTGTACGTTTGGCAGTTGGTTCCGGTGTTTCGTCTTGCGATTAGTCGTCGAGTGTCACTGCGAGCATGCTCGCTGTCTCCTCTCAGTTCCTTGTTTGCGTGCCGTCGTGATGTTTATGAAAGTTCTAGTGATGTATATCTTAGTGCTCGTTTTTTGTCCCATTTAGTCTGTGAGGGTTTTTTGTGTTCTTGTTCCATAGATGTAAGTCCTGTGTTTACTGTCCCGTTCGTGCGTGTTTGCAAATTGTTAACTTTTTCCACGTTTATGTCAGTTGGTAACGGGTTATTGTCGAAGGTTTGTTTTCTGTATGAGTCGTTCCAACATCATTTTGTATGTGAGGTAGCCCTTAATGCCCCGTGCACATTTCATACATCAATTTTGACAATAAACTCACAGAGCTTTTTCTACTTTCTTAGGATAGTCGTGTTTTCGGTGTTTGAAGTCACCGACTCTGCAGTATCCGCATGTATCTGTTGTGTTCGGGCAATGTTTGGTTACGTGCTTTGGATTTTGGCAACACAAACTTCTAAACAGCACCAAATAGCGTTTAACCTTTAAGTATATGTACTCCGTGTAGAGTTTTCCCATAGATGCGAGTATATTTTTTATTTCCCGTTCATTGCAGCGACATGCTGTACGGTGGCTCTATCTGCAGGTCTAGTTTTGAAAGCCAGGCTGAATTCCCAGCCAAATTCTTTATGGTTTATTTTATGTTCAGGATTTTGCTTGTATGTACAGTTTTAAATCTCTGGTTGTTTAGATAAGACAGTACGTCGTGGAAGACCACTAGCGGCTTCTTCTTCCTGAGTTTTACGTAATTGACAGTGTTATTTAGTTTTTAATGTTTGATGATCTTATCCGCTTCGAGCTCGCTCTCCGTTTCCACAATTAGCGCCTTAGCAGATGTGTGTATTTTTTAATTTTATCAGTAACCGGGTTTAAAGTGGTCGTAAATTTTTATCGCAGTTCTGGAACCGTTATATCGTTTTTGGCAGTAATGTATGCAGTTCCTGTTTGATGTGGTTGGCTTTTGATATAGGATCAACGTTTTGTGGAACGGTTTTCAGGATGACAGCCATTGCCGTACGGGTTCCAATAGTTTGATATCCTGTGCTGTTTTTACTTCCATTAAATATTTTTGTAGAACAGAATTTTGTTTTTTAATAAACTTGTTTTCACCGACAAGTTCCGCTTAGGTGAAGTCTCTTTTGCGAGCGTATCGCTCAGTGTTTGTTGCACGCAATGGTTATTCTGTTTGCTAGGTCTAATTGCTTTTCGATTAAGGCTATCAGATTCCTGTAGATGTGGAAATAATTTTGGTGTCTAACATTTTCGTAGATACTAACACTACGACGGGCGCGTATCACAATAAGCAACTTTTCCACAGCAATTATGAATTTTGATTAACCGTACCGCCAGGATGCAGCATAGAACAACAGTCCAGCAATATATTCTATTTTCCTATGTGCGTGGTCGAATTCGATAACATTACGTAAGACTGGTGGACCATACAAGGGAACCGGTAGATTTTTCGAAGGATACGTACCTTTGCATTCGTCTAGAGCTAACACGCGCTTAATAAATAAATAAGCAAAGTGGGTATAGTTTACGGAGGTAGGCGGCAGCAACAGTACGCGTGCATCGCTGTCGCCGTCAAGAGGCTAAAGAAAAAAATCCTACCGTTGTGCATTGTTATCGTCATCGTCGTCAAGAACAAACCAATATAATCCACAAAAAATGTCATTAAAACCAGTAGTCTTTCACAAATGATCGTTAGACCTTAACGAAATAAAAAGCGGGAGAAACGTGAAAAAACAGTAGCGGCAGAACACTATTCAATAATAATAATAATAAGAAACTCATTCTTAGTCGTGCAGATGCAAATTTTTAAAAAAAATCGGCTAGAAACTGTTGCATCTTAAAGAAAGACAACAGGCTACAACGTCAAAATAGAAAAAATAAAAAGTACTACAATTGATCAAACGTGGTGACAAAGCATAAGAAGATTTTCGCAATATGAAAATGGTTACAGATCACATTTTCTCGGTGATAAGTTCTCATTTGAAGAAACTACGGTTCTACGAGGTTACCAAATTAGGCATATTTAAAAGGGTTTGCTATGAAGAAACAATTAAATGAACTTCTTATAGTTTGGGTTTCCATGCACTTGGGTCCCTCGCGCTGCGAGGTCTGGCGGGGGTGTAGTTACGTTACTGAATCCTTTCTTTCAAACTGGTATTACTTAATTTAATATACCTTTGTCGAAGATTGCATTTAACAATTGCACAGCTACATGTTTTTCTGCAAATAATAAACATTACGCTATCGTTGTCTTTAAAGCTTTACTTTGGGCATATATTCTATTCTAAGTATATATGACGTTCATTTGAATGCTGTATGGAAGATTCTTAGTTTTCCAGGACTGCACACAAAGTAGGTTAGCAAACTGGGGTGATTTAAAGCGAGTAACTGCTAGCACTAATTTGCAAAGCTGTAGCTACTCTCTACTAAGTTCATCATTTTGTTTTCGACCTTACTTAAGGTCGGTTTGACACAGCTCTAACTTCTTTTCTATTCTGTGCTAATCTAAAAAGCTCTACATACCATTCACAACCTAAATTTCTAATAAATTGAATAATATAGCTTGTTCTAGGTCTTTCTATTCTCTTCTATCTTTTTCCTATCTACCTGGCTCTACATTGATATTAGCAACATGATGGTTGTTAAAGTACTCCAACATGTTTACATGATTCCCATTTACGACGAAATGAAATATTTCCTGGTTATCCACTTCAAAAAAGAAAAAGTGTTAAATTATATGTTACGGTAAGGCATAAACAGCGAATCGCTGCCATCATTTTTATTTATTTATTTATTTGTTCCAACGTTTCAGTAGTCTGCTATCTGAAATTTAAGCAGCCTTGGCTTCCCCACAGAAAGTAACCATGTGTTATGTGTGTATGTGTGTGTGTGTGGGGGGGGGGTTGAGTGTATGTGTGTTGTGTGTGATGTTGGTCCGTGTTACGTTCCCCCTCTAGGACCAGGACCATCGGCAGCCGGAAATCCCAGTCGTCAAAAAAGAACGCACAACGGACGTTGCCTTGTCAGTCCGGACCATCGGCAGCCGGAAATCCAGATGTTGAAAAGGCAATGTAAGTGTGTAAATGGCGTTTTGTGTTTGCACAGAGGTGTTTTGTGTGTTTGTGTGTGTGTGTGTGTGTGTGTGTGTGTGTGTGAGTGTGTTTGTGTATAAAGTGTGTTTGAAATGTTAATTTGTGTTTATGTTTGCCCAGCTTACTAAAAGGTTGGATTGAATTAGTATAATTTTGTACATGTTTGAACTTATACTATTAAATATATAAAAAATTAGGTTCTTTCAGAGGAAAGGATTTGTTTGTTGTATTGTTTGCCTCGGGTATGTGTAAGTTCTTAAAATTTAGCGTTTGTTAAAAAGAAAAAAAATTCCCTATTCTACTACTTAAAATTAACTTATACTACTACTGTTGGTCATTATTTGTGAGAGACAGGGTTGCTAATATGTAGAAGCATGCAAATTCTACATATTAGGGAGTTGGATCGTTTCAAAGTCGGGTTGATGGTTTGATGTTCTTGCTTCTGGTCGTCAAGAGCAGAGCTCTTGGAATTCCAGGAGATCGGTCTCCGGTCTCCGGGGCAGAGCCTCAATCCAAGAAGAGGTGGTACTTTTTTGTCTCTGTCCGGGTAGTTTTCTTTGTGTGATTTATCCGTTAAGATAACGTTGGTGGATAAGTGCCGTGGTTTTTTGTGTGAGTGCATTTAAGTGTGGAAAAAGGTTTTCGTTCCAAATCATCTGGTGTAGGGTCTTGTTACTTTCTAGTTGCCGCTTGAAGCGAGCGGACGTGTTTTTGCCGAGCTCCCGCTTCAGCAATAACAGTAAGTTTTTATCTAGGGTTTTATTATTTATTGTTGAATTATTTTATTTGAAGCTTTGCTTTTTATTGTGTTTTATTTTTATAATTGTGTGCCATCAAATTTTAAATACAGGGCAGTAAAATAAAATTTTAAAACCGAATTTAAACTAAATAAATCGCGTTTCCTTTGTAATTTAAACCAAATCCGCGTTTTAAAATAAAATTAAAAAAATAAAAAAATTTCGGGTCAATAAAACAAAAATCTACTAAACTAATACTCATAATAATTTCGAAATAACTTAAAAAGGCAATTTTAGTAATAAATTTAAAATAAAAACCGCGTAAATCGAGTAAAAATAACCTGGTAAAACAACCAAAAAGTGTGTGAATTTTTATAGTGCGCGTATAATCAAATAATAACCAAAAAAACAAAAATCTAAGCCTTTTTAAATCAAATAAATATCTCAAAAACTGTAAATTTTAAAACAATTTTAATATAAATTTTCCGTAATTTAAGTACACGCGTACTTAAAAGTTCCTTTAATATCGATTTTTAGTGTAATTAAGCGGTGTAACAGTTACAAGTTGTGCTAGCGATTAAGTGAAAGGTCGTTTCCGGTAACCGCATTCCGATTGCGCTCGACCTTATTTTCTTAATTACACGTTTAAAAATAAAGTGTTGTTGTTTATAAATTAGATATTTTAATATTTTGAAGTAATTAGTTTATTTAAATTTGATTTGGCGGTTTTAAAAATTTAAAATAAATAAATAGTGTTCTTCGCGGTACATTTTGAATCGAATTGCGTTAGGGAATTTATTTGATTCTAGTTGTTATTTTGACGCTTAGTACTTGTTGTATTTTTGTTAAAAATTTAATATTTAATTGGGCGGTTCGAAGTTTAATTAAATACAAGGTTGCTTACGGTTCACCTTTAAACAAAATATTTTTATTGAACCAACGTTTTGCGTTCTTCTAGCGTCGTTCTTTTAGCGTCGTAACGGTCAAGTGGTTTTTGAGCTGCGTTTTAGGTGTCATTTTTTGTCGTTTGTTTTGTCAGCATGGTGGTCCACCGCGACGAGGAGCCGTTGCCCAGGAAGAAGAGGGGAGATAGGTCGGAGGCTGAGGGCGCTGTTGGGGGGAAACAGCTAAAGGTAATTTTAAAAGACGTTAGGTTAGGGATTCAGGAGGAGGTAGAGGAGCCTGTGTCTGCGGCGGTCGTGTCGGGGGAGTCGGGGTCCCCTGGGGTGGCTGCGGCGCCTGAATAGCCCTCAACTTCGGGAACCCAGCAAAAGATGTCGACTAGCAGAGACGTTAGCGTTGCTGCTAGCGACCTCGATGAGCTGGACCTCCTGAGATTGAGGGTGAGGAAGGCGCACTCGGTCATCTCCGGGAGGGTGTCGACGACCTCCGCCACTATCGTCGTGGAAGACAGAAAGAGGATTCGCTACGCCGTGGATGATTTCCTCGACGCGGCGAATCAACTTATAGGTATGGTTAGGGCGCTGCGACTTGTGGCTAGTGATTCTGGGAGAGCTGATGTTGTCGGGGGAAGTCCAGCGGTGGTTACTTCTGTTTTAGGGCAGCAGTGTTCCAGGAGCCAGGAGGTACCGATGCCGCGGAAGGCGTCGTATGCTGCAGCTGCTGCAGGTGCGACGCCCACTTTTGCAGTTAGGGTTGACGCCAGACCAGGGGAGAAGGATGACGTCATGTCGACCCTAAAGAAGAAGGTCGATCCCGCTCGTGATGGTTTTGTTGTGGTCGGAGCTCGTAGAACTCGCAAGGGCGGTGTAGTTGTCGAGTGTGCAAACCGAGAAGATGCGAAGAAATTGCAGTCGAAGGTTGTCGGTGACTGCAAAGAGCTCGTGGCGAAGACCATCGAGAAGAAGCGCCCACGCGACGTTCTTCCGGGGGTCGAAGCGGAGATGAAGGCGGAAGAGCTGGTGCGGTTGATCGCGTACCAGAATCCCCGCTTCGGCGATTTGAAGATTGAAGACCACCTGAGGGAGAAATTTAGGTTTGGCGGAAAGGGCCCTAGGGATCCCTTCGTCAACGTAGTTTTCGAAGTGACCCCCACACTTCGGAGACGCATATTAGCTGACGCTATAAACCTCAGGTGGCGAAGAGTCTGGGCCCGGGACCACTTCTCGATGACCCAGTGCTACAGGTGCTACGAGTACGGCCATAGATCGATGGAGTGCAGGGAAAAGGTACAGTGGTGCGGTAGCTGTGCCGACGTCGGACACGAGTTCAAGAATTGCCGGAGGGCAATCCCCTGCTGTGTGGTTTGCGCTAGGGCAAACGACAGAACTGGCGGTGGCGCGAAAGTCGATTCGCGCCACGACGCCAAGTCGAGTAGATGCCCCACGATGCTGAGATTGAAGAACGCAATCACACGAAACATCGATTATGGACCGTGAAGAAAAAGAAAGATTTAAAAGAAGCAAGAAGATGAAATTCGCGCAATTAAATCTCGGGAAAGGAAAAGGGGCAACAAATAACTTCGTAAAGTTATTCTTCGAAAATAATATCGACATCGGGCTTGTACAGGAACCGCACCTATATAGCCACAAAATAACAGGTTTTGGGAAGGGGGTTACCGTTTTAAACGCAAACAGCGAACGACCGCGTAGCGGGATAATAATAAATAACGGGACGTGCGCCGGAATAATCCTAAACAATCTGTCGAATGAGTTAATAACCACCGCAGAAATAAAAACGGGATTGCATACGTTTTACGTGATAAGCACTTACCTTCCGCCGATCGATTCCCGGCGGGAGAATCCTCAAACAGAGGATTTAATAAATCAAATTGAAGGAATTCTTCGTAAAATCGGTAGAAATAGAAATTTAATTATCGCGGGAGACTTTAATGCTAAGTCGCCATTATGGGGCATCTTTTACGGGATGGGACCTTAGTGTGATAAACACTAATGATTCACCTACGTTTGAGACGCATAGAGGCAGCAGTTTTATAGATATTACTGCAGTCTCGCACGAAATGTTAGAAACGATTTGTAATTGGAAACTAAGGTCGGACGAGGAAACGCTCTGACCATAAATTAATAACATGGGACGTTGAGACCAAAACAAGCGCAAACGAGCAGCTAACTATATTTCCGCGGTTCTGTAATAAAAAAGCAAATTGGGAGCGGTTTAAAGAAAAATTTGGCGAAAGTATCCCTGCCCTCGAAAATGAGCTATTTAACTGCCGAGAGGCAGACGAAGTAGAAACACTCGCGAAAAAATTGAACGACGCGGTAGTAGACGCGTCGTCGTATTCCATGCCGCAAAAGAAAACATTTAAAGACAGCGTACCCTGGTGGACCCGGGAACTAACCACCAAGCGGGCAGAAACGCGTAACCTAAGGCGCCGCTATCAACGCGCCTCGGGAGATATAAGAGAACAACGGAGAATAGAATATAATCAAAGTTACCGCGAATATAAAATATTAATAGAAGAAACGCGAACGAATAAATTTAAAGAATTCTGCACGCAAAACTCACAGAAAGAACCCTGGGGAACCGCATACCGCGTAATTAGAGGAAAACAACAAAAAATCGCGCTCAGTAATATAAAGAAAACAAATGGCGAATACACGGAAGGTTTTAAAACCACAGCGGAATATTTACTAGAGAAATTTTTCCCATCGGATAATCCCGAGGGGGATGAAGGGTTGCACGATTTAGTACGTCGGGAAGCTGCAGAAGCGCAAGGAACAGGTGCCAATAAGGCAATCCTAGTTCACGAGGTCGTCAGGGGTCTTAGGAGGATGAACCCTAAGAAGGCACCGGGGCATGATGGAATCACCTCAGACGCAGCTCTGCAGGCGTGCCTGTTAGCCCCGTGTATCTTTGTTGGGTTGTTTAATCTTTGTTTAGAAAGGGGCGTTTTTCCGCGTTGCTGGAAAATCCAGAATGTGAAATTTATACCCAAACCTAAAAAGACGGATACGTCAGATCCGGGCAGCTATCGTCCAATTAGCTTGCTACCGGTGCTGGGGAAAGTTTTAGATCGCGTTATGATTACGCGTGTTGAGCACCTAGTGCGAGACAGCGGCGGTTTTAATAACCGACAGTTTGGTTTCGTGGAGGGCAAGTCGACTATCGACGCGTTAGAGTTCGTTGTCGGGGAAATTAAGCAGGCAAGAGATGCTAAAGAGTACTGTGTCGTTGTTGCTTTGGACATTTCAGGAGCATTTGATGCTGCCTGGTGGCCATTAATCGTTTGCGAGTTAGATCGTAGGGGTTGTCCGCGAAACTTGATGTCTTTGGTCAAGAGCTATTTCTCGAGGCGATTGGCACAGGTTGAAACTCCGGGTGAAGTTCTGTCGCGTGAGGTGGAAAGGGGATGCCCGCAAGGGTCATGTTCTGGTCCCAAATTTTGGAAGTTGTTGTATGAGAGCATCTTTAGGGTCAAGTTGCCCGCAGGATGCTCAATCGTTGGGTTTGCAGATGACACGCTTTTAATTGTAAGATCGAGATTGCTAATGGATATGCGCACAAAACCGAACGAGGCGCTTAATAAATTACACGAATGGTCGCAGGCGGTAAAATTAAAATTTAACACGGCGAAGTCAGAGGCGCTTTATTTCGGCACGAAACCAGGACAGAGACCTCCTAGGTTAGAGCTAGGAGGGGAGAAAATCCCGTTTAAAGATTGTATTACCTACCTCGGCGTCAAGATCGACAATAAATTAAATTGGAAAGCGCACGTACAATACGTAAAAAGTAAGCGCGGCGAAATATCAAATAAAATGATGGCGGCGGCTAAAATAAAGTGGGGTTTCAGGGGCGAATCGCTGAGGACGGTTTTACCGGAGCAATTGAGCCGGCAATACTGTACGCAGCTTCTGTATGGGCAGAAGGTTGTAAAGTCCGGGAGATGCGTCAATTAACGAGCGTACAACTCATAACCGCGGTAAAAGCGGCGAGTGCGTACAGGACCACCTCCACGGAGGCTGTCCTGGCGATCAGTAGGACTCTCCCTATCGAATATGTCGTTAGGGAGATTAGAGATAGGCGATTAATAAATATAGGAAAAAGGCGCGAAATTATCGAAGATCTTAATCTTGGTAATAGGGAAATTGCAAGAAAGGTCGTTGTATCTGAGTTGGGGCACCCGGCTGATATTAGAGGAATCAAGTTTGTCGAAGGTGATGAGGACGCGATGGGTATCAGAATTTATACAGACGGTTCACGTATGGACGATGGGCAAGCAGGCGCGGCGTTTGTCGTGTATAAGCAGGAAAGGGAGGTGTTTCGGTTTCAAACCAAACTCGCGAACTGGTGCACTATCTTCCAGTGCGAATTGGTAGCCATACGAGAGGCTATCGATTACGTAATAAACCATACGGGCAGAGACGAGTATTATATAATCAGTGATAGTAAATCGGCGCTGACGGCTTTAACAAACATGAACACCTCGAGAGACCTCCAAGCAGACGTCTGGAGGATAGCGCGTACGGCGCTCGAGTTTCGACGTTTAAAGTTCTGTTGGGTCAGGTCGCACAATGGTAACGTAGGAAACGATAGGGCTGATGAATTAGCTAAAGAAGCCGCGACGGGAGACTTTCGAATATCACATTCGTCAATACCGAAGGCTTTGATTAAAAGAAAGCTGCGCGAAAAATCAATTCGACAATGGGAAGAGAGGTGGAACAACGCTGTCACGGGCAGGTTGACCCACAAATTCATACCGAGCATAGAAGCTAGAGGTAGGATCGAGGTTAAGCTCGATCACAAAATGGTGCAGTTGATAACAGGGCACGGCGCCCTGAAGGCGTATTTACAAAGGTTCGGGCTAACCAACAGCGACCGCTGCGAATGCGGCGAGGGCGCGGAAAGCGCAGAGCACGTGCTCCTCGACTGCCCGCTTGAGGCGGGAAATCGTGGGTTGGCTGATAGCAAACTAGCTATCTTAGGTCTAGCATGGCCAAAGAGCCTAGAGGAAGTCGGGGAAGTGGTTAACCAGAAGGCGTTCTGGACAGCCTTAAAAGAATTCGCGAGAAGGGTCGCGAGATTAGACAATAATAACCGCCGCGTGTAAAATTCGGTGGGGTTGGTGGGAGGATTGGAAAATTTTAGATTGACTTGGCGTGAGTAAGGATACGAGCATAGATATAACCAAAACCTGATATTAATAAAAATTTAAAAAAAAAAAAAAAATAAAATAACATGATAATTATACCCAAATGTCCAATATGCACGAGAAACTCCCACACCATTAATACAATCACTGCCTATCTTCATAATTATGTGCGGAAAATCGGGAAATCGGGAATAAATAATAACAAATAAACAATAACAAATAAATCAGAAACCCTCATTAAATTAAATTAATAAAATAAACAAAGATAATAAAATAGAGTGAAACCGCGCATACCCCCAGGACTTGAAAGTGAAGTGATAGTGATTGTGATCCCCCCCCCAAGAACATTTAGTGCATACCCACCAGGACTTTAGCAGTGCACCCCATCTTACCCTTAGAAGTAAGTTACAGTTAGATGTAAGCAGACGACCAGATCTTCGGATGCTGGAGAATTTTATCATAGAGGTAAGACTTAAATTGTGGCGGCTGTACTCGCACAAGCTTTGATTTACATTAATTAGTAGTTTTTGAAATAGTTTAACAAGCACGTTTTGTGAGTAATGGCACTAGCCGACATAATGCTTGTGCGAGTGCACCTGATAAATAGGGTCATGCTTTTGCTTTTTTGTGCACTGCTATATGCTTAACGCTTATTAGACATTTATTTATATATTTATTTATATTTTATATTTACACTTTATATTTATTTATTTATTTATTAGCATGCATTGTAGCATTTTGTGGCATATTTATTTTGTTTGACGTTCTGTCGCCATATTGGTTGCAGTATATATTTGGGAAGAAATAGTAGAATAGTGAAGATTATAATCATAATATAAATCAGTTAGGGAATGATAGGGAAAGCTAGGGATGAATTTAAATTAGTTAGCTAGATTTGGATAGTTTTAAGACGACCCTTCAGGTCGCACTGGTAAGCAGAGCCGGCGTCTGCTATCCGGTATTACGGATCCCTCCCCCTCTTATTTTTGCTTGTGTCTTGTTGATCGGGTACACTCCAAAGTCATCGCTTGGGATACCATTATTTACAACCCTGTTTTTAGTTTTGTTTCAGTTGGTCAGATTTTTATGTTTGTTAGATTTTTATTTAGTTTTTTATTTAGGGTGGATTAACTATAAAGTCAGAATTAATCAGAAGCACGATTATTTTCGCGTTTAAACCCAATGTAGTACCTCCGGGTGGAGCATTGGGGACGTGGCCGCAAGTATAGCGGCCCTATTCAAATTATAATGTAGGGTCTTGTTTAATAATGTTTGTCT
This sequence comes from Platerodrilus igneus, assembly GCA_036346225.1. Classification (NCBI taxonomy): domain Eukaryota; kingdom Metazoa; phylum Arthropoda; class Insecta; order Coleoptera; family Lycidae; genus Platerodrilus; species Platerodrilus igneus. The sequence continues at coordinate 2,971,129 of JARFIW010000921.1, forward strand.
ATGTTCGTAGAGGCACGGTTGTAAGTCATTACACTCGAATACTATATGTTCCGGTGTTCCTATTTCTCCGCACGTGCATATGTTGTTGTCAACTAAGTTCATGCGTTCTCTGGATGTTGGATAGGGTACGTGGCCAGTTAGGTAATGAATAAATCCCCGACTGGGCACCAGGTATTTGGCTTTTAGGCGGTCTTTAATATTTGGGATCATTGCATATACCCTTCTACCGGTTGTGCTTTGATCCCACCTTGTCTGCCATTCTGCAAATATGTAGTTCTTTATTTCCGTCTTTGTCGTGGGCAGTTGGTTTGTGTTTAAGATGCGTTGTAGTTGTTGGTTGTCATTGTGTGTAGGATTGTACATTGCAGCTTGCTGTTTCACTACTAGGTCCAAGGGCATAGTTCCTACAAGTACATGAAGTGCATCATGTGCGGTAGTCCCATAAGCCCCCGTCAGTCGCAGTAAAACACTTCGTTGTGTACTGTTAATTTTTTGTCTAGGTTTGATTGTGTTAAGGCGATGTCCCCACGCGCTCGCGGCGTATGATACCATAGCACCGAGCACACTGTTGAGATATAGCCTTACGCAACTAAGTGGTATCTTATAAGTCCTTTGGGCCAGCGTTGCAATGTTCTGCATTGCAGAAGTTGCACTTGCACAGACGGTGTTTATATGTGCAGAGTAATTCTGTTTTTCATCTAATCTTAAGCCCAGATATTTTGTGTTTTGTGTTCTACTTATATTTACACCGTCTAGTTTGACGGTGGGGGTTCCTTGCCAGGGTTCCCTTCATCACAAGGTTTGTAGTTTTTTGTGGTGTTATGGTCATTTTGTTGGTTTTGCACCATCTTTGTGTATGGGTAAGGGCGATGTTAGCTTTACGTTCGATTTCCTTTCTGGAATTGCCTTCAACCACCAGCAAGATGTCGTCGGCGTATGCAATCGTCGACAACACTTCGTCAACGGTGTCTAGCTTTTCCAGGAGTTCATCCATTACAATAGGGGCGCGCATATGGACCCCTGCGGGCAACCTTTATTTATATGTTTGGTAATGCTCTCCGTGCCTTGTAGGGTTACATATCTGTCCCTGCAGTAGCTCCTAAAAGAGTGGTATAGTTGTGATGGACAGTTTATGGTCGTAAGTCTTGTAAAAAGTGAAGGCCAGCAAAGGTTATTAAATGCGCCTTCTATGTCCACTAATATTAATAGGACGTATTTTTTGTGTGATTGCTTGATGGTTTGTATTGCTTGGTTTATGGCGTCCTCGGTTGATTTGTTTTTTGTAAAGCCGTATTGTCTTGGATGTACTCCTGTAATTTGTCTGTGGTCCTGCATTCGTTTACATAATAGTTTTCCATACGTTTTTCCTAGCGTGTTCAAAAGGCATATGGGTCGGTAAAAGCCCGGTTGTTTGGGGTCTTTACCTTTCCCTTTAGGGATAATCACGACATTCGCCTGTTTCCAGATGTTCGGAAAAACAGCTTGTCGTATGCATTCATTGTACAGTGCTGTTAGCGTCGGTGTTAACTTATCTTGTAGCGCTATGCCAATCTCCGCAAAAATTCCGTCCGGTCCGGGTGCTTTCCTGCTCGTCGATTGGCATAGTGCGTATCTCACTTTGTCTTCTGTGAAAGGATCTAAGTTGTCGTCTTGTCTGTTCCATGTTCGGTTACGTATGTGGTTTTTGTCGATTACTCCTTGTCGTCTGAGTCGTTGTTCGTTAGTGTCGTCTTGAACGTTGTCATCAGGCAAAAGTGTTTGTAATAGCAGTGTCGCAGTTTCGCCCCAGTCTTTTGTGTATGTACCGTCTTGTTTTATTAAAGTTGAATAAGTCATCGGTGGTTTGATTTTACCCTGAGTGATTTTATAGGGTATTCCCCAGCCGTTAGTTTGTAAGTGTCTTTCCACGAATAATTCCCATGACCTCCTCTTCATGCCAGTCAGTTCCTTTTGATATATGTCTTTTAATTGTCGATAATTTGTTAGGTGGTATGCTCTCTCGGCCGGTGTTAGGGAGTTTTGGTAGTTTTTTTCGCTCGCTGTGTTTCCTTTTTTAGATTTGTAAGCGTCTTGTCCATTGAATTGTCTTTGTGTGTCGTGTTTTCTGTTGTTTTGGAAGCACTTGCTCCATTGTGAGTCTAACTGTGTTGGTGAGTAGTTTTGTATACTCGTGAACGTTATCATCTGGTCTTATACCTTGTGGGGGTACAAATGTGTCCCTCAGTTTGTTCCAATTTGCATTTCGTATTTTGTATCGTTGTACATTGGTGAAGTTTTGTGGTGTGTCAAATGGCCTGGTTGTCATGTCAATGTTGAACGTGATTAGGTTGTGGTCACTAACAGTTTGGTGTTCTAATACCTGCCAATCTTGTATGTAGTTGTACGCCAGCCCATTTGTCAGTGTAACGTCTATGTTTGTTCCTGTTCCTGCATGGGTGTTGTATGTGGATGGGTTATTAGGAAGGTTGATTACTTCAAGCTGTAGTTCGTTAATCAAGTTTTCGACTTGTTCTCCGCGTTCGTCCGTGAGGGAACTGTGCCACATCGGAGATTTTCCATTTACGTCTGCCATAATAACTATTGGTTTGTTATTGTAAGTGTGTAATATGTTGCGTATTTGTTTATGTACGGCTGGGGATCCAGTCTGTACTGGAAGTAGCTTGTTAGCAAGATCCACTTTCCAATCTGACCGTTTGCGACCTCCAGACATATGCAGTGTTCTCCGCTGTATTGTTGAATTGTCGTGATTGTCAATGTGAGATCAAAAATGACCACTGCCGTTTGTGGGTTTCTACCTGTATGTATTTGTCTTGCCCTGACTGGCATGCTTGGAATCTTCCCATGCACTAGATAAGGTTCCTGTATAAAAAGTGAATGTAATCGTAAGGTTTCAGCTAGATGTCTAAGTTCTTTCATTACAGTTGCACAGTGCATGGAATTTATTTGGCCAATTCTGATTTTTCCGTCGTCCATTAGGGGTAATAGGTATTTATGCTGCATTCTGGTTGTTGCTTGTGTTTGTGTGAAAACGTTGTGTGTGAGTGTAGGTTCGTATTCTGTTTGTGGGTGGGTTGCTATTTTGTCTGTGTGCATGTTGTCTTGTATTGTTTGTTGAAGATGTTGTCGATACGTGATTGCCCTTGATTTGTTCCTTTGAATTTATGAGGGTTGTTTGTGTGTAGTTTGGTTAGGTTTACTGTCCATAGCCGGTTTTTTGTATGAGTCTGTTCATTAACATCTCCAACATCTCAGAACGCTAACTAATTGTGAGTTACGTCATGGAGACGTTAATTAAGATATATGTTATGATAAGGCTTAAGCAGCGAATCGCTGCCAACATGCCAAACCGCTAACTAATTGTGATTTATGTCGTGGTGGCGTTTATTAAATGATATGTTTTAGTAAGACTTAAGCAAAGAATCGCTATTAGCATGTCAAAAACACTAACTAATTTTGAGTTATGTCACGGAGACTTTTATTAAGTTATATGTTATGGTAAGGCTTAAGCAGCGAATCGCTGCCAACATGCCAGACCGTTAACTAATTGTAAGCTATGTCATGGTGACATTTAATTAACTGATTTTTATTTATTTATTTATGTTTTGTTTTGTTTTCTAACTTACTTAAAGTCGGTTTGCGCAGCTCTAAATTTTTTTCTATTCTGAGCTAGCCTAAAAAGATCTACATACTCTTAACAACACTAATTCCCTAATAATTTGAGTAATATAGCTTTGCCTAGGTATTCCTACTCTATTTTTATTTGGTAGTCTATAATCTAAGGCCTTACTAAATAGTCCCTCATGTCTTAACTGGTTTCCTATCATTCTATCTCTCCTGACCTTAAATTTTTTCCACATACAGGGTTCCTCATCTATCCTTCTATAAACTTCCTCATTTGTTACTCTATCTGTCCAACTAATTTTTACATTCTCTTAGAACACCAAGTTTCAAAAGCTTCTATCTTTTTCTTATCTACTTCGTTAATTGTCCAAGTCTCACTACCGTATTATAGAACGCTCAAGACGTACGACTTGAAAAAACATTTTCTATTATCTAAACTAATACTATTAGCTATTAGCAAGTCTTTCTTTTTTTAAAAACATTTTTCTAGCTTGAGCTATTCTAGTGCAAAACGTAACATGTCTATTTTCTGTCCCTGTACACTAATACCTATCTCTTTTCTCTCTCTAGCTAAGTTTAAAGCTTCATCAATATAAACATTAAAAATCGTCTAACACCATTTCTAATCCTAGCTTTCTTTTTTATTTCATCAAATCTAATTACTACGATTTGGTTCTTTTGTAGACTGTAAATAATTTTTCTACCCCCATGAGAGATTCCTATTTTTTGCAAAACCCTGAACATAACAATCCAATTAACCCTATCAAATGCTTTTTCTAAATCTACAAACGCGAAATGAGTCTTTTTATTTTTTTTAACCGTGTTTCGATAATTAATCTAATCATTAGCATCGGTTCTTTAGTTCCTCTGTCTTTACGAAAACCATGTTGGTCTTCACCTAAATAATTCTCAGACAAAGGTTCTACTCTATTTTTAATTATTATTGTTAGTATTTTGGAAACGTTAGAAGTTAAACGAACCGTTCTAAAATTCTCACACTTATCAGCTCCTGACTTTTTTGGGATTGTGATAGTAATATTTTTTTGGATCTCTATTGGGACTTCACTTGTGTTATATATTACTTTTACTAGTTCATATAATCTGTCTAAAGTTTTCTGACTTGCATATTTTATTAATTCTGCGGGTACATCATATATATTCCTGGAACTTTATTTAGTTTAAGATCCCTAATAGCTTTATCAAATTCCTCTCTTAATATTGAGAACCCTATTTCTGCATCCTCTTCTTGGTCGTTTCTCTAACTCATATAAAACATATAAATCTTCTAAATATCTTTGCCATCTATCTGCTACTTCAACTTTATTTATTAGAAGCTCATTATTCCCATCTTTAATACCACTATATTTTTCCTATCTTCCCCGAAAATCTATTAACTGTCCTGTAAGCCCTGTCTGTCTTACCTACTCTCAAATAATCTTGAATTCCTTTACAATTCTCTTCCATCCATTTATTTCTAGCTCTTATTTCTCACTCTATTATAATTTTGCTTACTTTCACTATCCAATTCTTTAAAAAGTTTAAACCTTCTTCTATTTTCTATTAAATTTAGTATTTTCTTTTGTTGCCCAGGGTTTTCTCGCTTCTACTTTTTTCTTACCTATAGTCTGTGTTGCTGTATCATGTACATCCCTTTTTATTTCTTTCCATCTATTTTCTACTTTCCCTCCTATAGCTATCCCTTTGATCTTACTTTCTAATACTTGTTTATATTCCTCTTTTACCTCACTATCATTAAGCTTACCTAGATCCCATCCCTCTCTTTTAACCTTTCCCAATTTTTTGAATTTTAGGTTAAACTTCCTTTTAATTAAGTTATGATCGATATCTATGTCACCCCTGGTTTAACTATAACAGTTTCTAATTTGGTTTCTAAATCTTTGTTTACCTAAAATATAATCTATTTGGTATCTATCCCTATCACCTGGCGCTTTCCAGGTATATCTTCTTCTAACATGTTGTTCGAATAGGGTGTTTACAGTTACTAATCTGTGTTCCTGGCAAAACTCAACTAATCTTTCTCCTCTATCATATCGTCTACCATACCAAAACTTTCGTACCATTTTTCCCTCACTACTTTCTCCCACTGACGCATTAAAATCGTCCATAACTATTAAATTCTCATCTCCCTTTACTTTTCTCACTATACTATTTATATACTCGTAAACCTTTTCTACTTCCTCATTCTCGTACTGAGTTGTTGGCATGTAAACCTGTACTAAAACAGTGTCTGTGGGTTTCGTGCTCAATCTAACAATAATTATTCTATCACTATATTGTAAGTACTCTTTAACTTTACGTCCTAATCTTTTACCTAACACTATTCCTACCCCTGCCTGGCAATTAGTTGAAGAAGTTGTAATTATTCTATAATTATCTTTCCAAAAGTCATTACTATTTGGTCATCTCACCTCACTAATACCTGAAATGTTCAGCTTTCCTTTTCTCATTTCGATTAATAAATTTGTTCACTTATCACCTCTAAGTAATGACCTTACATTCCAAGTCCCTATCACTAAATCGAACAGTTGTTTTAAATTCTTACGATGACGAGCCCCAAGTACCCCCTCCCGGAAATCCGAATGAGGGTTTTTTTTCCTCCGGACAAGAATTTTACTGGTGAGCTCTCCATCATACACGGTTCGCGTTTTAGGCCACGCATACCTGGGAAAATATTGTGGTAGGTTCCCATATCTTTCCACAACGCAGTTTATAAAGATTTTAGCAAAAAGCCGTATTGTCACAGCCAACCCTCAACAACCTTGTAAATTATTGAGGATCGCACGAGATCAACCGACTCTCCTCCAATATCTTTTAGCTAGCAAGGCTGCTACCCCTTGCTGCGCCTTTTAATCGTTTTTTACGATAAGCAGGCTTACTAAAGTAGTATTCTTTGTCCCACACTAGGTGAAGTTAGTTAAAATATTACTTGTTATGTAAAAATGTTTACCTTTTGTACTTTTTGTACTGAAATGAAAGGACCTCCATTCAACTTTTCTTGTTTAAAATATGATAAGTTCAATACAAGTTGTTGAGTTTGTGCCCCCAAAATTGTACCTATTCGCAATATTGAGTTCTAATAAGAACTGTCTCTCACTAAATTGACGATAGATACAATGAAATAAGTATAAATGAAGAGGTCTGTGAAAAATGATAAAAGTAGGGTTACAGTATGACAGAATTGAGGTCATATCATTATTACCGCTCAAATTAGACTATTATTCTAGCCAGTTGAGTTCCTGTATATTTGAAAGGAGCTCCGACATATAATACCGGGCTGCGGGCTCGCCTTATTGTTATGCACAATGCAATTACGTATAAGTATTATTGATTTAATACGCATTGTTTAATCGCTATCTTTATTGTATTCATAAGGAAATTCGTATCTTTAAATATGTATACGTGAAATCTAGCTTCAAGTAATAGTCACCTGATGGTCTCCTTTGTGGTCCCAACTATATCTAGTGTATAAAATTCTGCTGACTGATCCATTTTTTATGGATACTAACAATTTAACTTGAGTCTTAACCCTTACTCCTTACAAATTTCCATTCATTTGTGTCGCAAAATACGATCCAGACTTATATTAGCAAAACGAATTAAGATAAGCTGAGAATTTATATCGAACCGTATAATACAGCGTCAAGTTTATTAGGGTGATCAATCTCCGGAGCTTAAATGAGACATGGTCATAGCTCGCGCAGAGTCTTGTAAATGAATAGATTCATCTTGCATTCTCTTCCATTACATTTCTCGTAACGTTTCTTAGGAACAGCGTAATACCAAAGATTTAAAAATGCAGTGCGCTTAGAAGGTTTTAGCTAACTGTGATAATATTTGTGTTTACAGACATTTTCAGGAACAAATGCACTAGTTTTAATTTTAGAAATTTACTTCGATTTAAAAATATCTGGATAGAAAGTGTGGTAACCCTGTTAGATTAAAATATTGGTTTTGAAAGAAACACCCGTAGTACGTTAAACAGTGGCGACTCGTACCTTAACAGAGTGGTGAAGCAAGTATAGCAAATTGCCTAAGTAATTCTTTAAACTTTTGCAAAAGCAACAAAATACAAAGTAGCTATACATAGAACGTTTAAACTGTACAGAAATATACTTAAAACACAATATTTTTGCGATCATGACAATAGAACACAGAGCATCAATCATAAATAATTACTCACCAAAGTAAAATGTACGAATGTTAAAAGTTGCACTATTTTTAAAGGTTCTTAAACACCAACGGTATTCGTCTGTGTTTTTTATTTGCAAAATAATCTATCACATTTTCAAAAAACTGTTCATCACTACTTAAAGTTTTAACTGTTTTTCCATAGCAATTTGTGATACATAATTCAGCCGTTCTTGTCCTATAGTATTTCTAGAATACGTTTTTATACGTTTTAGACCAGAAAAGCTTCTTTCTACAGATACAGATGTTATGGGTTTAGTTAAATAAATACTGAGAATTTTATACAATTCTGGCATACATTCACGTAATTCATTTTCAACCAAACTTACGAAGTAAGTTAGGTTAATATAATCGCTGCGTCGTCGTCGTCTCCGCCGCCGTCGTCCGTTGCCATATTCCCATAATGATACAATAAATGATATATATGTACCTTGTTTAGTTTTTTATGCTGATTACAAATATGCTATACACTATTCGATATCTCATTTACTTTTCGAGAAAATCGAATTTATTTGAGAAATGTTAACAGTACAAACTAATATAAACTTTAATAGATATGCAAATGATTCTTATTATCATTTCCGCTTCAGTATCACATCATATAATTTTTGTGCAAAAGAAGATCAATTAGTTCGCGAGCCTTTAGCAGTAGTTCATTGCGCTGGAAATGGCAAGGATGTGATACATGGAGATCACTATGAAGCAATCATTCCTAATTCGGCTGAAGATATTCCAACCGTACATCAAACTGACTTATTCGGAGAAATCACAATACCTGCGACTAATCACAGAATATAGGTTAACAATTTTAATTAATTAATCTCTATTTCTCTGTTATATATAATAATTATAATTCATGTTTAAATTAAGATTTCTGTTTGTTTGAGTGGTACCGCGAGCTTATATCATTAAGTAGTCCGTCTCAAACTTGATTAAAACAATAAAATTTATTAAATTATATTTATAATAATAAAATTTTGTTTAACATTTAAGTACTAGTTATTTAATTTAAAATACATAATTTCCTTTTATAAAATTTCTGTAAGTTTGGTTGTAAGGCGTACATGCGTCTTAGATTTTTTATACATAAACTTAAGCATCTCCACAGTTGAACTTGAATTATCTAATATTTCTTTGTCACCATATATAACCAGCAATTCACTTTTAAGTTGAACTTTATCAAAAAATGGATACTAACTCTCCAACTCATCAAGTAGCTCATGAGGGAACTTACGCAGATCCAGATACCCTTCAAACTTGGCAACATTTAGCAATTCAAAAAAACAGAGTCTACCTAGATCACTTCAATCTGATTGATTATGACATCTACAATTTCAAAAAATAGTGCTCTATATTTCTGACGCCCGCCTGGTAAATCTTCCCGTCTTTGTCTATGGCTAGTAGAAGCCGTTGACTTGTTATCGCGAACAGTTTCTAGCGAATCATAAATTTGATCAAAGAACACGCTATTTGATCTGAATTCTTTTAATTTTCTCGCGTATGTTGTATCAGTGAGTTTGTGTTGCAAAATAGAAAACACTACGTCAGTTTGTTCAAAAATTAATTTATATACCTCTGTTCCATCCCTGTAAATAGTTTATAGTTTATAGTTTAAGATTTATTATTTACTTGGAGTTGCTTGCTGTTCTCAATTCGACGCGATAGATTTAAATTTTGTTAGTTAAATTTCCCCCAATGCGTTTATTTGATGTATATTAACCTTGTGAATGGTGAGCGTCTGTCGCGCGCGGAGGCACCAGATTCGATTTGGAATATCCAAGGAACTTGCTAAACGAAATCGTTCTACAAGTATTGCAGTGCCCGCATTAGCTTGTTCAAGTATCGTAGAACCCGCAGATAATAGAGTATTGAAGTGTCCGCCTTAGCTTGTTCAAGTATTCGCATTTTGAAGATGTTGTAGAACCGCCCTAGCAACAAGCCGCTCTAGTATTTTTAATCGCTCAATAAATATCGTTGAAGAAAGCCGCATATCTTCGTTAATTAATAGCCCCTGAAAATGTTATCGTAAAAACCGCAGTCGTACTTATAGTGCCGTCTTGTTTGTGAATTGTTACACACCGCGTTGGTGTTTGCTTCGTTTTGTTCATGTGCCGCGTCCAGTGTGCACGTTTAACATGCCGCTAATGGGATATTATACACTTTGTTTGCACCGCCCTAGTTCGTGTGCTGCAAGCTCTTAATTGGTTACAACTTCGTTCATCGTTGCCGTTGCAGGTGAGTACAAAAAATAAACGTTACTTTCTTGGTTTGTCATGTGCATTAACATTAATTAATTGTGTTGCTTGTTTAAACACGCTATAAAAAAAATACAGTCCACCCATCTCGCTTTTTGAGTTATTCGAAAGTCACCGCGTACAACCTCTAAACAAAATATAAAATCATTGTCTTCTAAAAACTTTATCAAACCTGACGCTTCCCGTACAGTTGTACTATCAAACTTGTCACTTTCAATGATGTTACTAAAAGCTTCTATTAAATTGCTCCTATTAGCAGAAACGGTTAGCACAGCTCTTGATGTAAAGTTCCATCGTGTAGGAGCGTTAATTGGAAGTCTACGTTGGCAGATTTCTTCTAATAAAGCGGTGGGCTTAGACGATTTAGTCAAAAACGAAGAAAATCCGGATAACGTTTGAAAAATATTCTGTCTTTTTTTATTGAACTACAAGCATTACTTAGCACTAAATTTAATACGTATACAAAACAATGTGTAAACAAAGCTTGTGGAGCGATTGCTTTAATTTGTGCTTGTAGCCCGTTAAGGTGACCAGCCATAACTGCAGCACCATCATATGTTTGAGCAATAAGTTTATTCTTAAAATCGAACTTAGCAAAATTAAAATTTAGAAATTCAAACAGGCAGTCTAAGGTTTTTTTAGTACTTACATCAAAAATCCCATGAAACGCTCAACTACGGTTCCATCTTTGATATACCTAATAATTACTGATAACTAGAATGAAGTTGATACGTCTGTGGTTTCATCGATTTGCCAAGAAAAATAATCGCAAGATTTTATTCAGAGCTAATGTGTTCGTTTAAAACATCATGAAGGGATTTTATTAACTTGCGCTGAATTGTTTTTGAAGTACCTACAAACACTTAGTGTCGCTTTCGTTTCTATAAATTTTTTAAGAAAAGGACCTCTTTTACCGTAAACAGATAAAAGTTCTAAGAAATTGCCTTTATTTAATGAAGATTCACTTTCATCATGTCCACGACATGGTAGTTCTTGATAACACAAATACAGGATTATCTCCAATATCTTTTTAAGTATTTCCCGGTTTTCTAACACTTGTTCATTATATCGTTTAATTTCAATAACACGTTCACTATCCAAAACGTGTACAATGTTTTGTTTACCCAAAAGATGTAATTTGCTATTGGAAGAAATTTGGTCTTTAGATTTTCATGTTTAGAAATTGACCGTGATAAATTTTTCATGTCCGAGTAACCGGTTTTATACCATACTACTTCACTACTGGTAGAAAATAGAACGCACGGCCACTAGTGCAATTTATTAATTTGTGTGCTACCACACAACCACGGGCATTTTTTGTACCATAAATTAGCAAATGCTCTATTTGGTTTTTCTGCATTGATTAAGGATTTGCTAGGATCTGGGCAAGGTCTTCCTAATTTTTTAATGTATATTTTATTTTCGTAGGGTAACGATGTAAATCCGTTTTGAATTATAAAATGTACAATGTCGTCACACTTTCTGAATTCAGTTTGGTTTGACATTTCACAACTATTGCTAAAGATGCATACATACAAAAATATATAGCAGACGCTGACTCTTCTATGTTTCTGGTAATTAATAACTATTACCGTTACCACCAACGCTAATTACGCACTAAATTAATAAAACTAAAAGGTAGTCAAAGCACCTCATCCCACTCGCAGTTTTTAAAATAAACACTAGATAAATTTAAACTGAATACTCGTACGGATAACGCATAAGACAAAACGAACACTGTATGTACAGTTGAAAATCATGCTAACGTTTACATAATTATAAGTATATTTTCAAAATTTTACATTATGTTCAAATATCAGGTAGGTAACAACTGATTCACAATATAAGAATCTGTCATAAAAATGAGTCTCACTCAGAAAGTACAATAAGGCTTTGTGTTGGCATTGGCATGGGTTTATCGCATCCGTTTATAACTACGATGAGAGGCAGTTTGAATACTTGCCTCACACAGCAAATACGAAAGTCTGAGAGTAAACAAAACTCATTCTTAATTTTCATTTCTTTCTGTTCTTGTTCCTAAATAATTATTAGGTTAGGCATTTATCGCATAACACTGTGTATTAGAATTCGATATCGAATATATAGACGTATTACTATTTTAAAAAACGAAATCAAAACCATTTGCTCTGTATGTTTGTTATACTAGGCGGTTCGGATTATATAGTATAATAAATAATAATCCATGGCTCATATAAAAAGTGATTCCTTTAAAAGTTAGCCGGTATTAATTAGCACTAAGTAGTTGATTTTATAAATTTACATGCTCCGCCAAACCTGTAATTGTAAATCGTTTTTATATTAAACATGGACTACTATTTTGTCTGTCGAATATAAGTGCACTCGAGGCCAGGTACCGGTCTGCCTCGCAACGCAGCCTGTAAGTTATAAAACACGGAACTAAAACGCCAGAGGCCAGAGTTATGTATAAAAATGGGTTAAAGTTTCTGAACTGCAATGAGCGTTGATCATTATGAATTGGGATCCTTGGTGAGTTATAATAGAACAGAAATTAATAAAAGTGTGGATAGATAAAAGTGTGGCTAGATTTTAAATAAAAAATAAAATTTTTAAATTGATATTTATGTGTTAGTTTTGAATTTTGATTTATTCTGTTCTCATTTTACGGTGAGGCACTGCCTCACCTGCCTCACCGGAAAGCCGCCCCTGACGTTAAAGTGGGGAAGAGAAATAAGTTCGTAAATTAACACTAATGTAAGTGAACAGCCGTTCATTTCAAAAGTGTGAAGTTGAACTGGACATCGAATATTTTTAATTACTTGGTTTGTCTGTGCTCCGCTTGTACCGAGCAGTTCCAAAAATTCCATAATTGTGCTCAAAAATATCACAAGTTATACGTGACCTACAGTAGCTAATCTAACAGCACAGGAAGCGGATAAAGACAACATAAGCCATTCAAATTTTCTTTAGCCTTCTTTATTTTCTACTATTGTTCTCTGCTTGCTGTTGATATAAAATGGCCCCGTTTTGAGCGGACCTGCACCTTGAAGCAGTTCTAAGAATACCAGAACGGATAGAATGGCATGTGTGCTTCAGTGAGCTAAAAAGACTCTAGGTTTAACTAATTTAGCGAAAAAACAGAATAAGACAGTTCCCCGAAAAAGGGTAGCAACTCTTTCTGTACTTAAGAATGGCATAGACCATAGGGGTCGGTATGGCACTCTAAGGACGGGTTATATCGACATCAGTTAAATTAAGGTTCAAGTGAGCCCACAGCTCAATAAAAACTCACTTTCAATTCACTTTGCGTTGTATGGAGCTAGTTTAGGTTTAGTTTAGTTAAATCTGTAGATATTGGCTATTCTGGTTAACATATTTTCTGTCAGAAATTTAAGCTGCGACATTTAAATTTAGGTTACATCAGTAGATGGTTATTGGTTGAATCAGAACCACATTTCCTCCAGCTTCCAAATTTCCTCACACATCTAGACCAAAAAGTTTTCTTCGACTAGCCATTTTCATCTTTCGAGATAAACCTATCTTGTTTGGTATCAATTAACAATAGATTTTTCTCAGCTACCCGAATCTCTAGGAATTTTTTAGATAACATCATCCGCCAGGGAGCTACCTTAATTTTAAGATTTTTTACCAAGATCGATTTTCGACTGTCCTTAAACATTTTTTAGTCATGCAATACATCAAATGAGTCTAAAATTTTACGCAAACTTCGAATCTGTAAACAGATTTAAAATCGGACCACGCCCTGCAAAGTTATACCCTTTTAAAGCTCTCAAACCTCTAAATTTTGCTCTTTGCTCCCATATCTGAACCAAATAGTTTTCTTCGTCTAACCAATGCATCTTTCGAGATAAACCTATCTTCTTTGGTATCAATTAACAATAGATTTTTCTCAGCTACCCGAATCTCTAGGAATTTTTTAGATAGCATCATCCCCCAGGGAGCTACCCTAATTACCAAGATCGATTTCCGACCGTCTTTAAACATTTTTTTAGTCATGCAATACATCAAATTGGCCCTTAAGTATTTAATATTTAAAACCATTTTTCAAACGGTGATGCACTGTTTTTAGAATATTCAAAACCATAACTTTTTAAATTTTAAATAGTAATCAATGTCTGGTTTAACAATTTTTTTTAATTTCTAAACACGTCATAACATAATTATGTAGTCAATGCTAAATAGGTACTTGGAAAATACAAGTCGTTCTGAATTAATTCCTTAACAATTATGGGCTACCTAAATTACATATGAAAGCTGTATATAATTTCTTTTCTAGGACCTTCTATTAATTATGTTTGAGCATTAAAGTTGATGTATAATTGCTGGAAATTTACACAGGGTATTTTCTAGTAACCAGCATCGACGACGTATTTAGGGAAATACAAATTTTAAATAAACACTTTAAACCTTTACTAAGGGAATACCAACTTGTTGTCTACAGGATACTTACTAATAAAGCAATTTAATTTTAAATAACTTCTACGTCATATTTTCGGAAATGGCGGGCTTGAATATTTTCTTTGGAAGCAATGAAGATTGCCGAAGACACTCGATGAGTGCACAAACGCGGTCACTAAACCAATTAGCATCAATACCAAATATTCCGTTCTTTCGTAGGTTGCTCATTTCCTAGAACCAAATCTCCCGCAATGTACGATATCCTTAAAACTATCTACATTAATATTCTTAACTACACTTTGTGAGACCCCTTTAATCTTTTTAATCGTGTCTTTCTCGCTTACAATACAGTAAGACTTAGCCTTATTACCAACAAATTTTAATATTAGACCTACATTAAAGTTGTCTGAATTTCCCTACAATTTTTTTGTTAACATGCGGTATATTGTGTTTATTATCTGCGGGGTACACCACTTTAAACCTAAAAATAAAAACAAGATAGTTTAATACGTCTATTAATAATTTTTGCTAATGTTGGCGATACAAATATGTAAAAACAAACTTTAGCAAGAAATATAATGTTTTTAATAAAATACATACATGTATTGATAACAACTATAAACCGCTGTGGTAACCAGAGTCTGGCGAATCTGGAATAGCCAAATCTCTAAACATTTGCGTAAGCGATTGCCTTGTAGTCGCATCTTTTAATTATTGGATGCGGTAACATTTAATAATTTCCAACACTGTCAAGTAATTTAGATTGCTGCAATCATTAGATAGAGAAATACTGGCACGGCTCTCTTCCTCTAATAACGTTTGAACCCTTTCTTCCTCCGTCGTATTTCCACATACTTTTTTTATATCACCAACAAATTTTTCGTAAAATTCTGGAAAGTTTCTACACCTAAACTCTGCCATTTTAAAACAGATTAATTCTCGCAAATTTAATAGCTTGATGGACTCGTACGCAGGTCGCACAATAACATTCCGATCTTTCGTAATCTCCATATTATATAAATTCTCTTTTTCAAAATTGTTCAACAGCCATATACTTCTATTAAAGGCTGTGCTCAGCTGCAATTTGAAATCTTGATCTAATTGTATGTCAACAACGTCGTTTCCAGTAGTCAAACCATTTAATCTGATTTGTTTTGAGTCTTGAGCAAATTGGTGAATTTGAAATTCCACTTGAAAAGTACACAATTTCTTCCAATCGAAGTATTTTAATATAATTTTACAATGTTAGCCTTATTAACTACAATTATAACAACTTCTAGGAAACATTATTTTTATCGATCCAGCTATTGTGTACGTTAGAGAAGCCAAACCATTTTACAAATACTTTATTTCCACTCTTTCTTAGGACTTTTTCTACCAGGTAAATTCCTGGATGTTTAACCTTTTGCAACTTCGTTTCATAAAATGCACCTTTGATTTCTTTCTCATCTTGATCTTCTAATATATATGTTGTAGGATTGGTTACGTTTACCTTTTTAATCTTAAAAATTTCATTTGACCAGTTTGGCGTGTAACCTTTCGTAAATGCTTCCCTGTGTTTACTAATCCTCACACTGTCTTTTATTGAATATTTTGGTATTTTGGTTGCAAGTTTGATGTGGGTAAATGATGATTTAAGAATAGTTTTTCATTTGATTTATCAACTTTACAGGTTTGACTCCGATAGTATTGTGAACTGTATTGTTGTATTGTTTCACAATATCGCTTAAATTTTTTATCCAATTGTAAGAACCGTTCAGGTTAAGCGCCACATTTTTCCCTTTAAAGTTCTAATTACACGTTCTACAATGCATGCTTTCTTTGTAGAAAAAACACTATAATGGTTTATGCCATATGTCTGCATTAAGGATTGAAAGTGTTTGTTATAATATTCTTTACCAAAATCAGACTGCAAATTTCTTGGTGGATTTTTAAATTTATTTAAAATTGTTTTCATTGCAGCAGTAACATCAATACCCGTTTTACTTTTAAGTGGTACAGCCCATACGTATTTGGAGAAACAATCAATAACTACTAAAATGTATTTAAATCCTTTGTTTGTTTGCGAATATGGTAGCATTTCAATCAAATCGGTCTGAAGAAGGTCATTTAAACCTTTTACTATCACTTTGAGTCTCTTGAAATTTATTCTTGCTGGTTTATGAAGTTCATTTACTATATCCTCTTTCACTTTTGATTGAGCAACTATCATAATACTTTTTTCTAATCAGGATTTATTAAATACAATTAATGAAATACTTCTATGTTTGAATGTCGTGGGCTCCACTTGCTTTGAAAGGAACTTTTAATATAAAATCAAGAAACATTGTGGTATTGTTTATAATAGCACCGCTGTCACGAAAGCTGATTACATCCATACGTTTAAGCAAAAATTCTTGTAACTGTGCAATTACATAACTTTTTCGTTTATAAGAATTTCAATGTCTTGCGGGTATCCTTTAATATTCTCAATGACTGCTTCCTCATAAGGAAATTCATAATTATGTTTAATGTTGAAAATAAGGAATGTCTTGTCACCGTCGAGGAATGTATTAGAGTAAAACGTTGCTACTACCGCGTAATGTAGCATATGTAACTTGTACTCAATCAAGGTTTCAAAACCTTCACTTGTGTTTTCATATTCCTGTTCACTTATATCTATTTTACGGTTATGTAAGTGCCTTCCAAATTTGTCAATTGTCATATCATCTAATTACTTTCGCCTCACGCAATTCTTCAATGATCGAATTTATTTCGTTGCCGTGACCTGTGTGTCCAGCAGTCTGAGATGAAACTAAAAGTCGTAATCTATCAACAAGTTCATTGGGATCATTCCAATATAAATAATCTATAGCGTTATTTGATACTTCCATTGTCATACCGTCTCCAAGACGCTTTCTATAGGGTAATGTTCTAGGTCTATGGGGTGTTTGGGGAAGTATGTTTAATGTAGATATTATATTTTTGTACTTATATGAAGTATTACCCTGAATTTGTTCTGTTTCAGAATATTATCTTCTATTAGCATTTGTTCTTTTTACAATATCAAGGTACGACTTTAGATCTTGATGACTGTACCCGACAGGATATTTTTTAAACAGCAGTTCGTATAATCCAGGAGTACCTTTATATTTCAAATCATTTATTAGAACATTTTCATCATCCAACGCGAAATTCGAATTGCCTATCATAAGACCATTTGAATCAGGGTTAAACCTAATACCATATTTATGATCAAATTCGTTCTTAACATCTTTAAACATATTGTAAATATATTCTCGAGGTAGCGGATGTAGCTGTTCGAGATAATGTGTCATACCAGGTGAATCGGCAAAGCTTTGAATATATTCCTGGGCTTCTTGTGCATTTCGATTAATTTCTGCTTCGTATTCATTCTCAACATCATCATCATCATCTACCTCTATGGAATCATTTTTTATATTTGGTATATGCTGAGCAATAACCGGCAAATCAATATAGTCAACGTTCTTTTCTAGCAATTTAGGTTTAATTTTTTTTACACTGCTATGAGGCAGTTCTTCTTCTTTAAATTTTTCTTTCTTTACCACACTTTCCCCATCCAGTTTATTAGCAATAGTTTCTAATCGTGATGTTATGGGTAATATTGATTCTACTTGGACGACTTCATTATCTTTTAACTGACGCAATTTGTTTTTTACAATGTTTCTTTTCTTAATTAAAATTCTTTTAAGTTTTATCGCCTCCTTGTTCATTGCGTAAAAGTTTATTGTAGTAAAAAAATTCTTCGATACTAACGATACTTGCGTCTCTCAAGGTTTAAATATGTATGAAGTGATCAGAACCTATTTGGTACCTTCCTTGATCTGGATCACTCTCTTTGTCTACAACTAAGAAACCGTATTTGTCTTGCCAACAAGCAGCACATATTTCACGGAATTTATCATACTTCATGTCAGTATTGACGTGATCGTCATATATGTGTTTTAAGTTTAAATCATCTTGTTTAAATAAAACTAAAAGATTAGCATTATCACGTAGTAAGTGCTTAGGTATACGAGTATAACTTTGACAAAGGTAAAAACTGTCTACTTGTTTATGACGCCCCATACTAAAGTATTCCCTAATGATACCTTGTTTATCGCAAGCTACATCATCAAAAACAAATATAGAATTATTTCGAGCATCAGATGGTGATATAATATTATCAGAACTGGAAAATGTATAATATTTGATCCCTTTTATTGGTTGCAGTAGACTTTCAAGGTATTGATACTTTGGTTGATAAAGTGATTTAGAATAAACATATACGTTTTCAAACTTTAAACCATTAGGATGTTCTATCAGCCCAATCATAACGTTGGTTTTACCGCAATTTGATGGACCAACAACTAGACATCGAATAGATGAAGGCAGAAGAACGCTATGTTTTTTCTTTTTAGCTAAGGATTGCACGCCAATGTCATTATTGTTTATGGTTAAAGGTGTTGATTGTTTCACAACACGCATGTTTGCAAGTACTAAATTCGATTTGTAAAAAGCAGTGGAATTATATATATATATATATATATATATATATATATAAGAAACGGCGAGTATATAAAGAATCATTAAATCATAATATTTTATTTATTTACTGCACAGCTTGAGAGGATAATTGTCCGCTAATGATTACATATAATAATGCTAAAAAAACTACTGGGAACGGACTATTAAATACTGTAATTAACAATTTACCATTTGAAGCGCATATTCCGGGTTACAAATTTTGCGGTCCGGGTACAAAACTAATCGAACGGTTAGCTCGGGGAGACAAGGGAATAAACAAGTTAGACGAGGCTTGTAAGGAGCACGATATTGCATACTCCAAAGAAAAGGATCTATCTAAACGTCATCAAGCAGATTCGAAGTTAGCTCAGTTAGCTACAGAAAGACTAAATTCTGGTGACTCATCTTTAGGTGAATAAGTAGCAGCATTTGGAGTAGCTACCGCAATGAAAGCTAAAGTAAAACTTGGTATGGGTGCCTGTGCATCACTGAGAACAAAAAATATCAATAAAATAAGAAAACTGACAAAGAAACGTAAAATAAGAAGTACGCTAGGTATTAAAAGTATTATCAAACAAGCACGTACAGCTTTAAAAAAGACTAAAGGATCTAATATTATGGATGCAATCAACATAGCAATTAAGGTAGCCAATACAGCAAAAGAAAAGAAGCATATTAAATCAGCTCGTATTATATCATTTCCTAAAACAGGAGGTTTTCTACCACTAATACCAATTTTTGCAGGCCTAAGCGCTCTTGGTACTCTTACTGGAGGTGCAGCTGCTGTTGCAAAAGCAGTTTCAGATACTAAAATAGCTAAGGAACAACTAGCGGAAAAACAACGTCATAACAAGGCAATGGAGGACATTGCAGTCGGAAACGGCATGTACATCATACCTTATAAAAAAGGTTTTGGTCTTTTTTTAGCCCCTGCAAAACCTCAAAGGAACGCAACTTGATTTTACCTAATCGAGCACTAAGCAATGTAGAATTAATAGAGTTTGTTAAGCAATTAGAAGTACCATATTTCCGTGTAGTGTTCATGAGAAACAATCTTCCCAAGAAAGTTAATTTAAAAGAATGTGGTATAATTAATTTAGATGGAATAGAAGGTTTAGGCACGCATTGGACCTCTTACAAAAGTACGGTAGTAGCGCTATTTACTATGACAGCTACGGAAACCTGCGACCGCCAACAGAGTTGATAAGTTATTTGAATAGCGGGGTAAATGTAAAATTCTTTATAACATTAACCAAGAACAATCGTACGGTACTGTGTTTTGCGGTCATTTATGCTTACAATTTCTAAGTAGTGCATAGAACTGCGTACGAAGTTGTTATGTCGTACACTTTTACTCTAACGGGAAACACTTCAGTTTTAACAAGCAATTTTAATCCGCCTATAAACTTGGATAATGATTCGGAGTACGTATTAGGATTAACAAATTTTGAGTCTTATAACACAATTCCAAACATAGAAAAGGAATAAATAATAAATTTTATTATGGATCTAACGGAGAATTCATAGAAATACCTGAAGGTGCTTATGAGATTAGAGAAATTAATAAATATCTTCAAAAGCTTTAGGTGATAAAAGATGGCGTGGTCGTGTGGATCAATCACGAAGCGCTAGAAAGACGCCAGTGTATATAGAAATTACAACTGACAATAATACACTTAAATGTAGTATTAAATGTAGTCTAGATGTGGATTTTACCAAAAGGATTCAATTGGTTCTCTACTTGGTTTCAATCCGCGAAAATTGCTAGCATTTGTCACGCATCAAGCAGACTACGCGATCAACATTTGTAAAGTGAATGCAGTTTTAATCGATTGTAATATTGCAAGTGGATCCTATTTAAATAGTAAACCAGCCCATGTAATACACGAATTTTTTCCTCAAGTACCTGCAGGTTTTAAAATTGTCGAGTGTCCACCTACGATTATATATCTACCAATCAGGTCACGTATAATAAATGAAATAATAGTTAAAGTGTTAGATCAAGATGGAAATTTAGTTAATTTCAGAGGAGAACTGCTAACTGTAAGGTTGCATTTAAAAAATCTGCAATAGCCATGGGTGTTAAGTATAATGCACGCAACATGTCAAGAATTGATATAAATGCTGGAAATTTCAAAGCAATCGACACTCGATTGATTGTTTCAAGACCGCTAACAACACAAAACCGGCAGTTTCTACAATCGTTAGGACTGCATTTAATTAAAAAAAAGTAGAATGAATAGTGAAATACTGAACGTGCCTGAAAAGTTTACTTCGACAATGCAATTGTTAATATTAAAAACATACTCATCAACCTTATGCTAACACATCTTTAAACAATAATGATGAAATTCGAATCCTATACAACAACAAGATGTATACACCTTACCATCGAAGAGCATGCTGTACATAGAAGGCAAATTAATTAGAACAGATGGAACGCCGTCTCAGACAGCAAAGTTTGTAAATAATGGGGTTTTGCTGCTTTTTGATGAAATTAGATATGAGATTGGTGGTATCATTGTAGATCGTGTTCGGAATCCTGGATTAACGTCTATAATGAAGGGATATGTTTCATATAATAGTAATCAAAGTAAACATTTACAAAACGCTGGGTGGTTTCCTATGAATGATTCGCAAATAGTTGATGCCAATGGGAATTTTAATGTTGCAATAAACCTTTCAATGGTTCTCGGATTATGTGAAGATTTTAAAAAAATTATTTTAAACCTCCGTCATAAGTTAGTCTTACTACGTTCTAGTTTTGATACTAATGCTATAATTAATCCTACACCCGATGAAGAAATAAAAGTTGTTTTAAACAAAGTTTTATGGAAAATGCCGCATGTGGCCGTTGATGATACTCAACGAATTAATTTAATAGAATGCGTTGCACAAAATCAGGATTTGCATATTCCGTTTAGAGGATGGGAGTTGCATGAATATCAACTTCTACAAGAAACGCAACGTCATACATGGAACATTAAAACAACAACACAATTAGAAAAACCAAGATTTGTGATTGTCGGTTTCCAAACCAACCGAAAAAATAGATACATGAGCAACTACAGTCGTTTTGATCATTGCTATTTAACCAACATGAAACTATATTTAAATTCAGAAATTTTCCCGTACGATAACTTAAATTTGAGGTTCGAGAATAAACAGACTGCGTTGTTATATGAGATGTATGCTCAGTTTCAGCAATCATACTACGAAAAGGAAAATGAGCCACTTCTTAATCCTAAAGATTTACGAAGTATTGCACCATTAGTAATCATAGATTGTTCTATACAAAACGAAGCGTTAAAATCTGGTACTGTCGATATTAGATTAGAATTTGAAACTAGCAGAAACGTTTTGCCAAATACATCTTGTCATTGCCTTATACTTCATGATAAGATAGTCAAATACAATCCACTCTCAAACAGCATAAGAATATTATAATTACTTTATTATTATTATTACTGTACCTTTACAAATTATGAAAAAAACAATAAATCATTTAGCAATCACAGTCTATTTATTAATATTTTTACATGTTTTACAATATCTTTTACATGTTTGAATTATTAAGTGATTTAGTAAACAGCCATAAACATTGACAATTTTAAATAAAAGTTTTGTTATACATTTCTCAAATAAACTAACTGGTATGTTAGTAACAAACTGGATTTTTTTTAAACAGAACGGTTACTACTACTACTACTACTATTTTTCTCTACAATACATTTATACTAATATATAGTTCAAAACTCGGGCAGATTGAAAGGTATCCTATTTTTAGATACATCCAAAAACGAAAATCGGCGTACTTGTGCAGGTATAAACATAACACTGAAGTTTTATAACTAAAAAATATTATATGTTAATCTAGATCAAATAAATTGCATTCTTTATTTGAGCCAGTGGTTGAAGCTTTACAAGTCATTTCTGTATGTATAGTTATACCCCCAAGGTTTAGTATCAGTGGTTAAGGTACTAAGAATTCTTTTATCATCTCTTGGATTAAGAACAATTTTGTTTTGTTTAATAGTACAGACATCATGTTTGACTGATCTAATTAAACATTGCTGTTTCTGTACAGTCTGCTTATAAAACAAAGCATTCTTATAATCATCAAAAGAAATTTGCTTAATACTTGCTAAGGAAGATCCCTTTGACTTTTTTATTATCCTATCCTGAACTCTGTAAGTGTACATTTTAGATCTAAGTCCTACAAACTCTAGCATGATGTCACAATTGTTTTCATCCTTCATAATACCAGGAACTTTTTTATTTGATAATGGAATATGATATTTGTTATGAGGGTCGTAATCGGAAGTATCAAATCTATAAATATCTTGTTTGATAT
This sequence comes from Platerodrilus igneus, assembly GCA_036346225.1. Classification (NCBI taxonomy): domain Eukaryota; kingdom Metazoa; phylum Arthropoda; class Insecta; order Coleoptera; family Lycidae; genus Platerodrilus; species Platerodrilus igneus. The sequence goes on from JARFIW010000921.1 coordinate 2,994,493, forward strand.
AAGAGTAAATATCTTCAACGCTAAACTCGTATATCAAACTATCCGTATCTGTGTACAGCAGCTTTGCTTTGTTAGCAAATTGCGATTTTATATAACTATAGTGAAATTCATATAAATAGGTTTTTGAAATATCTAGAATAGAGAAACCTACATAAATGGGTTTGTTTAAGTAAACCTCTAATTTATTCATTTCTATTAAGACTAGATCTTTGTTTAACACAGTGCAACTATGAAAATTAGGCTTCGCTATGTAACTACGAGCTCCAAACCGTCCTTCCCATTTGGTCACTAATTTCACATCTTTACTTTTCCGTACGTTTTCCATCATCTTTCCATAAACCGAATTTATCATATTTTTATAAAAGCATATATCGAAACTGTTTTTTCACTGTTGTCTTAATTTCGTATTCAAATCAATGTATTCTTTTAACCAAGGAGCTTGTTTAAACCGAAGAACCTTATGAATCTTTTTCAGTTCTAAACCGTAGCTTAAATACATTTTTAAATTCTTGTAGTGAATAATATAGTTGAGTTTTGGATATAAAGTTGTAAATAATTTTTTTAAGTTTGATTTATTAGAAGGTACTGGTGGTATCATATGTTCAGGCGCCAAAGGTAGGTCACTGTGAATTTCATGTAAAGATACTGGGTAGTGTAAATCGCATTCAAAAATATATCCTACATCAGAATCATCGGGAATATTAAGTATGTCTAAACGTACTATATCTGGACTGGTACCATCTAAAAATTAAAATTCTCCATATGGAAGATATTCAGACATTGCAGCCCCATATAGATTATTAACATCAAAATACATTAAATATTTAGAATCGAAATTTGGATCATAATCTGCATTCATATATTTGTTATTTGCTTTAGCATACCTATTCGAACATTGAGAAACACCGCCACGAATTCCCGTTCTAAAAACATTATTTTTCAATATCAGTAAGCAGCTCGAGTTTAACGTTCGTCGTTTTTAACATCGCATCTAGAGCTAAACCAGGAGCCGTAAAGTAGTGAAGCGGATCTAATTTATACGTGACCATACAAGTTTTTCTAAAGTTTTCAAATATATCAGTCAAGAGCAGTACATCTGTTTTAAATATAGGTCTGAATAGTCCCTAGTGTTTTTATATTAAATGTTTGCCAAACGTGTTTAGCATGATTGTAGTCTTCATCTGAGATTTCTTCATTGCGCAAACGATTAAAGAATGCTGTTTTACAGGGTAAATCGGTTTCATTGAGCCTATCCCAAGAGTTAATGTAATCATAGGAAATATACCTTTACGCGTAAGTAACTGAAACTCATTATCGGTGTTACAATTTTCCTGGTGATGGATTTTTATTATCATCTAAGTATGAAGCTAATTTTTCGATGCTAGATGCCATAAACCTGAATGAATCGATAAATCTAAAAGTAACTTTCGTACCATTTACATATTTTGTAAAAGATATGTATTTTTCCTTATTTATTGGTAGAATACTTACCAAACCTGAAAACCCTAACGCAATTTTTTTAATAATGAAATGCGAATCGTAGCCTGATAAGTTATGAAAAACTACCGGTATCATATAAAAATTATGATAATTGATGTTGCAATCTTGATGAGCCGCTCCTCGAAATTCACCTGTAAAGTGGCAGTGATCGCGAACTCTAATATCATCTATACTAAAAGGTTTATTGCAAATGTGACAATGAAGGGCAAATTTAAATGCTAACTTTTGTTCTTCTGTTAAAGGATTCATAGGTTTTGGGTTACAGAAAATTTTATTAGTCGTTTCTGAAATCAGTTTCAATTGAGCAACAAACCATTCTATACAATCCTTTCCGCGATACAATTGAAATTTGGAATATTTATTATCATACGAGCATTTCAAATAATACGCTACACTAAAGGGTATATGCCTTTGGTAAGAGACTGTGTTTAGTATTCTTCTTAATCTTCTTTGGGAATGAAACCACTCATAGTTTTTAAAATCTATTTTATTTACGTTTCTATCCATGACCTAGGATCGTTGTATTACCTCCGACTCACTGCATGGTTCTAATATACATTCGAGATCTGCATAAACTACAAATGATACTTTTTCTTGATAGTGGAAATGTTTAAACGTTAGATACTTTTCGGATTCTTCGGGTAATCTTATTGAGCAAGTATTCTGTTTTTCGCAATAATTCGAATGACGCTTAAGTAATGCTGCTGTACTAAAATTATTTAAACATCTATAACAAAAAAATTTTCTATGTTCATGTGAAGACAACTGTTTTGCAAATAATTTTGACATATCCTTAATCCAAGTAAAATGAAAGTGATTCTCATCAGCATTTGTCGGACGAGAATATTGTAAGGAATCATTATTTAAAACTAACAGATTAATAGGTTCAATTTTTTTAAAATTTTCACTTAAACAAAATGGCAGTATTTTAGTATTTTCTATACAATATAGGTTAATTGCGAGATTGTTAAGCTTCTCAATTTTTTTTATGTCTTTTAATGCGATTGGAAACTGAATTGAATTGTAGCGTAATACTGTATCAAAATGTGGATAGCTAGATATTCTCTGACTATTTTGTTTAGCAGGATATAAAGCGGAAACCAAGCTCCAAAGAATGCAATGTTGATCGTTATTTATTACATTTACCACAGCTTTTTTCTTTTTTATAAAGTCCGGAACCGGTACAAACGTTGAACACCCTCCTTTAAGTGGATCATGATTGTTTATATTTACCTTCAAGTGTAAAACTTCTTGGATTGCCCAACCTGAATCTTTCTCGCAAAATTCTTCTAATCGCTTCGAAATCTTGTTCAATACGTTCTCCTTATACCACAGCTTGAGATTGGTATTTATATCGATGTGACGATTTGCAGTAGGAAACGTTTTCAAATCTATTTCGCCAGTTGTAGGCTTAACAAAGTTAGCTGCAAATATTACATTAACTTTCAACATTGACTTTTTTAAGCAAGCAACAATCTTGCGTTTAAAACTAGCGAACGCCTTGTCTAAGAACACTAGAGGATCTCTATAATTTAAATTGGTAATAAGTCCCGTAATTATTCGACTTCCAAAACATGATTGTACATCATGCCAAATCAAATTTTTTCGAGTATGACCTCTAGTAAGCGTTGCATCAACACCTTTACCACGATATTCCAAAGAGCGTTTCAAGTGCCTCAATCGTACAAGGTAGCTTTTAAGATGTGCTAAATTAGATTCCAGCCTACCAGGATTTTCTTGTTTATTGTCTTCGTATACCTTATTTCTAATAGCAAGCTTCAATATACTAATATTTGCTTTGATAATTAAAATGTGTTTCGTTATTTCATTCACTGATTTAATTAGATTCACGCATTCTACAGTTAATCTCAAAATTGCGCTACTAATCTCGGATACGGTTTCAGCATTCATGATTCTATAGAAAATCAAAATACACTACTTAATAATACAAGTATTTTCTCTATTTACTATTTATATAAAATATCATCTGACGTAAGCAAAACAACTGCTAAAAAGGTTCATTCATCTGAGTTTACGGAAAACGCGCGAAATTAATCTAATTTAGGTTTTATTATGCGCCTTCTTGCAATATCTGTTGTTTCAGTCAATGAATGTAATTCATTATTTCTGCTGAGCGGTACCTTTAAAAAAATTTCTTATACAGCAAAAAATCGCCTAAACACACAATTACCTATGTACGTGTCTATGTCAAATAATTCGCTATGCAAGCATTTTCCAATATTTACATACTGAATGCAACTCTAAGCAAAACAACTGCAAAAGGAATGCATTCAACATCATTTTTCATTCCGTATGCGTTTACTACAAAAAATGTTTTTATACGACCTTTGATTTATTATGTGTACAGAAAATACATTATCATTACAGCGCTATTTTTTATGATTACATTGAAATATTTTTAAATAAAAACAAAGCAAATTTGAAAAAACAATGTCTCAGATTAAACCGTCTTGTTTAATAATTTACACGCACTCATGGTTTTTAAAAAACCCAGTATTAAAAAAACATTCTGCAGTTTTATTATATAACAGTACCTTTAAAGAATTTTCACACAAATTACCTATATATATGCATGTAATTGTGTCAGCGGTAATCTAAAAAAACTTATTCTATAAATATTACTACTTAAAGGGATTTATTTGCATTGCATTATTTTTAAACAAAAATTAATCTGCAGAAAATATCATAATTTACACGCACTCATGGTTTTTTTAAAAAACCCGTTATTAAGAAAAAACATTTTCCAGTACGTTGATAGTACTAAAGAATTTTTTCTTATTCAGCACAAATCACTATATCCCTATATATGCATATAGAGTCAATTTTTGTTAATTTTTTTTATGGAAAATAAATTATGCTAGCAGTAATATAAAACGAAATTAATCTAATTTAGGTTTTATTATGCGCCTTCTTGCAATTTCTGTTTCAGTCAATGAATGTAATTCATTATTTCTGCTGTGCAGTACCTTTAAAAAAATTTCTTATACAGCATAAAATCGCATAAACACGCAATTACCTATATATTTGCATATAAATTATGTCAGCGGTAATCTAAACGAAATTAATCTAATTTAGGTTTTTATTATGTGCATTCATTGCAATTTCTTTTTCAGACAATGAATCTAATTCATTATTTTCTGCTGAGCAGTACCTTTAAAAAAATTTCTTATACAGCTTAAATTATGTCAGCGGTAATCTAAAACGAAATTAATCTAATTTAGGGTTTTATTATGTGCATTCATTTCAATTTCTTTTTCAGACAATGAAACTAATTCATTATTTCTGCTGAGGTATAATTATATTCGCTTATATACTGTTTTGTTAATTAGAATAGATTACAGAGCTGAATTTTTCAGAAAACGATGCAAATTTTTAATTTTTCTAACAGATCAGTTTATTATTTAATATAAATACTTCACGTAGATTTTACCAACAGTATTCAATCAGATCTCTTGTATAATTATTAGTTACTATTACTAGCAACTTTTAAAAAATGAGTAACTTGTCATCAATCAAAAATTGTATTAGTACCAACGTAAAAGTTCTAGAGCAATTTATATTACATTCTGACGAAGACGTGATTAAAGAAGTTTTTGGTTGTTCTTCGCCTCAATTCAACACTGTTGCTATTTTTGATAGTAACGTAATAGATATATCACGGTAAGCGCTTTTTTTTTCACATTTATACATGTGTTTTTAAAACAGTACTAATTTATAAGTTACATTAGATCAAAAAACCATTCTGGAAATTCTGAGGCTATCGTAGGATCGTTGACACACTCTGATCCTCTCAGAAACATCAGGTAGTATACAAAAGAAAAGGTGAACCTACAATAATCTTTTATGTTATGCTTACAGATCAGGCAAAACATGTCGACTATGAAAAGTTATGTACAGAATCTAATATGGCTGTTTGCTGTGAAGATGACAAATCCTACGGAGATGACACAGTAGAGTTGCTTAACGCATTTAAAAAGCGTGAGAGAA